>BSBN01000099.1:2400000-3000000 GCA_027924645.1 Cunninghamia lanceolata | reverse complement strand
TTGTTGAGCAGCTATGTGCTACTCTGACTAAGATCTCTCTATGGGATTTAATACAAACATTGCCTTCAAACCACAAAATGCTCCAAGAGGCTCTACAAAAGGTAGTTATTCCACCTTCTATTAGACCGAATGATGTGGCATCTTTGTTTAGTTGTATGCATGTGAGGACATCAGATATTTCACTTCAACAACATGAATTACCTCCCATAGAAGTTCAAAACCAATATGAGCCTCTTATGATATATCTGTGATTATTAATTAAATGAGAGTTAAACGTACCATGATCGATGGTGGATCAGGTCTTAATGTTTGTGGCATAGACTTGTTACATAAAATCAATATTGATACCTCTCATTAAACCAGATAAGATCATCCTTCAAGGCTTTGATAATGTTGGTAAACAATCACTAGGTATAATCACCTTAAATATTAAGGCTAGACCTATGACATTGCCTACCCTTATCCATGTCATGCATAATTCTCTCGCATACAATCTTTTTCTTGGTAGACTGTGGAGTCATGTCATGGGGTGGTTGTGTTAGAAATGAAGGTGCAAACTACACAATGAAAATCTAATTCAAACCTTATTTATGTCCTCTAAAGAATGTCTAGAATCAATGGAGATTGCAACAAAAATAAAACCCACTACAAATAAATGACATGCATTAAGAATTGAACACATAACATAGTATTTAACATGGAGAAAACCCTTTCGTGTAAAAAAATCCACCAAGAAAAGAGGCTTCAAGTTGTATTATCTTCAAATATGAGATTACAATACATGCACTTCCTCTTCTTCTTAAATCTTCAATCTAGTGATGCCTGTTACTCTCAACTCTGCTAAAAATGTAGTACAAATATCCTTATAAAAGGGGCTTGTCTTCTAGGGCAAGAAAATTGACATATTATTGCCATCAGATCTATGATCTAATGATGAATAGTCTAAATTTATAGTGATAAAATATAAATAAAATATGGTTTACGAGGGCAGTGCCCCCGACCCCCCACTGAGGCATGCGACCTTTGGACCCCCCATCAGGGGATGATCCCCTTGGACCCCTTGTAGGGGGGAAACCACCTGCGAGCCCCCATTGCAGATGAATTAGCATCGAGTACCGGATATAAACATGTGGTTGAAACAAGATCACTCCTAGTGAAACCTTTCATCCATTATGGGCAATTTACAAACAATAAAAGAAATAAAAAATTACATAGGATTTATAAGGTTGATGGAACCTTAATCCTAACAGGTCCCATCTACTCTTCATCGCTCAATAAAGTTTGTCTTTGAAAAAAAGACCTATACAATCAAAGACGATTTGGTTCAACAAAGCTGCTTACAAATGGAAGCAAGATATGCAATTCCTTTTTAAAGTAATTTGATCCCTTCTTTAACAAAAACCAAACCACTATCCTCGAATGCTAACAAAAGTGTTGGTCAGGGTAGTGTTGGTCCTTAGAATGCATTTTCGATGATGACTAGGGTTCATTAGATTTTACATCCTCCTTTGTGGGTGAATATAAAATCTCACCCTCGCACCCAAAAACCTCAAAGGTAAATGAGATTTCTTCAACACAATCTCATACTCCTAACAAACTTAAACTCAAAAATAATAATGATGGAACTTTTGATAATGATGATGATCTACCTTCTTCTATAGAAATGGTGGCCATTTGTGATACAATATCATGCCAATCTAATGAATCATCTTCTTTTAATGCATGTTGTGATAATGACGAGATCCCTTTAGATTTCAACACCCATGGGATTGTTGAAATAAATATGGACCCTCCTCACCATGATGAAAAGAAGGATCCTTCTTCTTCAACACATGATAATTCTCATTTCAACAAAGCTAGTCATATAACCTCTCCTCTTCCTTTGGACTTAGAGATACATTATCGGTGTGGATTCAAAATTCTTTCTAAACTTGGATACAATGGGAATGGATTAGGATGCAAAGAACAAGGAATTAAGGAACCCGTGGAACCAAAGCCACTCTTGTCTAAAGTAGGTTTAGGTTTCCGGCCTTCTCCTACATTCTCTCCACCATGTTTGCAGCAAAAAGGATTGCTTCCTACTCTAGCTATATCTTCTCTTCTATCTCAACAAGAGTGTATGTTGTCGAGTCTACTCAAAGACTGCTTAATCACTCTTCCTACTCCAACACACAAAAAGATTGAACACAATAATCATTCAACACCTTATTATTGTTCATATCATCAAGCACTTGGTCATTCCACTAAGGAATGCCAAATCTTGGGTGACAAAATTCAACAACTTCAAACATGGTATGGCTCTAGCACTCTTCACCATGCTTGATGTAGTCCCTAGATCATCTTGTCCTCCATCCATTTTATCATAAGCAAGTTGGAAGAGGATGATTTGTTATAGACCAACTTACAAGTGTGGTCCCTCCTCATTTTTGTGTTCTACTTGTATGTATTGTTATCCCTATAAATTGTGATGTTTTATGTTTTGTTCATTCTCCCTCGTCACCCTCATTAGCACAAAGGTACAAGGAGAAAGAATGTGTTGTGCAATTCCTCTATATGTACCTTCATTCTTCTATATGTCATAATGTGCAATTTCATTATTTTTCTTCGATGATTTAGCATCCTTTCATGTATATGTACTCTACTATCATGTGATCTTTCCTCTGTCATCTTCGTAAGTTATGATGTTTTATGTATGTTGCACCTTGTTGCAATACTCGATGTCATACTGTGACTACACAAGCCATTATGTATCATGTCTGTAACCATCAGCTTGGTTTTCTCATTCAGGGGGAAACCCCTTATAGTGAGGTAGCTTTTGAGAACATGTCATTTGGGCATGTGTTTTTAGAAAGATTTCATGCTAATTTTATATTTCTTCTTTACTCTACCTTAAAGGCAATTTCTCCCTGATGCAGTTAGCAATCACTTTAAGGTGGGGGCATATATTGTGTTATGAGCCTTACTCTCATCTTTCTATCAAAATACCTGTTGATTATCTTTGTTACTCCACTCTCATGGAAAGGATTATCAAAATCTTGGAAGCAAGATCTTGAGTCTAGCTTGTTCTTCCAAATTGAAGCTCCTTGCATGTTTGGGAGAAGGGTTGCACCACCAACTAGAGTTTGGTAGTTAAGGTCACTTCACCTTCTTATTCTACAAGGACTCATGTAAATCCTCTTGCAAGAGGTGGATTGTGTATTCCCTTGAGTGGAAACACTTCTCTTTAGATTGATTGTGTATGATGTGTTTTTATCGTCTTGTGCTTCTCATTTCTAACTAACCCATTAGCATTCTTCTTTCTTCATCTTGGGGAATGATGCATGATGATTGAGACAACATTTAGATTGAGGTCTCTTTTGTCATGCTAACTCAAGGTCTTTCATTTAGTGCTCTTTGTGATTGATGTATGATGCATGCATTCTCCTCATATATTCTTATTCTATATATGTTCTTCATGCCTCTCTCTCTCTCTCTCTCTATATATATATATATATATATATATATATATATATATATATTCCTTATGTATTCTCCTTGAGTGCTTTGCGTGTATTCCATGTGTGTTTCATGTGTATACTTTGTGCCTTATTTGTATGTTGTGTCAAGCATGTATACTTTGTGTATTGCATGTATATGTTGTGATTGCTCAAGTGTATGCCTTGTGTACACCTTATCTTGTCTCATGTCTTCTAAATGCTTCATATATGAGTGAATTATGTCATGTGTCTTATTTGTATGCAAATCATCACAAACTCTTAGAATCCTAAACTTGGGGGCTTGAGCACCCCTCAATTTTGGTGAAATTCTATGGCTTCTATGTTTTTAATCTTATGTGTTTGCAACCTTAGAATCCTAAGCTTGGGGGCTACTATAGTCCACAACTTGGTGGAATTATTTGGCTCCTATGTTTTCATGTTTGAAATTTTGTCTTCTCCTTCCTTTAGTGTGAGTTCAAACATATGTTCATATCCACACTAAAGTGGGGGCTAAATGTTATGGAGTAAAATGTGTACACTAGCATTTTACACCTAGTTTAGCACCTGGTTGGACCTAAAATATTTAAAATTGTTAATCAAGACCTATTTTAACATCATTTTGAACATTAAATGATTAATTCTCAATCTTGATGATAAAACCCAACAAAATAACAATGAGACTAGCCTAAGCACACTTAAAGGGACTTATGTCAGAGTTTTTAGGGCTAAACGACAAGGGCGCCCAAGCACCCTGATCCCTATAGCCTTGGCCTAATTTAAAGGTATGTCGGCTTAAGACATCTTAAGTGGTTCCTCATGTCAGCCACATTTTGTTTTATTCATCGTTTGTGAGCAAGAATTCATATAAAAGCAAGTTAGTTTATTCATTTAAACATCTCTAAGCTATCTCTAACTTATTGAAAGATTCTAGCTATCTCTTCTTCTTTGTCATGCTCTCTATGCTTCTCTAAAACTCTCTATGGTGGATTATTTATGTGGCAGGGTCATCCCACTATAATGGATTACACTTTTTGGCCAAACTTGACATTGGAATCAACATTTTGAACTAAATCTTCACTTTCTAACACCTATAGCCACTAAACCGTTAGGAATTTGAAGATGATGCGAACTAGTGATTTGTGAGATTTTGTCTCTAGATTCTAAAATTTTTTTAAAAAAAATTTTGGAGCTAAATTGTAATTTTTTTTGTCTCTCTAGTTGATAACTATTTTTTAATAGTAAACAACATTTTTTTAAGTGGTGTGTACTCTGACGCACATAACTTTTTTTCTACAAAGGATAAAATTATGATTCTTTTGAATTTAGATTGGTAACACCAATATCTAGAGGATGCATTTGGTTTCATAATGTTTTGTTAAATATTTTTTTAATTAAGTTTTGAAGTCAAACCAATTATAATTTAGATAGGCATATTCTGTCCAACATAACTTTTTTTGTATGTACCAGAATTCAATTTCTTTTTGTTGGAATAAGGACATCAATACCTAGAGGACATGTATTTTTCAGAAATTTTTTCTCTATTTTCTTATTTTTTTGTATGTGTGAAACAAAGATCTTGATGTTCATTGAAAAAGCTACATTCACAAGAAATAAAAAATAATAATAATCAAATTAAATATTTTTAAAATTATACTTTTTGGAGAGCTTATAATAAGGACTAAATACTTAAAAAACATAAATTTTAAATGAATTCATTTGATCCCCCAAAAGGTAAATCAAAAGTGTTTTTTATCAGCATTTTGATAGGTATAGAGTAGACTCCATTATAGGTATGGTTTAAAACTAGCAGAGTTCTATCCAAGGGAGTTTTAATATAAGGTGGTTCGATCAAATCCTTTTCAATTAAAATTCTTTAAATGGAACCTTTCAAGGCTTAAATCATTATATTTTCTAAAAAATATTTGATTTCAGCAAAAATCAGGATGTCCCAGAAAGTGTAACCCATTATTGTGGCAGCACCAGGCACTAACTTATTGCAGGTCTTGTGAAGATCTTTCTACTTCTTTGGTCTACACCAACTTCTTGAGTCAAGTTGTGACTCTGCATCATGTATGCTATAGTTTTCATGCTCATGTTGACTTATTCTCTTTATGCTTTGTTCTAAAAATCCATTCTACTTTAGATTTCCCTCTGCCCTCCTAAGGAATGCTCTCTTTATCTCTCATCATTGCTATTGTGGAGGTGCAAACATTCATGAAGCTTGACTTAGGCAAGCTCCTAAATAGCACCCAACCATTTTCCTTCTTCTGTGTGTGTAGGTAGCATCCAGAGGAATCCACATAAAACAAGTTACAGGAAGTAGGAACACATAAGAGCGAAGCCAAGGGAAGTTTAACATTCTACAATACCTTAATTAGGGTTTAGGGCACCCAAGCACCCTAGTTCGTTGAGCTCCTGATTCTGGATCTAGGTTCTCCTCTGTCCACTAGTATCTGTTATGCTTTCGGATTGTTTGTATCTATTTCTGATAGTTTGTTATGCTCTGATCTTGCTTAACTAGGGTTTCTACTTTGCCCTATCTTGATTGGTTGGATTTGGTTGATTCTCCTCTATACAATAAAGGGACAAAGCCCTTGTAGTTTGGCTCTCCTTCTTGGGTAGAAGCCAAGCCCAACTTGTGTTCTAATGTTGGATAGAAGAGGGTTTGACCTAGTTTGATCTTTTGGGCAAGTCTCTCTTTTCTATTTAATAGTGTCACCTTTAACTTTCTACAAATTAAACTAAATACATGAGTTGGAATAGAAAGTGTTAATTTACAAGAAATTGAAATATGAAATTAAAAACTAGATTTAGAATTGTAAATAGCATAAAATAAAGAACCTAGCACCAAAAGATGGAGCTCTTGGTCTTAGATGCTGGCATGGTGCACATACATAAGGTGTGAAGTGTTATAGTCCAATCACGTGATGTCACCCTATTTTTGTGTGTTGTCATCCAGGAAAGTTACAAAACTCAAAGCTTTTACCAAATTTTAAACTCTCCTACACAATAGAAAAAAGGACAACAAAAACAATAAACCAATAAATACTAGATAATATAGAAATAATAAAATACAACCAAACTAACTAAATTAAATGAAATACTAAAACGACAAGCAAAGGGGAAGACACTTGTAAACCCCCATGTAGTTGAACGATAAAGAGAGTAGAAAAATAGTGTGTGCTCCTATCCTACGTGCATTTAGGAATTAAGAGTAGTGACAACAAAATAAATTTATAAGTATCAATCGTGGTCTATGGGGAAGAATACCCTAGTGTGTGTATTGAGATAAAATAGGTGGTGGTCAACACCAAAGATTTTCCAAATAGAAATGTAGAAGGAAATGATAAACAAAAGTGTCAATATTATTCAAAAGAGAATAAGAATAATATTATGAACATGATGTAGAAGAGAAAAACATGAGCTCTTTGGAGGATTCAACCAAAGTGTATTAATGTGAATCTTTGAGAGAGCTTCAAAATGTTATTATTTCAATAGCATGCAACTTCAACAAGTTCAACAGCCAAGCATATCCAAGAGAGGAATAGAATAAGAGATCATCTAAGAAATTCAAAAATTACTTTTTCATAAGGGTTTGTTAGGAAGCTAAAAGGTCAAATTTAGATGTTGAAGGCATTCTTTTTACAATCGAATGTTACAGCAAGCAGTGGTAGGTGGCTATGCAAGAAATCGACATTTTAATTTTTTAGAACTTATAGGATGCTAGTGTGTTGTGTGGATGTCTACGCGTAGTGCTAGTGTCCTAGATAAATCACATAAAATTTAACATGTGTTCCCAAGACAATGAGAAGAATTAGAATTTGATAAAAAGTTGGAAATCAGTTAAAGGAAAAAGGCTAAGGCTAGGCTAAAATGATCCCTAAAACATGACAAGGGGATGAACACTAAAGGAAGCCCAAAATGTAGTGTGAAATTGCAAGGGTATCCAATTTTTTATTTTGCAATACCATATGCCTATGTAGCCTCTCTAGAGGAAAAAAATTTCATCACATTTTAGCTCTATCTAAATTGGATAAATTTTATGATAATTTATATGTTTTTGGCCCTTCCAGACACAATAGAAATGTCTATTTTGCACCAAAGTTTCTTTAAATACATTCATCTTTTAAAATGTCTAACCAAATCCTACAAACAAAACTTGTCAAATCAAGATATGAAACATACAAAAGCAAGATTAGATCAAGACCAATGGGTCCCATCAAGAATGCTAGAATGTAGGAAACAAAACTTGAACTAAAATGAAAGGAAACAAATGAAAACAAGCTTCCTAATTCAAACTTAGTGTAAACCTCCAAATTGAGCTAAATAGAATTCAAACAAAATAAATGTTACCAAATACTGCTCCATCGTTGGTAGATATACTCAAATAAAATGTAAGTGATGTCGTGGAATGATATGTAGTTACTTAAAGGATGCTTTAGAATCTTAGCAACATGTACCTGTATAATCATAGATTATATTTTTTGGAATCTTTGAATCTCTATTTATAATTTCTTGGATAGGAGGATTGATAATTGGGATTTGAAGATTAGATCTACAATGGAGATTGTTTGAGAGCACATTCCTTGGATTTAGGAGAAGAGGAATGGTCATGATTTAGTTTATTCAAAACGAATGGATGAGATTGCATTAGTTAAAAATAGAAATGGTCATAAATAATTTATTTTGACCATAAGATGAGTTGGATTTATTTGAAAATGAGGGAAATTCATTTAGTTGTGCATTTATTTTGGGATGCTGGAGGGATTGTAGAAAATTATTTAATTAGTTGCCAATGTAAGATGTAAATTAGACTAATTAAATAATATCATTTAATTAGTTAGAAAATGTCAATGGAAATTAGACTAATTAATTAAATAATAGAATTATTGAATTAGCTAGTGATATAGTGATATGGTAAATATGTTGGCTTAATTAAATAAACATAATTTATTTAATTGATTGGAAAAGAGAATAATGTGGTTAAAAGTGTCGATTTTAAATAATTAGTATAGTGATGAATATCAACATGGTATTAAAATGATATTAGAAAGATGTGTTAAACATGGTATTATTAGAGAGGTGAATAGGTAAATTTTAGGTGTCTACAAGACTAAAATATAAATTGTTGGCATAATAGTCATAGTAACAATGGTATTACATTGTTAAATTTGCATTTATAGGTTAAGGTTAGTTTATGCATATTAAATAAATGTTAGTAAATAAAGCAATAGTTAGTTTGTTAGTTTGTGGGAGTTACATTCCCGTATGGAGGTTATGTAGGTAGTTATCAAATAGTTAAGGGGAAGAGGCTTTTATAAAGCCAATGTAACGCAATGTGAAAATTATCCGAAGACAATAATATATTATTCTATGTTTTATGTTTTGCTATGTTAAAATGGTTTGATCTAGTTATTTGTGTTTGTGCTCACCATATTTCAATATGGTATCAGAGCGTTAATGGTTTCTGTGCCTGTGATTTAAAATGATGTGAAGGATGTGTGAAGGATTGCCATAAAGGATCAAGTGGAGGAGAGACTATCAAGGGGCAATGCTAGCCACAACGCATGATGACCCATTGAATTGGGCAGTTAAGAGTTTGGCTGCTATATATGCCTGCACTATGTTTAGCACAATGACCTAGCGGTTAGGGGGAAGCCATCATATAAAGAATATATCCTTGGAGACGTGGACAAGGCTTTGCAAAAGAATAGAATATAGTTTGAAGTTGTTTGAAGGCCATTGAACTTATTGTAGGCTATTGAATTTGTGTTGCATTTAGTGAAGACGTGTAAGAAGAAGTCTCATTCTATAGTATATTGTGCAACCATATGACATGAGTAGTTATGAGCAATTATGATTAGTTTGAAGGAGATTGTTTAGAGGCAACAAGAGTTTTTAAATTCCTTTGAAGATCTAATACATTTTTTGTGCTTTGAGAACTAAAGGAGCAGCGTAAAGTTGTTTGAAGTGTGCTACAAGACACTGAAATATGTAACTACAAGACGTTGAATTGTGATACAAGGCATTGAACTTCCAAATACTTCAATTGCATACATTTTCTTACCCAACATTACTATAAGGTAATAAAAAGTTTCTTTTGGTTTCTATTTTGAAGTGGCACGTGAATATTTTAAAGTGTTGGTCAGAAATTCAAAGAGGGGTCTTAAATTTTGAGAAAGTGTGATAATTTTGTTATGGTCAAATATAATGAAGGTGGTTGTGAAATTCTAGAGTTTTTATATTTTTATTTGGAGTAATAAGGTAAAAAAAAATTAAGGCTTAATTCGATGAATGTTTAATAATATCTTGGAGGTATAAGGTTGACTACTGTATGGGTCCATTATTGATTGAAATTGACATCATTATTTTTAACATTTCAACATGGCCACACATTATGTTTGTATTCCTGATGCCATCCATGCTGTCCATGATAGAAATTTGAGAAACTTGCATACTTGTCCTATTGAAGACTCTAATGCAAATGGATAGAGTGTAACCGCATCATATTAGAGGCAGACGACATCAGAGGATGGAGGATTTTCCATCATCTCAAGTTAGCTTCTCTCTTTGAGATGATGCTTTGCATGAGAAACATTTTTGGTTTTTGTTGTTTTGGTTTTCTTTGTTGATGTTGACGGATTTGAAGAATGTATGTTTTGTGAAGATTTTGTTTTGGAGATAGGTTTGGGATTTGGTGTTGAGCTCAATATGGATTGTTGTCTAGCGAGCTTCAGAGTATATGATCAAGAATTATACCCTTTCACGGTCACTAGACAATGATAGAGATCTGTTGTATCTCTTAGGGATTGTTGTCAAATAATTCAAGACTCTGTGATTTGAGATTTCAGGACTAAAGAGCTCAATAACATAGCTTGAAGCTACGCCTTTTTGAGGGTAGACAAGATAGCATGATGGAGCCCCGCTTGGTTTAGGATTTATTCTTTGGGAGAAGATCTTCTATAAAATATATATTCATATTATGTAATCAGCTTTGTTGGGCCTTGGTACTATTGTAGGAACAATGTAATAAGGGGGGAATGTTGGCATAATAGTCATAGTAACAATGGTATAACATTGTTAAATTTGCATTTATAGGTTAAGGTTTGTTTATGCATATTAAATAAATATTAGTAAATAAAGCAATAGTTAGTTTGTTAGTTTGTGGGAGTTACATTCTCGTATGGAGGTTATGTAGGTAGTTATCAAATAGTTAAGGGGAAGAGGCTTTTATAAAGCCAGTGTAATGCAATGTGAAAATCATCCAAAGACAATAATATATTATTCTATGTTTTGTGTTTTGCTGTGTTAAAATGGTTTGATCTCGTTATCTGTGTTTGTGCTCACCATATTTCAATATAAATTTCCCACATCATTTCATTAAATTTTGAGTACATAGAGAATAATTGTATGAAAATAGGCGTGCTTTAAATATTCCTTATATGTTTGATTAAATCATAGATGTATGTTATGTATACATTGTCAAATAGTATATGAGGTAAATGAGAAAGGAATTTATTAATGGACATTTACAGAGAAGGTCTCCTACATTAAATTGGTATCTCATTTTTTCTAAAGATAGGTATGCTAGTATTAACTTTATAGCTAAAATTAAGGAATATGAGGGAAGCCTCATTTCTTGATTAGCTTATCTTCCTCTCTCATTATCATTTCATCATTTTATTTATTCTTCTCTTTTTGCATCTATCATTTGTTATCATTGTAATCTTCAATATTCCCTTTGATATTCTCTTTGATATTGTCTTTGTTACTCCTCACTTTCAAAATTCAACCATGGTCAAGCCATACATACACAATTTTTGTAAGAAAAATATCTATAATGTGAATGCATTATTTATTTTTAAATTATAGTGAAAAGAAATTTAAAATATCAAATTATTATTATAGAAATATAGTCATAAGCCCTAAAATAATAATAATAATAAAATCTTCTATACTTATACCATTCACTTCCAAATTAAACATGAGGGACTTATGTTAATAATAAAAGCATTAGTACTTAATGTGCATACTAAATGGCAATCAAAATTGTCTTAATAAAATATAGTGTCTTAATAATAGAATATTAGAATTGTAAAATGAAAAGATTACTCATTGTTAAAATAAATAAGAATAAAAGTAAATAATATACCAAAATAGATACAATGTAATAATAAAATATAGTACTAATGTGCCCTAATAAAATATCTTTACATTTGATTTATTTTATGAATATTTATCCTCTATCACATATATAATTAGCATTAATTTCTTTTTCCTTATTCATGTTCCATTATTTTATTTTCATCTAAAGTTTAGGATTCTTTTATCACTTTGCTAGTATCCACCTACCCATCCTTAGATATTATTTTATCATTTCATTTCATATTTTCCTAGGATCTTGATTTACCTTTGCCCAACTATATTATTATGGCACTATATTTTATTAATATTAGAAAATTTAAATAAAATATAAAACATATATATATATATATATATATATATATATATATATATATATATATATATATATATATATATATATATATATATATATATATATATATATATATATATATATATATATATATATTATTACTAAATTTTGGTAGTTACTTATTTTAACAATGAGCAACCTTCTCATTTTCAAATTTCAATATTTTATTTTTTTGTGTTTTCCCACATTAATAAAATATAGTAATAATGTGTCCTAATAAAATATCTTTACATTTGATTTATTTTATGATTATTTATCATATATCACATTAATTTCCTTTTGATTATTTCAGCTTCATTGTTTTATTTTCCTCTAGAGTTTAGAATTCTTTTCCACTTTGTTTAAGTTTAATATATTATTAGAGAACTATATTTTATTAATGTTGAAAAAATTAAAATAAAATATAAAAAATATATTTTATTACTTATTTTAACAATCAGTTACTTTCTCATTTTCATTTCATTAGGGTTTTATCTTTAAGATTTCTAACATTAATAATATTATTAGGGCATAATGCCAAAAAAAAATATAATCTTACAAGATAAAACCCTATATTTTATTAATGTAGTAAATCTTAAAAGATAAAGAGCACCATATTTTATTATGGCATTATATTTGTTTTCTAATATCTTATCCTTTAATCAAATATAGTGCTCTAATAAAATATAGTGTCCCAATAATATTATTAATGCTCAAAATCTTAAAATATAAAACCCTAGTAAAATATAGTAATAAAATATTATTTTACTTTTATTAATGCACCACTTAAAAGTTAAATTAATTAAATTTCATTATTGATGAATGTATTGTAAAATTTATAAAATATAATGCCCTTATAGAGAATATACTTTGCTCCCTTTTTATTTAATATTTTTTATTTATGTTTGAGTATTACTTGTATATGCATTATTTCGTCTATGTTTGGCTTTATTTTTATTTTTTTAAAACTATGTGGGTTATATATTTTTAATTTAAAATGCTTACTTTATAATTTAAAAAAATATATATGTGGGCTTTATTTTATTTTTATGTACACTAAAGATAAGTTTTTCAATATTTAAATAGATTTAAAATGAATGAACAGTTATATTTTGAACTCTTTACAATTTTTTTAATGTATTATAGAGAAAGTAGACCCCATAATTACACAAATTAATAACTTTAAATTATTTAAAATTAAAAATTTTCATTAACTATTAATATAAAATGGATATAAAATTTATAGAATCAAAATAAGATATATCATTTTATGATTCGAAAAAAATGTCTCGAAGATAGCAAAAAAAGTAGGCTCTCCAAGGTAAAGTAACAACTGTAATAAACTAGATTTCATAGCAAAGGTTCTAAACCCTCGCAACACTTTACGTAGGGATGTGAGGACTTTCCATGGGGGCTGGGCTCCCCCTTCGCAGCACTATGAGGAATCAGGCTGGCAAACAGTGAAAATCAGGAAGTATCAAAAGATGGAGAGGCTGAGGGTGGCATCTATTGAGAAACTTAACTAGGCGAGGGCTTCAGGAGTATGGGCCATCCCAATCACCTCCAAAACTTGTGCATTCACATCTGGAGAAAATTGTATTGCCTTAGGCCAGGAAAGGATCTCTGATGCTTGACAACCTTCGGCCTCTTACCCATCTCATCCATTGCGAAGGAATGCAGAGGGTTTTTAAAAATCGGCCCCCAAAAATCTTCACCTGAAGATGAACCCTAACATAAATAGGAGAATGGACTGTTTTGCTCCCCACCAGAGACCATTTCCTAAAAACCCTTGACTTAGTAATATGGTCTCTAATCATTATGGGAAGAGCAACAACCGAGAAGCATTTCATGACCAAGGAAACCCTAGGCCCTCTTTGACAGCCCCGTAGAAGAACTCAATGCAATTGCCAAACTCTGCAGCCAAGGAGGAGAAAGCGGTGATAAACATCAGCAATATTTACACAGATGGTCTAGGGAATCACTGTAGAACTCATGGTCTCTTTGTCCATTGGTGTGGTTTAGGGTTGCCTGTGAGTGAAATTGTTGAGTGGATCCTAGCTCTCTATAGGGACCAGGTAAGTATTACTATCATATTTGAAGGATTTATATTCATTGATTGTAAAAATGTGGACTTAAAAAAGGAAATCTTGTTTAGTAAAAACCTGCACTATAAAGGGCAGAATTAACCCCAGCAAACTTAAACTCAAAACTATTAGGTGGATTAAATTACCTAACCTCCGAGTAGAGCTTATTCACAGTGAAATTTTGAGGGAGATTGGTATCCTTCTGGGCAAATTTGTAGGGTTAAAGGAAGGATACCTATCTCAATCCGATGTTACCCTTTTAGTTAAAATGGACATAAGCATACAAAACTTAAAATCTTTTGATATCAAAACTAATTTTGCCACTTACTGCATCAAGCCTATATTTTACAAAGGCCCTTTCCATAACAACATTATCAACAAGACCTCAATAAAACCTACTGAGAAAAATTTAAAACCCCAATCTATGGGCGTCAATATCAAATTTAATGATAAGAAAGGAGGTTTTATTGTTGAAACTCTAAAGCATGACCCTCCACCATCACGAAAGCACCCTAATTACAACAAGAACTTAGCTGGACTTAGTCAGCCCCCGAGTATGGTTTCATCTCTACCTAAGATTTGCCCAAAATACACTCTAGGTGATGAAGGGAACATTAAAAACCATAGCAATGACCTTTCCCTAAATAAGAACCTACCACAAGCTGACCTAGGTAAAAATCTCCCCGAAGGAGATAAATCTCTGAATTAGAACTATGAAGATATGGGAAGGATGGTACTCGAGGAAGGAGAACTACCAAAAGGGGATCCCAGTCACATCAGCCCCATAGTAGGGGAAGAAAATGCACAACCAAAGGGATCAGAGACCCCTGACTGGGTCCCAAACACATATGAACTAGAGGAAAGTCTTATAGACCCCAAAGACCATAAGGAAAACACGGGTATGAACAACCACATAGATCTAGAAGAAATCTGTGATGAGCTCCTAGGGAAGGCAATTGAGGAAGAAGTAGTAGAGGAAGCCAACAAAGAAAAAGAAAATCTCATTACTAAGATACTGGAGCTTGAGGATCAGGAGAAAAAGTAGGGTATTAATGCATAAGACCTAATGGAACCAGTAAGCAAAGAACTAGAGGTAGAAGAACAAAAATTGGGAATTGCTTAACTAATTTCAGCAAGGAAATTGCACCAAAAATAGTAAAAACGGAGGAAGGAAATCACTATATGAACTAAGAGAGAAAGATGGAGGGATAACAGATCAAACTAAGATCACTGAAATGTTTAATGCTGGGAGGGGGAAGTGCCTTCCCCAGCTGCCATGAGAATCAATACTTGGAATGTTAGGGGAATCAATGCCCCTAACATAGAGCAGATCTTAAAACCCTGTATCTCAAACACTAAACCTGATATACTAATGATCCAAGAAACTAAACTGAACACTAAAGAAATTGATACTCTAAAGAAGAAATTAGGCATTTGGGAGCTAGTTGGAGCTTCAGGAGGCCTAGGGGTAATCTGGGATCCCAGGGTTGTTTCATTTTCAGTAATAAGCAGAAAAAAGAATTGGATGAGCGGTTATGTCAAAAGCATTAGGAGTAATCTTCACTTCATACTCTTTAATACATATGGTCTTACCCAGAACCAAGAAAAGAGAGCAATTTGGAGAGAGATAGAATAGTTCATGATGACTTTACAAGATCAGATCTACATTTTGGGTGGGGATTTCAATGCCGTCCTAGATCCCAAAGAAAAGGCAAGAGGTTTAGCAAGGATATCCACTACTGCATATGACTTCAAGGATTGGGTTCATAGAAATAATCTTATGGAAATTAAGACTGCACATGAGGGTTTTACATGGAATAACAGGAGAATGGGCTTTAGCAATATAGAAGAAAAAATTGACAGATTTCTATTCAGAGGCAATTGGGCTCAACTCCCTTATAATCTTACGGCAGAGATCCTACCATACTCGGGCTCTGATCATTATCCTGTCCAGTTGTGTATCTCAGAAGATAGTCAATCCAAAAGATGCCCCTTTAAATTTGAGCATATGTGGCTAAAACACAATAACCTTTTAGTTTTAATTGAGCAACAGTGGAAGGAAACTATGGTATCTGGATCCAAGCTCTTCTGTCTAATCTCCAAAATGAAAACTATTAAAAGAAAACTTCTCAACTAGAATAAGAATAACTTTGGTAACATTTTTGAGATTAAAGTTAAGCTAGAAGAAGATTTGGAAAGCCTCAACAGAAAGATTATTGCTAATGGCATGGATGGAGATCTATACCTAAGAGAAAAATAACTGAAATCTGAATATGAAGATATACTATCCAAAGAGGAAATTTTCTAGTGTCAGAAATCTAGGGAAACCTCACTGGAAGCTAGAGACAAGAACACAAAGTTCTTTCACAATAGCACTAAAGTCCACAGGAACATGAAAGAATTACTAAAATTAAGGGTGATAACAATGCTTGGATCGAAGATCCACAACAAATTGCAGTGGAAATAGTCAAATATTTCAAAAACATTCTCAACAACTGGGAAGGATCAAACAGGCTACATCAACAAGTCATTCTACAAAACATCCCAAGGATCATAACTCATGACTAAAACAAAGCCCTTAATGCAAAGTTCACCAAAACTGAGATCGAACTTGCAGTCTCCCAAATGTAGCTGGATAAAGCCCCAAGACCAGATGGCTTCCTAGCCCTATTTTTTCAGAAATGCTGGCATTTCATAGGAGATGAAGTAGTGGAAGCACTTGAAGGAGTGAGGAATTTTGGCAACTTCCTAAAAGAAGTAAATAACACATTCCTCACACTTATTCCTAAAAAGGAAAAGCTAGAGAGTTTTGGGGACCTGAGACCTATCTCTCTATGCAACACTATATATAAAATACTCACGAAGACTATAGCTAATAGAATTTAGAAAGTACTACCAGACATTATTAGTGATGAACAAACCAGATTTGTTCCGGGCAGATCTATATATAATGGAGTAATTATAGCCCAAGAAACCATTCACTCCATTTAGCACAACAAAAACCCTAGTATATTAATCAAATTGGATATCAGTAAAGCTTATGATAAGGTTGATTGGCATTTTCTTTGCAAAACCCTAGAGGCTTTTGGATTTGTGAAGCAATGGATAAATCTCATTTATGAGTGCATATCTAGTCCCAAGATCTCTATCTTAATCAATGGAACCCCGGAAGGTTTTTTTAGTATGTCAAGAGGACTAAGACAAGGAGATCCAATGTCTCCCTTCCTCTTTATTATAATGGTAGAATCTTTAGGTAGGATGATCACCAATTATAGGGAAAAAGGTAAGATCCAAGGAATTAAAATTACCTCTGGACTAAGCCCCATAACCCACCAATAGTTTGTGGATGACACCATGCTCTATAGTAGAGGTAGTAGAGAAGAAACTAGAACTTTTCAAGAGATCCTAAACTCCGATACCAAGGCCTCGGGCCAGGAAGTCAACACCGATAAATCAAAAAATTTCTTCTTCAACACAGACCCCAAAACGGAGAGAGAAATATGCAGAATTCTGACCTTCAGGAGAGGAGAACTCTCGTGCAAGTATTTAAGTCTACCACTTGACAAAAGCAATAAGACAAAAGATTTATGGGACCATATTACTTCTAAGATCAGAAAGAAAGCTGAGTCATGGAAGGGCAGATGGTTATCTTCAGCTGGAAAAGTCACAATGTTAAAATCTATCCTCTTAGTAATACCAGTTTATCAACTATCATGCACGAACCTTCCAGTAGAGAAACGAGAAGAAATTAAAAAAATCCTAAGAACATTCCTCTAGCAAGGAACAAAGGATAAGAAAATAATGACATTAGTAGCTTGGGATAAAATATGTTGACCTAAGGAAGAGGGAGGCTTGGGTCTGAAAAATATCAAGGAACAAAGCAAAGCATTAGGAGCTAAACTAATATGGAGAATGTATAAATAGCCAGACCTGAAATGGGTAAAAATCCTTAGGAACAAATATCTTAAAGGAAACGAATCTACCTCTCTCTTTCGAATGGCCAACCCCCCTAAAGGTTCCCGACTTTGGAATTTTATGTTGGATTGCAAGAAACTCATCATGGACAAACTAACTTGGAGTCTAGGTGATGGCAATCAAGCACTCTTTTGGGATGATTCCTGGGGGTGTTTGAGTCGATTAACAGCCTGGTCAACCTTTAGGATGCAAGAAGAACCCTTGAATCCTAATGGGGAAAATATGTGAGAGATTACATAGATTTCCCCAACAGGAATGCAAACCAAGGATGGAAATGGAAATCACTGGAGAATGTGAACATCCCAGATAGTGATAAAAAGAAATTGCTCGATATACTCAATGAGAGGAATGTATCCTTCATAAAAGGCACCGACAGATTGGTATGGGATGGTTCCAAATCAGGAGTCTACAACACAAGAGAGGGATATAAAACTTTAATCAAACAACAACTCAGACCTAAAATGACAATAACACTTAGATTGTGCTAGGATAAGAACTGCCTCCGAAAAGATGGAATGTTCTCATGGCTAGCCTTACAAAAGAAAATACTAACAGTAGATAGGTTTACTAAAATGGGATTTGAGGGACCTAGTAGATGCCCCCTATGCGAGGAGCAAGAAACAACAGACCACATTCTACTCAATTTTCAATTCTCTTTCAAATGTTGGAACTGGTTATGTAGTAAACTAGGCTGGGTAACAGCCCTTCCTAATAATATTTTGGACTTGTTTCTATGTTGGCC
Source organism: Cunninghamia lanceolata (assembly GCA_027924645.1). NCBI lineage: Eukaryota > Viridiplantae > Streptophyta > Pinopsida > Cupressales > Cupressaceae > Cunninghamia > Cunninghamia lanceolata. Next base: position 2,981,247 of record BSBN01000099.1, on the reverse strand, counting down.
AAACATTCATAAACAAAGCATCTATAATATACTATGGATAATAACCCCCTCAGTCATGATTTGGGAGCTATGGAAAGAAAGAAATAGAAGAATATTCAAGGAGAAAAAGATGACTTATGAACAACTCATTTCCAAGATTGAAGCTATTATCATAGAAATTGCTAATAGTAGGGTTCTCAATAGCCCTAGGAAAGAAGCCATAATATCATATTGGGATGAAAAGATGCATGGTGTATGGTTAGGATTAAAATTGCCCCCCATTGTGGGACCAGGTAACCAAAAAACCTGTAACAAAAGAAAAGAATGCAAATGGAAACCCCCTAAAAAAGGATGGTTCAAGCTAAATTTTGACAGTGCATCTAGAGGCAACCTAGGAACTGTAGGTATAGGCTATGTAATCCATGATTGGGAAATGAGGGAAGTTGCTGCTATCGCTAAACCCCTAAACAATGCAACAAATAACATGGCAAAATTATCAACACTGATTGAGGGACTAAGAATGTGCAGAGATTTGAAAATCAAAAAACTTGTAGTGGAAGGAGATTCTATGATTACTATTAATGCCCTAAGACAAGGCATCATGCCTAACTAGAGACTCAACTCCCTCCTCTCCACTGCCATTGACATCACTACCTCTTTCAGAAAATACATATTTAATCACATCTTTAGAGAGGGCAATTTTAAAGCAGATAACCTAGCTAACAAAGGTGTTGATGGCATTTGCTTAACCATTAAATACAACTCTTAATTAAGACTTCTAGCTTTAAATTCCAACTGATGGTTCCCCAAGCAAAGGGAGTCATATTAGGTTAGTCTAGTCTATTCTCAGGCTTGATTCAATCTAATCTTCCTTCTTCTCCTGATGCTTTCAAATCTGTACATATATATTCATTTATAAAACATGCACATTTCTTTACTTATATATATATACACATACACACATATATTTATATATACATAATTTTATTCATACATAAACAAACATTATATATATATATATATATATACAAATATATATAATGACATGTATATATATGTATATATATTTATATATACTTTTCCCTATTTTAAAAATTTTCACCCTTTGTCATTTATGTGCCTACTATCAGTCTTTCACAAGATGATACTTTAATCACTTCATTCTGCTTATATTCATATTCTTAAAAAGTCTACCAGAGCTTGTTCTACAAAACAACTATCTACAGCCAGACTGATATAACATCAAAGAATAGAACTATATGAGACCCTAATGGATCTTTCCTAAAATATCTATACAGATTTTTTCGTGACCTCGCTGTGTCCAATTTTCCGCCATCTTTCTAGTGGCTATATTCAAAATCAAGCCATTCCGTGGCTTCTTATAAGCATTCTTTAAGTAATTTTTATCAAATAACAACCTTTTTTAGACTTACTCTCTGTCATATTCAAGCGGCTAGCAGTTAAAATCTCCCACCCATGCAACTCCTTCTTTAGCAACCAACCCCAAGACTCTTTTGATAAAATTCACAGCTACCTCTGCCATCTCTTTGGCCACCATTAGGTCTAGTCCCCTGAGGTCAAGAATGAATAGGTAAAGCTTCACCACGGCATCTGGATCATTCAGGTCAGCCATATCCCGTGGCCTAGGCATCCCAATTCCTTCACTTGTAGCTTCTAGGGTTATCCCCAAATCTCCCAAATGCTCAGGATAGAAGAGACCCCTCATAATCTGTTCTATTTGCACCTTATCAACCCCCAACTCCAATAACATAGCCAACACTCATGAAGTTACACCAATGTCAACTCAATACCTTTCAGCCTTCTCCATAAATGTCATCGCAACTATCATCCTAATGGCTCCAACCATAATCTCATCTGAGCATCGAAGCATGTGTTGTAGACGAAGCAACGTCATAGGACCAAGAAAAGCCATCTGGCATTTGGTGCTGACCAATCTCACTGGGGTCTCCATCCCCCCGCAAATGACGACCTCTGAAGTAAATATCATTGTGAATCTTATTGGCATTGGAATTGATGGGAATTGAAAACAATTAAAGTATTTAAATTATGGATTTTTCTAGACTCTCCTCATCCAACTGCTAACCCTTTGCTGAGTTTTGGTTTTCATTCTAATGGTCTTATGCTCCTTTTACCTACACCATCTTACCCTAAACATGTCACCTACACAAGCTCTTATTAATTACGCACACACACACACAGATATATATATATATATATAATTTTGTCACTCAGCCCTTCTTGCTGTCATAGTCATGTTAACACTCCAATTCAGCATGAGGCTCCTCCTATCTATAATGGATTGATATATTTGTAAAAGTTGAAGGGACAATCACGTGCCTCATCATGTCTAATAGCTGAAGATTTTGTAGTGCCCCTCCAGTTTCACTTAGGATGTGTAGGTGGTCAGATTAAGGAGCAGGAGGATGAATGAAAATACTCAGAATATTTAGGGTAAGATAGACGTGATGATAGTAAGTTTAATATGATGATACTGTTATGATTGGTACATTATGCTTTTGATATATTTAGTTATACGTTAATTGATTATATAGATTGGTTTTATGCGACTATTTGACACTTGAGTAATTAGCTATTGGTGAACTATTTAATATGGATATTGTTATGTGTGTGAAGGGACAGTGTAGTATTACTCATGCTAAGTACCCTACTACTCTGTGACTCCTTGTCACAGTATGTTTGTTTTTATATATATGGTTGTATACGACACTTTGGTTTGCTACAAGAGTGCAGGTACCAGGCATCGACTCCACCTGAATTGGCAGGTTTGAGTGTGCCTTCATACCAATGCAAGTTGTGGAAAGGAGGTAACATGAGGTTCCCTTAGTTGTCAACATCCTCAATGAGGATGGACTCTCAGTCCTGAGTTTCGTCAGTTTGGTTGATTGGTGCATGACTATGAGTCTTTGTTATTCCTTGGTATGTTGTTGTTGGAAATGATTGGCGTACAGTCATTCATCTCTAAGTTGTAGCATTGGTTTTTAATCTTACTTTTGTCTATGATTGGGTTGAGAGAAGATTTTTTTTAGTCATGCAACATTTCTGAGGAAAGGAAACTTCATCGCTAAAATCTTCACTTAAGCATATTACTAACGTACTATTAGGAAGGTCGACCATGCAAATTTGTTTTAATGATTTAATCACTTTAACACAAAACTACTTTATGCTTATCCTACAATCACTGCATTTCCATAGATAACACCTTTTGAGGTAGTCCTTCATCTGCTAGAGTATTTTGTCTACATCAACACTTTAATTGCAATCAGTTGAGATTCCTAGTCATCTTTCTTCCTTTATAGATAACTTTTCTAATATTAGAAGTTTACGAATGAGTTTCCCTTTAGAAAAATCTTTTCTTTCTTAATCTATTTACCTTAGTAGTATTTAATGTGGTTCATATATGCTTTTATTATTATCCACTGCACGATGTTGTCAATTAGTTACTCCATGACTGCATCTATACCATTTGTCGAGACATTAAATCATGCTTGAGCTCCTTATGCTTTTGGGCATCTTGTCGACGTGTGGGTTCTAGGGTTTGGATAAGCCTTCTTTTATTATGAGTTCTATAAATCTGCATTTTGTATGTGCATTGTCCTCTACATTTTTAATGTGTTATCGACATTATTTCTAGCGCTATTGATAGTATACGGTCATTTACGTTATATATACTATATATATCATTGCTCTATATCATTGTGGCATTTTCTCAGGTTTGCTCTATGACATTTATAATGTAATGCATGATGGATTTATGTTATGTTATCTTCCCTGCTTAGGAGATTCTCTCTACATATGATATTCTCTTGACATGCATTATTCATTGAATCATGGGCATTTTATCTGCGTGCATGATCCATTTATTGGTGCACATAAATTTAGTGCACACTCCTGTTTCTAAAGGACTTAAAATAGAATCACCACGAATTTCCAAAAAAAAAATGCCTCACATCTCTCCCAACATCCTTGTGGGACCGGGCAGTAAATCTAATATATCTGCTAAGGATACGAAGGAGGGCTTTTCCTCTGGGGTTAGGAGGTCGGGGAGGATTACTAGAAAACCTATGGCCAAAGGTAAACTTATAGATTATTCAGAGAGTGTGTCTGAAGAATCCACTCAGGGTGATGAGGCCAAGGTTCTGGAAGTTCAGGAGATTTTCGAAGATGCTGAGGGTAAGAATGGGAATAAACTGACGGAGGTTTCTGGTGGTACTATTGGTGATTCTGAGGATAATGCTGATGAAGGGGGAAAGATGTTTGTGGAGGAAGCTGCTGATGAAACGGAGGAAGATGTTGGTTACAAGAATTACATTGCTGTCCTGAGCGGCCGTGTTGAGAAGCTAGAGCAGTCTTTTTCCACTATGCTCAGGCATACTATTTTACTTAATCTTTCTATGTTGCAGGATCTTGGGACTACTGCTGCTAATGAAAAAGAAGAGAATTTCAAAAAGTTGGATGAATTTATTGAATCCCTAGCTAAAAGATGGGAGAATCTTTCTCCTTAGTTCTAGTTTCTTTTATGCTGTTGATACTCTGCTATTTCATATATATTGTCTTTAGTCTGGTTATGTTGTCTATACTATTTATGCTAGTTACTCGGGTTATGCTGTGACTATTTCGAGGCTCTTTTGTGCTAATGCCTCTAGGGTTTCTTTTTACTGTTTTGTAAAGGTTCGCTCCCTTGTTTTAGATGCCTTATATAACCAAAAACATCCTTTTTATCCTAAAAAAATTCGTGTGATAGACGGGGGTATGGGAAGGAAATGGGATTTGAATTTCTACTGCTTTTATTTTTCTCTCTGTTGAAAACGGGAACATATTCCCTCTTTGGTTGAGACACTTTTGAAACCCACAAACTATCTCCAAACAGATCTCAAGAAGGAAAAATAAATGCTAGTAAATCGTTCATGTCCTCTACCAAATGCTTGGGGATAATCCACGAAAATGGTTGAAAACAAATAACTCGGGCGAGCATATCAAACCACAAGATTTGAGGTGAGCTGAAGGTGACTGCGAATAGAAAATGAAAGAATTGCCTTCCGAGGAATCGACCCAAGGCCATGGAGGAAATCTTCAATTTAAAAATGAGGTATTTGCATCAGTTCTTTGTTTTTCTAGCACAAAAAAAAAACTAAAATTTGTTTTCTCTTCCTCCTCTTGCATTAATATTCTAAGGACCTTTAAAAGAAAATCTCTGAGCGTCTTGTAATGACATCTGTCTAAGACTATTGCCACAGTTTAGCTTGCTTCCATTGCCTTCATCTACAACTTTTAGAAGACTTTTCAACAAATCTATTGTGTTAACACTGGAATCATTGCATTCTTGAATACTGTAACTTTTTTGAGAAATTTCATTTCTAATAGTTTTCGCGTCTTAGGAATATGTTTTCTTACCATTGCATGAGATAAGATCTCTTTGAGGCGTATACATATGTATCCCATTTCTCAACTTGCATGACTCCCTTGTTTTGTGCATACCCCGTAATCATGGCATTCTAAGAGATCTAGTCCAAAATGTGTTTTACCGATTTCAAACCTACTGCCAGAGAACCATTAACCTTTGATGTTAAGAAAGTTTCTTAGACATTCTTCGCAACCCCCATGATCATCCTACCTAGTCCACTTAGTCCAAACCGTTATTTTATGGACATTATCAAGTTCGGCATCAGTTCTAAGGTACCTCCAGTACCAAGATCTGCCATATATCTTACGATTTATTTAAGGAATCTTAAAATACTTCTACCTTTGTACCTCTTCTTTGCTTGCTGATGTTCTACTTCCCTCTATAATTTTTCTGTCGTAATAATGCTGCAAATCAATAAAGAGCTAAGCTTGCAATCTCAAAAGCATTATTATCCATCTTATGTATATTTCATTCCATGTTGGGTATTGATCCAACGCCATGTGGGAAAAGTAGCTACCTCAATGATATACACATTCTTTTGGTTGGATTTTGGTGCATATCATGCAATTTTTGTATACCATGAGATGGTACATCTTTGAACACACGTATTCACATAAATGTATCATTGCAATCATTAGTATTACTATTCTCGATACCAAGATAATTTAAGTGATGCATTGTAATATTTGGTACTAAACATAGAAAGTCGTATACATTAATATTTAAATAGTAACTCTTTTCTTAAAAGGGAACTGTATCTCTTAAGTATTTCATGACTTCTCTTAAGAACTTCATTTTATAAGTACTTTACTATTAAAAGGGAATCTTACTTTTCTAATAAAAAAATTCCTTCCTCATTCTTAAAGAACGTATGTTTGAAAATTAAGGAAATAGATTTTTCTTTTAATGACTTTGTTTATAGATTTTGAAAATATAGAAATAGATCAATTTTAAAATGATTTTGAATATTATACTCATTGCACATTCATTTAATAGAGAAATAGATTATTTTTATTTTTGAATGGTATTGTTTATAGAAGGACAATATACAAATATATGTATGTATATATATATATATATATATATATATATATATATATATATATATATATATATATGTATATATATGTATATATATGTATATATATGTATATATATGTATATATATATATATGTATATATATGTATATATATGTATATATATATATGTATATATATATATATATGTATATATGTATATATGTATATATGTATATATGTATATATGTATATATATGTACATATATGTATATATGTACATATATATATATATATATGTACATATATATATATGTACATATATATATATATATATGTACATATATATATATATATGTACATATATATATGTACATATATATATAAATACATGTACATATATATATATGTACATGTAGATATGTATCTGTATATGTATCTGTATATGTATATGTATATGTATGTATATGTATATGTATATGTATATTTATATGTATATGTATATTTATATATATATACATATATATACATACATATATATACATACATATATATACACATATATATATATAGACTTTGTATATTATAAATGATAGATTAGAATAGGTTTTGGAGAGATTGGTAAATTTTATAGAAAAGCTACCAATGCGAATAAAGTTAACCTTGTATCTTAGATACTTTAAGTTACATAGCCATAATAGATTAAATTACAAATAAACTTATGAAAATTGATATTACTATAAGAATATTATTAAGTTGGAAATTGATTAATGGGTTGAAATTTGGTTGTAAAAAATGCATTTAAGACTTGATGTATAAGTTTGTTTTAGGGTGCAATTGTATAAGATAGTAGAAGATAAACATACTTAATCCTTGAATTATTGTGGTGATATTCTTACCTTGATCTCAGTTCCTATTATGACTTTTAGACAAGAATGATGCTAGTGGATCTTCTTCCATAGTTGGTTTTCAACCCTAGATTTTGGTATCTTGGTGTTATAAACTGTAATGCTTGTAAGAATGTTTCGTGATTATAACCTCTTTATTGCTCCTCAAGGATCTTTGCAAATGACGCTGTTGACATTCTTCACATGATCAAAACAATGAAACTATCTACATACAACTTAACTATTAGACTAGCATGTTCTCTTGTTGAACTATTAGTGTATCATTTTATATGTCATTTTGTTATTGAAGTATTGAGGAGGAATTTTGATTTATGATGTGTTTTGGAAGTGATTGTGATGTATGACCATTATGTTCTAGTGATGTCAAGTGTTGTAGAAATGTTTCCAGAGGCCTAGGGGGGTGTGAATGTGAGTTGAATGAAATGCACTCTTGTAATATTGTCTCATGTTTCTTGTTAGTATGATACATGTGCAAGATGGGTAATGCCTTGCTCAGAGTACCTATTCCTGTGGTTTTGTCTTGGACTCATGTTGATGTCATGTTCATGATGTGGTTGTAGAGTCCTCATCGAATGTTGGGGATTATTATTGTATTGAGAATGGATTAAAATATTTTGTTGGTTTATGTAATTGGTTTTAATTTGGGAGCAGGATGACCCATGCCTAGCTTTGGTTTCATGTTGTTTATGGTTGTTGTGACTATTTCAACTAGAAGTTTTGGGTCAATGATTCAAAAAGTTGGTCTTTGAGATATGATTTGTATGCAAGAGGATAGATGCCTTGTAGTGCCATTATCATGCATGTCTTTTTTGTGATTTCTATTTTGATAGGGGTACTAGTTGTATGTAGGAGAGTGGCTTTAATGGTGGGGCAAGTGCCTAAAGTGGCTGCCAGGATAACCCCATGAAAGTTGTAATCAAGTGATAACATAATAATTAATCTAGGTGGGTTGGGTAGTAATCACATAACAAGATAAGTATGATGCCTCACTCATGCCTTGAGTGCTCTCACAGGCTAAGGATGGGATGAGAAGGCCTAGTTGGCAAGATCGACCTCCTTGTCTTCATGAAAGGATGTGTCACCCTATGGTGCCGCTGCCTAGAGAGAGGATGCTAGGAGAACCATAGATGGGGGCCCGTTTCTAGTGAGAGATAGACTGGATAACCCATGCTAGGACCATGCGACGACACTCTCCCTACTGCAGCTTAGTTACTTCCTCTTTATCATTTGTTGTAACCTCTGGAGTCTTGTCTTGTCTTGATGATTTGAGTAGTCTTGATGATTTGAGTAGTCTTGATGAGTTGAGTTGTCTTGATGATTTCAGTAGTCTTGATGATTTGAGTAGTCTTGATGAGTTGAGTAGTCTTGATGATCTAAGTTGTCTATATCAAGTCTATATCTGCTTGCTTGTATCCTTTGACTTAGTGGAACCTCATTGTTATCTCCTAGCTTGGGGGGTGGACCTCAGGGTTCCACATGGTTGGGTGGAAGAGCTTAATCCATTAGTTTTCTTGGTCGACTTGGTTCATGATCAATGCAGAAGTGTTTCTAGTTCCTGAATTGTACTTGCTTCCGTAGAATTGTACTATACTTTCAAAATTCTATATCTTGTTGTACACTGTAAACTGATGTGATCGGTCAATTAATCTTGTAATCATATAATCTTGTATTCAAACTTTTGTAACTATTCATATTTGCAAATGGATGATGTAATCCTCTTCTATTGTATCATAATGCATATTACTTATTGTTATAGATTTATGTTTATCAGATATAGCTATGTAATCCCTAGAGATGTTAGTTTAACTTATTGCTATTAGACCATGTTTTTTTTTTATTACCACTTCTATATATATATATATTTCACCCTTTTTATTGCTTAGTTAAATTTATCTTTAGGGTTGCATGATAGGGCATTACACTTGGTATCAGAGCTAGGTTGCAACATTGAGACCTCTGGAATGTTGTTGTTGCCCTAGATTAAGTGATTTTCTCCCTATGGTGAGTTGGTAATGGTACCTTTCACCTGTGTGCACTAGTACGACATTATAAGATTGATAAGTTTATAAACTTGTCCTTTCATTATGTCTTGTTTACTTATGTATCTATGTGTTCTCTCTTCTTCTTCTCTGATAATATGATGATATATTTGACAATATGTCTTCCCTAAATGTTAGTGCTTGTTGTTTTGTTGAGGCTTTGAGTTTCTCTTGTGGTCACTAGTGCATTACAAGAAAGAAACATGGTTAGTGTTAGTGCATGTAATTAAGTATTTGAATGATTTAATCATTTGGTGAGTCATGTGGTTATGTGATGTTGTCATGTGTGGGGTATCTTAATGTGGTTGTTGATAATCTAACATCTATTTCCTAGTTGGTCATGACCGCATGTGGAAGATCTATTATAGTTATGAAAGTTATCATTGTGTATGCCAATGTAAGAACTATGTACAAGAGACCAAATGGGAGCTTATGTTGGCCCTATGACATCATGAATGTGATAATGTAAGTCAATTATAGTTTTGAATTATTCCTGTGTGTGATATCGTACATTCCTTTTATATCTTCTTGCATAAGGAAGTAATTGCATATTTCCATAGCTTAGAGAAATTGTATTGTATTAAAGATAGAAGTTGTTCAAGTAAATAAGTAGCTATTGTGTTGCCTTAAATCTTTGTATAAAAGTTGTTTAGATAAGAGGATGTAGTTAAATAATTCCTTGAGTGTTGGTGTACATTCTCTAATGCATTCTGGACCTTGTGTCCTAGAGTGTTGTGTAGCGGATACTCCCTTTTTGTGGCTAAAATAAGTCACATCGTGATGTGAAATTGTTTTGAAATTTGGTTGTTTTTGAAAATTTTGACAATTGTTTCATGTGTTGTAGGGGGTTAACAGTGAGTTTTCTTTCTTTGAACCTTCTTATGATAGGAATGGTCACCAAAACTCTTTTCTTTATACTTGATTTATTGTTGAAAATTACGGGCATTTTGTGACTTAAGATTGAACTTGATTATCTTCCCACTTGAGTTCGCATTTATTTTCAATTTTTCTATGGTGGCTATTCTGAATGTTAGCTTCTGTTGGCCCTGATTTGTGTTAAGTGTTATTTCTATCATGTTCATGTCGAACCTCTAATAGTATGTTCAAGGGAGGACTCCGTGGAGGATTGTACAATGTATGTTGGCAAATAGTCAAAAGCTTAGTGGAAATAAGATATGAGATGTATTTTTCTTTAATTATATGTGGATGCAATTCTCTAAATTGTGTGAAATTTCTAAAAATATGTGTGATTAGATATAAGTAGATTACATGGTACACCTTAAAGGCAAAGAATTAATGTTCTTATTGTTATGGAACGATTGTGCCTATTTTATTAACAATTGATTCATATGGATGTGTATGTTGGCAAAGGAAAATTGCAATATTAATATTCTAAGGACCTTTAAAAGAAAATCTTTGAGCAGCTTGTAATGACATCTCTCTAAGACTATTGCCACGGTTTAGCTTGCTTCCATTGCCTTCGTCTACAATTTTTAGAAGACTTTTCAACAAATCTACTGTGTTAACCCTGGAATCATTGCATTCCTGAATACTGTAACTTTTTTGAGAAATTTGTTTTCTAACAATTTTTGCATCTTAGGAATATGCTTTCTTACCATTGCATGAGATAAGATCTCTTTGAGGCATATACATATGTATCCCACTTCTCAACTTGCATGACTCCCTTGTTTTGTGCATACCCTATAATCATGGCATTCCGAGAGATTCAGTCTGAAATGTGTTTTACCGATTTCCAACCTACTACTAGAGAACCATTAACCGTTGATGTTAAGAAAGTTTCTTAACATTCTTCGCAACCCCCATGATCATCCTAACTAGTCCACTTAGTCCAACCTATTATTTTATGGACATTATCAAGTCTGGCATCAGCTCTAAGGTACCTCCAGTACCAAGATCTGCCATATATCTTATGATTTATTTAAGGAATCTTAAAATACTTCTACCTTTGTACCTTTGCTTCGCTTGCTGATGTTCTACTTCCCTCTATAATTTTTCTATCGCAATAATGCTACAAACCAATAGAGATATGAGGTTGCAATCTCAAAAGAATTATTATCCATCTTTTGTATATTTCATTCCACGTTTGGTATTGATCAAACGCCATGTGTGAAATGTAGGTGTCTCAATGATATACACATTCTTTTGGTTGGATTTTGGTGCATATCATGCAATTTTTGCATACCATGAGATGGTACATCTTTGAACACACATATTTGCATAAATCAATCATTGCAATCATTAGTGTTACTATTCTTGATACCGAGATAATTTAAGTGCTGCATTGTAATATTTGGTACTAAACATAGAAAATCATATACGTTAATATTTAAATAGTAACTCTTTTCTTAAAAGGAAACCGTATCTCTTAAGTATTTCATGACTTCTCTTAAGAACTTCATTTTATAAGTACTTTACTATTAAAAGGGAATCTTACTTTTCTAATAAAAAAATTCCTTCCTCATTCTTAAAGAAAGTATTTTTGAAAATTAAGGAAATAGACTTTTCTTTTAATGACTTTGTTTATAGATTTTGAAAATATAGAAATAGATCAATTTTAAAATGATTTTGAATATTCTACTCATGGCACATTCATTTAATAGAGAAATAGATTATTTTTCTTTTTAAATGGTATTGTTTATAGAAAGGAATATATATATATAGACTTTGTATATTAAAAATGATAGATTAGAATAGGTTTTGGAGAGATTGGTAAATTTATAGAAAAGATACCAATGCGAATAAAGTTAACCTTGTATCTTAGATACTTTAAGTTACATAGCCATAATAGATTAAATTACAAATAAACTTATGAAAATTGATATTACTACAAGAATATTATTAAGTTGGAAATTGATTAATGGGTTGAAATTTGGTTGTAAACAACGCATTTAAGACTTGATGTATAAGTTTGTTTTAGAGTGGAATTCTATAAGATAGTAGAAGATAAACATACTTAATCCTTGAATTATTGTGGTGATATTCTTACCTTGATCTTGGTTCCTATTATTAATTTTAGACAAGAATGATGCTAGTGGATCTTCTTCCATAGTTGGTTTTCGACCCTAGATTTCGATATCTTGGTGTTATAAATTGTAATGCTTGTAAGAATGTTTCATGATTATAACCTCTTTATTGCTCCTCAAGGATCTTTGCAAATGATGCTGTTAACATTCTTCACATTATCAAAATAATGAAACTATCTACATACAACTTAACTATTAGAGTAGCATGTTCTCTTTTTGAAATATTAGTGTATCATTTTATATGTGGTTTTGTTATTGAAGTATTGAGGAGGAATTTTGGTTTATGATGTGTTTTGGAAGTGATTGTGATGTATGATCATTATGTTCTAATGATGTCAAGTGTTGTAGAAATGTTTCCAAAGGCCTAGGGGGATGTGAATATGAGTTGAATAAAATGCACTCTTGTAATATTGTCTTATGTTTCTTGTTAGTACGATACATGTCCAAGATGGGTAATGCCTTGCTCAGAGTACCTATTCTTGTGGTTTTATCTTGGACTCATGTTGATGTCATGTTCATGATGTGGTTTTAGAGTCCTTCTCGAATGTTGGGGATTATTATTGTATTGAGCATGGATTAAAATATTGTGTTGGTTTATGTAATTGGTTGTAATTTGGGAGCAGGATGACCCATGCCTAGCTCTGGTTTCATGTTGTTTATGGTTATTGTGACTGTTTCAACTAGAAGTTTTGGGTCAATGATTCAAAAATTTGGTCCTTGAGATATGATTTTTATGCAAGAGGATAGATGCCTTACAGTGCCATTATTGTGCATGTCTTTTTTGTGAGATCTATTTTGATACGGGTACTAGTTGTATGTAGGAGAGTGGCTTTCATGGTGGGGCCGGTGCCCAAAGTGGCTACCTGGATAACCCCATGAAAGTTGTAATCAAGTGATAACATAATAATTAATCTAGGTGGGTTGGGTAGTAATCACATAACAAGATAAGTATGATGCCTCACCCATGCCTTGAGTGCTCTCACAGGCTAAAGATGGGATGAGAAGGCCGGGTTGGCAAGATCGACCTCCTTGTCTTCATGAAAGGATGTGTCGGTTCCGCATGTGTCACCCTATGGGGCTGGTGCCTAGAGAGAGGATGCTAGGATAACCATAGATGGGGGCCAGTTTTTAGTTCGAGATAGCCTGGATAACCCATGCTAGGACCATGCGATGACACTCTCCCTACTGCAACTTAGTTACTTCATCTTTATCTTTTTGTTATAACCTCTAGAGTACTATCTTGTCTTGATGAAACGAGTAGTCTTGATGATTTGAGTAGTCTTGTTGAGTTGAGTTGTCTTGATGATTTGAGTTGTCTTTATGATTTGAGTAGTCTTGATGAGTTGAGTTGTCTTGATGATTTGAGTAGTCTTGATGATTTGAGTAGTCTTGATGAGTTGAGTAGTCTTGATGATCTGATTTGTCTATGTCAAGTCTGTATCTGCTTGCTTGTATCCTTTGACTTAGTGGAACCTCATTGTTATCTCCTAGCTCAAGGGGTGGACCTCAGGGTTCCACATGGTTGGGTGGAAGATCTTAATCCATTGGTTTTCTTGGTTGACTTGCTTCGTGATCAATGGAGAAGTGTTTCCAGTTCTTGAATTGTACTTGCTTCCATAGAACTGTACTATACTTTCAAAATTGTATATCTTGTTGTATATTGTAACCTTGTTGTACACTGTAAACTGATGTGATCAATCAATTAATCTTGTAATCATATAATCTTGTATTCAAACTTTTGTAACTATTCATATTTCTAAATGGATGATGTAATCCTCTTCTGTTGTATCATAATGTATATTACTTATTGTTATAGATTTATGTTTATCAAATGCAACTATGTAATCCCTAGAGATGTTAGTATAACTTGTTGCTATTAGACCATGTTATGTTTTGTTATTACCACTTCTATAGAAAAAATATATATATTTCACCCTTTTTATTGCTTAGTTAAATTTATCTTTAGGGTTGCATGGCGGGGCATTACACTTGGTATCAAAGCCAGGTTGCAACACTGAGACCTCTGGAATGTTGTTGTTGCCCTAGGTTAAGTGATTTTCTCCTTGTGGTGAGTTGGTAATGGTACCTTTCACCTGTGTGCATTAGTATGACATTATAAGATTGATAAGTTTATAGACTTGTCCTTTGATTATGTCTTGTTTACTTATGTATCTATGTGTTCTCTCTTCCTCTTCTCCAATAATGTGATGATATATTGGACAATATGTCTTCCCTAAATGTTAGTGCTTGTTGTTTTGTTGAGGCTTTGAGTTTCTCTTGTGGTCACTAGTGCATTATAAGAAAGAAGCATGGTTACTGTTAGTGCATGTAATTAAGTATTTGAATGATTTAATCATTTGGTGAGTCATGTGGTTATGTGATGTTGTCATGTGTGGGGCATCTAAACGTGGTTGTTGATAATCTGACATCTATTTCCTAGTTGGTCATGACCGCATGTGGTAGAACTATTGTAGTTATGAAATTTATCATTGTGTACATACCGGTGTAAGAATTGTGTGTAGGAGATCAAACGGGAGCTTAGGTTAGGCCTATGAGATCATGAATGTGATAATGTAAGTCAATTATAGTTTTGAATTATTCCTGTGTGTGATATGATACATTCCTTTTATATCTTCTTGCATAAGGAAGTAATTGCATATTTCCATAGCTTAGAGAAATTGTATTGTATTAAAGATAGAAGTTGTTCAAGTAAATAAGTAGCTATTGTGTTGCCTTAAATCTTTGTATAAAAGTTGTTTGGATAAGAGGATGTAGTTAACTCAATTCCTTGAGTGTTGGTGTATGTTCTCTAATGCATTCCGGACCTTGTGTCCTAGAGTGTTGTGTAGCGGATACTCCATTTTTGTGGCTAAAATCAGTCACATCATGATGTGAAATTGTTTTGAAATTTGGTTGTTTTGAAAATTTTGACAGTTGTTTCATGTGTTGTAGGGGGTTAACAATGAGTTTTCTTTCCTTGAACCTTCTTATGAGAGGAATGTTCACCAAAAATCTTTTCTTTATACTTTATTTATTGTTGAAAATTTCAGGCATTTTGTGACTTAAGATTGAAATTGATTATCTTCCCACTTGAGTTCGCATTTATTTTCAAATTTTCTATGGTGGCTATTCCGAATGTTTGGTTTCTTTGGCCCCGATTTGTGTTAAGTGTTGTTTCTATCATGTTCATGTTGAACCTCTGATAGTATGTTCAAGGGAGGACCCCGTGGAGGATTGTACATTGTATGTTGGTAAATAGTCGAAAACTTAGTGGAAATAAGATATGAGATGTATTTTTGTTTAATTATATGTGAATGCAATTCTCTATGTTGTGTGAAATTTCTAAAAATATGTGTGATTAGATATAAGTAGATCACATGGTACACCTTAAAGGAAAAGAATTAATGTTTTTCGTATTGTTATTGAACGATTGTGCCTATTTTATTAACAATTGATTCATATGGATGCGTATGTTGGCAATGGAAAATTGCAATATTAATATGTTATGTTTCTACCCTAGTCTGTGACTTCCAGGAGTAAGTCAAGTTTTAGTGGGGGAGGATGTAGTGCCCCTCCAGTTTCATCTAGGATGTGTAGTTAGTTGGATTAAAGAGCAGGAGGATGAATGGAAATACTCAGAATATTTAGGGTAAGATAGACGTGATGATAGTAAGTTTAATATGATGATACTGTTATGATTGGTACATTATGCTTTCGATATATTTAGTTATAGGTTAATTAATTATATAGATTGGTTTTATGCGACTATTTGACACTTGAGTAATTATCTATTGATGAACTATTTAATATGGATATTGTGATGTGTGTGAAGGGAAAGTGTAGTATTACTCATGCTGAGTACCCTACTACGCTACGACTCCTTGTCACAGTGTGTTTGTTTTTATATATATGGTTGTATACAACACTTTGGTTTGCTACAGGGGTATAGGTACCAGGCATCAACTCCACCTGAATTGGCAGGTTTGAGCATGGCTTCATACCAATGGAAGTTGTGGAAAGGAGATAACATGAGGTTCCCTTAGTTGTCAACATCCTCAATGAGGATGGACTCTCAGTCCTGAGTTTCGTCAGTTTGGTCGATTGGTGCATGACTGTGAGGCTTTGTTATTCCTTGGTATGTTATTGTTGGAAATGATTGGTGTATAGTCATTCATCTCTAAGTTGTAGCATTGGTTTTTAATCTTACTTCCATCCATGATTGGGTTGAGAGAAGATTTTTTTTAGTCATGCAACATTTCTGAGAAAAGGAAACTTCATTGCTAAAATCTTCACTTAAGCATATTGCTAATGTACTATTAGGAAGGTCGACCAAGAAAATTTGTTTTAATGATTTAATCACTTTAACACAAAACTACTTTATGCTTATCCTGCGATCATTGCATTTCCATAGATAACACCTTTTGAGATAATCCTTCATCTGCTAGAGTATTTTGTCTACACTTTAATTGCAATCAGTTGGGATTCCTATTCATCTTTCTTCCTTTATAGATAGTTTTTCTAATATTAGAAGTTTACGGATAAGTTTCCTTTTAGAAAAATCTTTTCTTTCTTAATCTATTTACCTTAGTAGTATTTAATGTGGTTCATATATGCTTTTATTGTTATCCACCACATGATGTTTTCAATTAGTTACTCCATGACTGCATCTATACCATCTGTCGAGACATTGAATCATGCTTGAGCTCCTTATGCTTTTGGGCATCTTGTCGATGTGTAGGTTCTAGGGTTTGGATAAGCCTTCTTTTATTATGAGTTCTATAAATCTGCATTTTGTATGTGTATTACCCTCTACATTTTTAAAATGTGTTATCAACATTATTTTCAGCTCTATTGATAGTATACGGTCATTTATGTTATATATACTATATATATCATTTCTCTATATCATTGTGGCATTTTCTTAGATTTTCTCTGTGACATTTATAACACAATGCATGATGGATTTATGTTATGCTATCTTCCCTGCTTAGGAGATTATCTCTACATATGATATTCTCTCGGCATGCATTATTCATTGAATCATGGGCGTTTTATCTTCGTGCATTATCAATTTATTGGTGCACATAAATTTAGTGCACGCTCATGTTTCTAAAGGACTTAAAATAGCATCACCACGAATCTCCAAAAAAAATGCCTCGCATCTCTCCCAACATCCTTTTTATCCTAAAAAAATTCGTGTGAGAGACAGGGGTATGGGAAGGAAATGGGATTTGAATTTCTACTGCTTTTATTTTTCTCTCTGTTGAAAATGGGAACATATTCCCTCTTTGGTTGAGACACTTTTGAAACCCACAAACTATCTCCAAATAGATCTCAAGAAGGAAAAACAAATGCTAGTAAATCATTCATGTCCTTTGCTGGATGCTCAGGGATAATCCACGAAAATGGTAGAAAACAAATAAATCAGGTGAGCATATCAAACCACAAGATTTGAGGTGAGTTGAAGGTGACTGTGAATAGAAAAAGAAAGAATCACCTTCTGAGGAATCGACCCAAGGTCATGGAGGAAATCTTCTCTTTAAAAATGAGGTATTTGGATCAGTTGTTTGTTTTTCTAGCACACAAAAAAAAAACTAAAATTTGTTTGCTCTTCCTCCTCTTGAATTAACATTCTAAGGACCTTTAAAAGAAAATCTCTGAGCGGCTTGTAATGACATCTCTCTAGGACTATTGCCATAGTTTAGCTTGCTTCCATTGCCTTCATCTACAACTTTTAGAAGACTTTTAACAAATCTATTCTATTAACCCTGGAATCATTGCATTCTTGAATACTATAACTTTTTTGAGAAATTTGTTTTCTAACAGTTTTCGTATCTTAGGAATATGCTTTCTTACCATTGCATGAGATAAGATCTCTTTGAGGCGTATACATATGTATCCCACTTCTCAACTTGCACAACTCCCTTGTTTTGTGCATACCCCATAATCATGGCATTCCAAGAGATCCAATTCGAAATGTGTTTTACCTATTTCCAACCCACTGCTAGAGAACCATTAACCATTGATGTTAAGAAAGTTTCTTAGACATTCTTCGGAACCCCCATGATCATCCTACCTAGTCCACTTAGTCCAAGCCATTATTTTATGGACATTATCAAGTCCGGCATCAGCTCTAAGGTACCTCCAGTACCAAGATCTGCCATATATCTTACGATTTATTTAAGTAATCTGAAAATCCTTCTACCTTTTTACCTCTGCTTTACTTGTTGATGTTCTACTTCCCTCTATAATTTTTCTGTCGCAATAATGTTGCAAATCAATAAAGATTTGAGCTTGCAATCTCAAAAGCATTATTATCCATCTTTTGTATATTTCATTCCATGTTGGGTATTGATCCAACACCATGTGGGAAAAGTAGGTGTCTTAATGATATACACATTCTTTTGGTTGGATTTTGGTGCATATCATGCAATTTTTGCATACCATGAGATGGTGCATCTTTGAACACACGTATTTGCATAAATGCAATCATTAGTATTACTATTCTTGATACCGAGATAATTTAAGTGCTGCATTGTAATATTTGGTACTAAACATAGAAATTCATATACGTTAATATTTAAATAGTAACTATTTTCTTAAAAGGAAACCGTATCTCTTAAATATTTCACGACTTCTCTTAAGAACTTCATTTTATAAGTACTTTACTATTAAAAGGGAATCTTACATTTCTAATAAAAAAATTCCTTCCTCATTCTTAAAGAAAGTATTTTTAAAAATTATGGAAATAGACTTTTCTTTTAATGACTTTGTTTATAGATTTTGAAAATATAGAAACAGATTAATTTTAAAATGATTTTGAATATTCTACTCATTGCACATTCATTTAATAGAGAAATAGATTATTTTTCTTTTTCAATGGTGTTGTTTATAGAAAGGACTATATATATATATATATATATATATATATATATATATATATATATATATATATATATATATATGTATGTATGTATATTATAAATGATAGATTAGAATAGGTTTTGGAGAGATTGGTAAATTTTATAGAAAATATACCAATGCGAATAAAGTTAACCTTGTATCTTAGATACTTTAAGTTACATAGCCATAATAGATTAAATTACAAATGAACTTATGAAAATTGATATTACTACAAGAATATTATTAAGTTGGAAATTGATTAATGGGTTGAAATTTGGTTGTAAACAATGCATTTAAGACTTGATGTATAAATTTGTTTTAGAGTGGAATTGTATAAGATAGTAGAAGATAAACATACTTAATACTTGAATTATTGTGGTGATATTCTTACCTTGATCTCAGTTCCTATTATGACTTTCAGACAAGAATGATGCTAGTGGATCTTCTTCCATAGTTGGTTTTTGACCCTAGATTTCAATATCTTGGTGTTATAAACTGTAATGCTTGTAAGAATGTTTCATGATTATAACCTCTTTATTGCTCCTTAAGGATCTTTGCAAATGATGTTGTTAATGTTCTTCACATGATCAAAACAATGAAACTATCTACATATGACTTAACTATTAGAGTAGCATGTTCTCTTGTTGAAATATTAGTGTATCATTTTATATGTGGTTTTGTTATTGAAGTATTAAGGAGGAATTTTGGTTTATGACGTGTTCTGGAAGTGATTGTGATGTATGACCATTATGTTCTAGTGATGTCAAGTGTTGTAGAAATGTTTCCAGAGGCCTAGGGGGTGTGAATGTGAGTTGAATGAAATGCACTCTTGTAATATTGTCTCATGTTTCTTTTTAGTATGATACATGTTCAATATGGGTAATGGCTTGCTCAGAGTACCTATTCTTGTGGTTTTGTCTTGGACTCATGTTGATGTCATGTTCGTGATGTGGTTGTAGAGTTCTTCTTGAATGTTGGGGATTATTATTGTATTGAGCATGCATTAAAATATTGTGTTGGTTTATGTAATTGGTTGTAATTTGGGAATAGGATGACCCATGCCTAATTCTAGTTTCATGTTATTTATGGTTGTTGTGACTGTTTAAAATGAAAGTTTTTGGTCAATGATTCAAAAAGTTGGTCCTTGAGATATGATTTTTATGCAAGAGGATAGATGCCTTGCATTGCCATTACCATGCATGTCTTTTTTGTGATTTCTATTTTGATAGGGGTACTAGTTGTATGTAGGAGAGTGACTTTCATGGTGGGGCCGGTGCCCAAAGTGGCTGTCTGGATAACCCCATGAAAGTTGTAATCAAGTGATAACATAATAATTAATCTAGGTGGGCTGGGTAGTAATCACATAACAAGATAAGTATGATGCCTCATCCATGCCTTGAGTGCTCTCACAGGCTAAGGATGGGATGAGAAGGCCTACTTGGTAAGATCAACCTCCTTATCTTCATGAAAGCATGTGTTGTATCTGCATGTATCACCCTATGGGGCCGGTACCTAGAGAGAGGATGCCGGGATAACCATAGATGGGGGCCGGTTTCTAGTGAGAGATAGCCTGGATAACCCATGCTAGGACCATACAATGACACTCTCCCTACTGTAGCTTAGTTACTTCCTCTTTATCTTTTGTTGTAATCTTTGGAGTACTATCTTGTCTTGATGATTTGAGTAGTCTTGATGAGTTGAGTTGTCTTGACGATTTCAGTTGTCTTGATAATTTGAGTAGTCTTGGTGATTTGAGTAGTCTTGATGAGTTGAGTAGTCATGATGATTTTAGTAGTCTTGATGAGTTGATTAGTCTTGATGATATGAGTTGTCTATGTCAAGTCTGTATCTGCTTGTTTGTATCCTTTGACTTAGTGGAACCTCATTGTTATCTCCTAGCTTGGGGGGTAGACCTCAGGGTTCCACATGGTTCGGTGGAAGAACTTAATCCATTGGTTTTCTTGGTTGACTTGGTTTGTGATCAATGCAAAAGTGTTTCTAGTTCCTGAATTGTACTTGCTTCTGCAGAACTGTACTATACTTTCAAAATTGTACATCTTGTTATATATTGTAACCTTGTTGTACACTGTAAACTGATGTGATTGGTCAATTAATCTTGTATTCAAACTTTTGTAATTGTTTATATTTGTAAATGGATGATGTAATCCTCTTTTGTTGTATCATAATGCATATTACTTATTGTTAAAAATTTATGTTTATCGGATGCAGCTATGTAATCCGTAGAGATGTTAGTTTAACTTGTTACTATTAGACCATGTTATGTTTTGTTATTACCACTTCTATAGAAAATAAAAAATTATATATATATATATATATATATATATATATATATATATATATATATATATATATATATATATATATATATATCACCCTTTTTATTGCTTAGTTAAATTTATCTTTAGGGTTGCATGGCGGGGCATTACAGATTGTATTATGATTACCTATCCTTCAGTAATTCTCAATATTGGTTTGCTCTTCTAGGCTAGAAGCAGTTCAGTATCAGAAAGGCATGTTTTAAAATCATTAAGATCAGTTCCTACATGTGTGAGGTTATGATGTGAGCTGACATTGCAATGAAACTCCCACTACAATATTAAGTTTTAACAGCTTTTCCCCCTGATTGACAGCTACTTATCGCTCATTGATTATCCTGATATGACAAGTTAAGGATCTATCTTATGATTTTGTTTAAAGAAAT
Organism: Cunninghamia lanceolata; assembly: GCA_027924645.1. Lineage (NCBI taxonomy): Eukaryota > Viridiplantae > Streptophyta > Pinopsida > Cupressales > Cupressaceae > Cunninghamia > Cunninghamia lanceolata. Next base: position 2,959,192 of record BSBN01000099.1, on the reverse strand, counting down.
GATTTAGTAAGCTAATGAATCAACAGCCACTATCCCTTGGCCAACCATGCTTAATTAGAGGAGAATCCTATTTTCTATTCACACACACACACACACACACACACACACACACACACACATATCTAAATACATACACTTGGGTATATCTTAAAATGAAGAAAAATGAAAGATGTTCATTCACTATCACCCTCTTAATATTTGACAATCATGTACTCACCACTTTTGATGGTAATGTTGGTAGTATCCATAATTATTCTCAAGTGGATTTATTTATTAGTAGTTTGATAAAAGGAGAGCTAACAAGTTTGATGCAGAAATCTTTGCTAACATGAGAAATAGCTTGGGAAGACACTTGTGTGTTTGACAGGAATCCTCAGGAGTACTACAATAGCAGGGAAGGAAACATATCCCTTTTGAGTAGATACTTGTAAGAACTCGAATAGAAGAATGCCCAAAGTGAACAGCATGAATCTGTTTAAAGTTATCTCAGGATGAAAAGAGAAAATCAAGGAATAGCAGGCAATATTATTGAAGATTGGCTCATGTGAAGAGCAAGGACTATGATTGTAATTATTTATCTTTGTAAAAGAGGATTTTCCTCAAAATGAACTTTCTTGCATACTGACAATAAGCTATGTAAACTTAATTCTATACTAGACGCCACGAGTCCCAGGAAACACCGGAGGTTTTCTTCACTCTGTTCTTTCCTATTGGTGCTCGCACTAAATAGAGGTGTACTTTAAATCTTTTTATTTAATAAAATATATCTCTGGCCTCGGCCTCTTACCCATTAAAAAAAAACTATTAATATAAAATGATTATTTTATAAAACATATGAAATTAGTATACTTCTAATTATTTAATAAATTTTTTAAAATATTATGTGATTTATGATCACAATTAAAAAACCATAAAATATAATCTTAAACACAATTATTTTCAAAAAGTATATTATTTCATTTATAGAAACTTTAGTTTTTAGTTTAGATATGTTTATCTTTATCATGTTTAATCCAAAAGAAGTCTCATGCTTGTAAACCATTTTCAAGTAGCTGATAAACAATTTTCAAGCCGCTGAATAATAATATCTTTAACCAATAGGCTATATTAGTGGTATCTAGAAATCACTCTGTGAAGTGGAAATAGAATCGGTAGTGGAAGAAATCTTTCCAGAGATTCTTGACGTACTCATCTCCTATCGATTTGATTATTTTTCGTCTTACTGTAACACATTCTCTAAGAGCTTTATTGCTATCCACTGTCACGTTGTGTCCTGTATTGCATTTCCTAATTCCTAAAGCTATTATTCCACCTCTACAGAGTCTTTTGTCTTGTCAAAATTATGCAGCACTTTTTGTTTCTGCATTGCCTCTACTACAACATCATTATTATTTCCCAAGTACTCACATTCTAGGTGTTTCAAGGTAAATGGCGTAGAGTCTGTATACATGGCAACCGAGAATGAAAACAAGGCTTGTATAAAGTTCTTCACTAGTAAAAATTACAAGAAGTATCGAGCCCCAACCATAGTTGTCCACCCAATGTATGCCCACTCTAAGCACGCCCACCGTAAACAGCCGGTGCATTGTAAATGACTGGCTGTACAGAAATTTAGTTGAATCCTCTAGTCGACTACTACTAGCGATAGAAAAGGATGCGTGGCTTTCGACAAAGCTTTCCGTACTAATCGTTGGTGTGTTTTTGACTGTTTGCGTCAGTCCATATAGCTTTCCACCAGCGGGTCATTTACAACACACTGGCTGGTTAAGTTCTTCCCTCTAAGCATGGGAATTCACAAGCTGGGAGTTCAAGAAGTAGTCTCTGTATTGACTTCATTTGGGAACTAGAGAGTTTTTCCCCTAGACATTGATGACATCTTAAGCAACAATGACATCTTGAACAATAGGCTCTCTTTGGGCACTTAGGTTGCCACTTCACAATTCCTATGAGATTAAAAAAAAATTGTACAATTATTATTTTTGGGTGAGATCAACAGCCTATTGTTGCAATTTTATAGGTGAACATTTTGTTAAAAATTAATAAGCCCTTTGAGCATGTTCAATTCCATTGTGTCACTAGACATGAATGATGAGTTGCACACACCTAATACCAATGGTTAATTCATCAAACCATAGTGCATCAACACCATCCTTGTGTGTTGTTTTCAAGATTTAGTGTCTTTCCTTGCTCTATGGAATGATTACCTACTTTATTCTAAATGCTACCATTTTAAACCTAGGTTTAAGATCTTTTTTGCATTTCCTACTTAGGTGTGAAGATCCTTTTAATCATCCCTATAAGTATATATAAAAAATATAAATTATAAATATGATGGATAAAAATGAGAAAAACATGGAACCAATACATTTTTTATAAATTTGAAAAGGCTTAAACATAGATTTGGTTTCTTTAAAAAGGTTTAAGGAAATTAGGTTTAAGGAAATTGATTATCTGAATCTTCATTTTTACATTATTTTTTCAAATTCAAAGGCATAAACTAACTCATTATTGTTGTTATATGGAGCCTAATCAGACTCGAAGGTTAAATTTACTATCGGTTCAGTTTCTCCCCAAATTCCTACGGGGTCAAGGGGCAGCACCCCTTGTGAGTGTTTGGGAGCAGCACCCCTTACGGGGTATAGAGGTAGCACCCCTGGCGGGGTCCCCGTCGTGATACAGGACAGGGTCGAGGGGCAGCACCCTCACGAGGACTCAGGAGTAGCACCCCCGAAATCTCACATGGTTTTTTATTATTTTATCAAGGCGTCGGGAGTTATTTTTTCTATTGGCTAACATAAAAAAAAAAACCCTATTTTTGTAACCGACATAAGGCTTAATAAAAGAGGCTAAGGGTTGGAGTCCTCATTGATGTATTGTAGCATTTTGCAGTAGTATTGAGTTGTAGGGATTGCTAGTTGTAATCAGTTTGATTTACTAGATAATAATATTGGACTCTCTGTTGGTGGATGTAACCCAAGTTTGGGTGAACCACTCTAAAATTGTCTCTCACTGTTATTGTTTCTGTGTATTTTTCATTCCTCTGTTTAATCTTTATTTGTATTTAATTGATATCTCCTATCAGCTAACCCTAACAATTACAATGTATGAGTAATAGAATTTTAATAATAACATGACACCTTAACTAGAGTTATTGTTTCTAAATGTTTTTAAAGAAAATTATGCTAAAATATGTGCTTGGACCATAGTTTTCCTCTCCCATGTGTCCTTTTAGAAACATTTTTTAGCTTGCATTGTTTGACACAACTACTTGATAGATTTTATTAGTTTTTCTCAAAAATATTTAAGATGTCAAATGTCAATTTAAAAGTTGTTTGCTTGCGAATGAAGATCATGGTGCGACTTCAATTGTATTTTGTGAAGTCTGTCCAATTCCATGGGTTTTGCCTACTTTAAAAAGAAAGTGGCATTATAAGGTTCCTATTAGTAGCCCAATACTTTTCATTCAATTTGAGGTGGTTTAATTGGATGGGGTTTATTAATTTATGATATTGTAGTGTGTAGGAGACAAATTTATGAAAGAGTGATTTTTGAATGAGAGATGACTTCTAGCAAAAGTATAGACGATGATGAGTTTGGAGTATTGGTCAGTGATGGGGTGTGGGAATTTATTTCAAATGAATATGCATGCCAACTGGTGGGTGTGGAATTTGGCTTCACAACTAACAATATTGTTTACTTGAAACCATATTAGGGTTTTTTATAGTCACTTTGCACTCTATATTTATTTTAATTTAAAAAAAAAAACTATTTTTCACTTGGGGTCTTCTATGTATAGCAGACATGTTCTTGACATGAATAATGATTCATTATTTCACTAGCTAATTCCTCATCTTCATTATTCTTTTTAGCTTATTTGTAACCTCACTAAGTTGCACTAATGGGGTGTTGGTATAAAATTATATTTACACATTACCATAAGTTAATTAGGGAGTTAATTAGGAATATATTTTCCTTTATTAAAATGTGTCAATCTTATCACATAGGATAATATTGTCTTATCTACTTTTCTCCTTTGTCTATTCTTGACAAATGTAAATGTATATCTATGTGTTATATTCCTTTATGAATAATTTAATGCACATGAAGTATTGATTACATATTGATTCTCTCATATTTGACTTTTTCTTTTTGAATAAGCTCTTTCTTGTAGAAGAAATATACTAGAGATGATCTTGGAATCTAACACTTATAATTATAATTAAAAGCATTATGGAAACCAAGTTGAAATGTTTATGGATTAGTACTATCATATTAATTTCACAACTTATTATGTTAATTACTTTAAGAACATAAAAGCCATATTCTAATACTATTTATTTATTTACTGGTCTTAATCTTGTAAATCATTATTTTCTTATGAGATAAATTATAAAGAGTTTGATCATATTAACCATGTTCTTTAAGCATTGGAATCAATTTTTTATTCATAACATGTATTATGACCATTAATGGCGTCTTCTTCAAAAGAAAAATAGACATAAAGAGCAAAGGTGAGAGTTTCAAAGATCTCCAAAGAGAGTCACAAAATTGGATACCATTCCCATAGTTGAGAGGAAGAAAAAATCACCATCACTGGGTAGAGATACATTGCCTTTACATTTCTTTAAATATTGTGTACCTACACATTGAGGTGTATGAGTTATTGAATATTTTACAAGTCCAAGAGAATGAATATTTGTTTATAGTATAGATTCATAATAAAAAAAAATTATACCATATGCTTTAATTAAATTTGTAAGAATAACTTGCATAGAAGTTTTTAAACTTGTACAAAGAAAATCTCTAATTCAATTTTTTAAATGCTTTGTAAATAAATGAAAGTGATGTGAATGTAATATTAATTTAAATTGAAATAAAAATTGTACATGATTTGACTTTAACTAAAAATTGAAAAGATTAATAAATCAATGTAGCTTGTTTTTATTTACATATACATATTAAAAATCATAAACTTTTTTTTTCCATAGCCTATCAAATTATTTCTAATAGTATTTTAAATTTATATGGCATTCAATTTATTGAAGCACTTTACACACAAGAGTTAATAATAAGGATGTAGCTGAAAGCATATGGATGTCCCAAACATCAAATTTGGGATATGTATTGAATTCTTTTATGGAAACAATTAGATTATATAGATATCAATATCTCAAACACTTTATAGGTTGAGGGAAGCTTAGATTTCTAGACATTATTCTATATAAATTACAATCAACGTAACCATGCACCTCCTTCCAATGCAAGGCGCGTATATAATTATTCTCCAACTAGCAATACTATGCTTAATAGAATATAATAAGAATATAAGTAAATAGAATATTAAAAAAACTTGTGTGAGATCACCCTAACAAATTGCATATTCATCAACACCTACAACTAGATGTCTCTCAAGATGGGCTGCCTAATATTGCCATGTAAGTAAAGTATAGATACACATTTCAAATATTAATTTAATACAGTGGTTTTAATATAGTTGTTTAATTAAACTTATTTAGTTGTAGGTGCTGTTATGTAATTTTTTTATTAAGTACAAAGGATAATTCAAAATATTTCTTATAATAATTTATGCAGTTGTCAATTAAATTTGTTTATTAATCCGTTCCAATTGTTTTTATCTGTTGCAAACTTATTCAATACAACTGTTTCAGTTCAAAGCTCTTATCTACCTTTTTTAATTGCCCAGTCGACTTTAGGTTAACCATCTACATAAAATCTCTTCTTTTAAATTTAGTTTGTTAGGAGTTTTTGAACTTCAACTGACAGGAGTTTACACTTTTTTCCCCTCTGCACCGTTCCATCCTTAACAGGCAACACAGCTCTAAGCCATTGTTATACGATAGCAGATTCCGCGATTAAGCTCTTTTTGTCGAAACCAAATATTTTATATCATATCTTACCAACCCAGAACAATCTTAGCAATCCCCATTATTCCAACATTATGGAACACTTTAAAAGATTAATGACCATACTATCGAAAAAGACTCGTAGATTTAAAAACACACTGCCTAAGTAGATCTTCAACAGGCAAGCACATACTAGACAGATTTCCACATATTAGGCTTTTGGTTCATAGAGTTCTAGTGGAAGGCGGGGAATTGGGATGGCGTGAAGATGCACTGCCCTAGGCATGGTAAGTCCATATACTTCTGACATATCAAAGCTTTCTAAAGCTGCCTCTTGAGGAAGACTCCAATTGAAGCAGTGTAATAGCTGTGCAAGGCCAAGATGGACAAGGGACAGAGCCAAATTAATTCCAGGGCATCCTCTCCTGCCTGAACCAAATGGTATGAGTTCAAAATCTTGACCTTTGACATCGATTTGGGTTCCCATAAATCTTTCTGGCTTGAATTCATTGGCTTCTTCCCAAGCAATTGGATCTCTTGCAATAGCCCAAGCATTCACAAGAACTCGTGTCTTCACAGGTATTTGATATCCCTCTATTGTGGAGTGTTCCATAGACTGATGTGGAAGGAGCAGAGGAACAGGTGGGTGAAGTCTTAATGTTTCTTTCACTACCGATTGCAGAAACTGAAGATGAGGCAGATCAGATTCTTCTACCATGCGATTGAATCCAATTACAGAATCAAGCTCATGTTGAGCTCTCTTCATAGTCGAGGTATTTCTAAGCAATTCTGACATTGCCCATTCCAGTGTACCTGCTGAAGTATCTGTGCCTGCAGATAACAAGTCCTGAAAAAAGGCATAGCATGTTGTGACACAGAACATGTAAATCAAACTCTCAAAATGCAGATTGGGCCCTTGTCTACACATTTGCTACTTCAACATTATTGGAAAAAATGAAATGAGCCTCCTCTACTTGTAAAACTAAAATTTGATCTATGTAACTTAAACTCTGTATATTCTTGCCATAATATGGCCAATAGATTCCAAACAACACTGGACCTAAGCTAGGCATACTAATTTTAAAGAACAAGAAACAAAACACTCAAAACAGAAGTATGAGAAATGGAGTTTACAGAGATATTAGGGTTGTGTACATACAAAAATAACATTCTTGATGTGGTCTCTTGTAATTTTGATCTCCACGGATTCATCTTCAGACAAGGAAAGCAGCAAATCCACAAAGTCCTCACACTCCAAACCACTGCACTCCATCCTTCTTTCAAAGTGTTCATCCACAATTCTCTCCACAAACAGATGAAAAATCTCAGTAAGTTTGGCTTGTCTTTGTCTATCGTCGTGCAGATCAAGCCAACCCAACAGAGGAATGTGATCGCTGTATCTTAAGCCAACAGATAGAGCATGAACATCATCCAAAACTTCCTTGAATACTCTTCCACCTATCTCATCTTCATTGCATGTCTTCCCAAATAATATTCTGCAGATGGTATTATTAGTGAGAAAACCCACCTCCCTGGAAACATCTACAGAAGTGGGGTTGATGCCACTGTTATCATTGGCGATGGCATTGTGTAATATGGAGTGTATCATGGCAGAAACTTCTTGGGCTTTCAGGGGTGCAAATGATTTCAATCTCTTGGGAGAAAGTAACTCCAAGATGAGGACTTTACGCCTGAACTTCCAGCATGGACCGTATGGCGAGATTGAAACTTTCAGGGGGCTTAGCATATGGTCGTCATCTCCCATGGGAGGACGGCTTGCAAATACGTGGTCCTGCGTTTTGAGGACTTGTTTAGCCATTTGGGAAGGAGATTACGACTACTGGTAGAGAACCCAAGTAGATGGTCATAATTGGGCCATATTTGCGGGCAAGAGAGGTGAAGGATCTGTGAGGAAGATGGGAGATTAAGTGAAGGTTGCCAATGATGGGTAAGGGTGCTGGCCCAGGCGGCATTTTGGACTTTTTGCTTGCTTTCCCGAGTAGAAAGCCTGCGAAGAGCACGATTATAAACATGGGAATCCATGAAATGTTCAGGAATTCCATTGCGAGCTCCAAAAAGAAGTTAAAAATTAAGCTTTCGAAATGTTTTGACTAGTGTCTTCAATGTATGCTTTCTCCGTTGATTTATAGAGAGAGCAGAGTTGCAAAAAAAATTCGAATTTGGGCCCCAAAGTCATAAATGACCCAAAAATAAATTAAAAAAAATTAGGTTTCATTATCAGATAGATAATCCATGTTTTCCCTAACTAGTGGAATGCGTTGTCTTGTTTTGACACGGATAACACGAATATTTTTTAAGAAAGGGAAGAGACTGGAATTACGCAAATTTACTTCTCAGAAATATTGTATGCCACTGTGTCTATACAAATGGAATATGGAATGCACTCTTACTTCTTTTGATTGGAAATGGAAATAGAAATGGAACTTTTTTATAGTGCATTATGTCTTATCAATAGGGTAATTTAGGTTATATTTAGAAAAATTGGGTTTCATCAACCGGTTAACTTAAGTCTTGAAATTGGCATCTCACCCAACTTTATTGCATTGTTCATTATGTCTTATCAACAAGGTAATTTAGGTTGTATTTTGAAATTTTGGGTCACCCAACTTTATTCCATTGTTTGTTGTCTTATCAAGAGGTAATTTAGGTTGTATTTTGAAAATTTCCATCTCATCAACACACCAACTCAAGTGGTATTTTGAAATTTGCCTCTCACCTAACTTTATTCCATTGTACAAAGATCATTCCAAGTTTTTTTTTGTTTTTTATAAAAACTTTTAACTTGATTTTTATAAAAGTTTCTTTATAATGAAAGGTATAAACATTTTAAAGATTTAAAAAGCCTGTTTTTTTTTTTAATTAATTTTCTTTTTATTTTTTAATTTTTTTAATTTTTAGCTATTATTTTCATATTTTAAAAAATAATTTAATATCTTGTTTTTAATTCTAAATTAAATAATTTTTAATCAATTAATTTTTATATAATTAATATAATAATATAATTTTGAGCACATAAAGATAGGTTTTAAAATCCAAGATGATTATTAAAATTGATATAAAATTAAGATAAGGTCCTTATGTGATGTGTTTTAAAAAGATGGTAAGCTAGTCCTCTTTGAAATAAAATATCATTTTCCCACTAGAGGATACCATTCAAATCTATATACAAGGAGGTTTGAACTTTGTTAAGAAGCACTTCTTGCCCTTATTCAAAGTTGATCCACTAACTTACATGGTTCCCCTTCCACACACTTCATGACATTTGCTAGGTGGCACTTAGCATACAATTTTTATTCATGGTATCATTAATGTCACAATTCATACCTTACTATATAAATATAGCATATCTCCATTACTTTTGTATTTTATTAGACCTGTATATTTTGTATCATAGTGAAGTCTAATGTATTTGGTGTGCTTCACCAAAAACTCAAAGTTGATAACATTTGATGTATAGTGAACAATTAAACTTTAGACATCAACATTCCAAAAAATAGTAGAAGTGCTACAAGTGGGTAAAATATGGTTGATAATGTTAAAAAGTAAAAATAAGAAAATGGATGATAGTGTTTGACATGTTGAGTTTAACTAATTCATCCATAACAAGAGAATTTATTATCTAATGTGAAAATAATCACCTTAAAAAGCATGTCATTTTTGGTTGAGCTTAATAATCTTGATGTGGTCGGTAGGTTCTCTAGACAACTATGGTAAAAGTATTTAATTTTAGACCATACTAAGATTGTCAAAGTTAATGCATTATACTTTTCAAAAGATTTAAGCAATCAAGTATGAGAAACCTTAAATTTATTAAAAAGGAGGGAAAACAACAAAGAGCTATTCATTCATTTACAAAAAAATCCATGTCATCAAAGGGGATATAATGATATATTCAAAGAGTATCATACCTATTCAAAATTTTAGTACCCTACAATATTGCCAAAATCTTTCTACCAATAAGCAATTTTCTTTCCTTTTCTCACACCCTTGAATAGATTTTATATCTACCCTTGACTATATTCAACATACACATGCCAAAAACACAACACAAGAATAAACTTAGGAGAAATGCATGTGGGAAATATTAATTTTATTCCACTTGATGCAGAATGCTTAAGTGTACCATTTAATCAATGCAATTCATGAATCCTACTACTTGATAGTGTTCTTGATACGGTCTTATTCAATTGTATGAGCTTTCTATGGATAACTAGTTTCATAGGGCTTATCCATAAATAGGACATCCTAGGTGCTCAATTTGAATATATTGGCATGCAAGACAACAAGTAATTTGGTTACATTTGGTAAAAGGGCTAACTTAAAATAAACAAAAAAACAAGTCTGAATTAGGATCATGTGATTGTGGATGTGATTTTGTTCCTTGATAGAATTGTGCTATCAATCTATTCCAAGATGGAGCAACTAGCATGATTCAAATTATGTCTAGACCTCTACAACTAAGAAGGTATAAGAAGGATGGAGATTGATGAACTATCCAAATTTTGTTAACTTATTGTAATGGTGAAAATACATCCTTGATACCTTTTATGTTTAGTTTAATGCCTAATTTGGGGCAATGTCTTAATGCATTTATTAGACCCACAAATGGCATATTTTTGTGCATAGTTAGGCTTGCATGTGTAGCCTTGCTTGCACCCATCCCTATGCTTATTGATTATCATAATGCTTATGTGCATTCAATATCAGTTCAATTGACTTATATATTTGATTTTGATCACTAATCCAATTGTTATCCAATCCAATTCATCTTAGATGTTGATCCAACTTGGATATCTAACCTAGTTTTTGCCCATGAGTATAAGGTTGTCCTCATAGCCACAACCTTGATACTTTTAATTTAAAAATCAAAATCAAACATTTCTCTAACTTGACCCATTCTACACTTCTAGGCTAACTTTGCACAAATCTTCAAACTTTGGTGTTATGTTTGTGTATAAAAATACATTCATTGTGTTTAATTCTAATAATCTAATAATCCAATTCAAAAGCATTCAAGAATATCTCAATGCAAGGACATCCAAAAATAATTATTTGCATTTACTCATCCTAGTACATGCAAATCACCTAGCAATCATTCTAGAGTTTATGTGCATGTTTAAAGCATGATATTTGTCAAGATATTTTTAAATACTACCAACTTAATAGGAAAAGCCTACTTATGATGTTACATTGAAATAGTAGCTTTAAAAATAATTATTCAATTCATTTATATTCTGCATTTAATTATATCAAATGTCACTATCAATTTAACATAACTACAATGAGTTTAATCTATAAAATTAATTATGCTTTATATGTGTAATAGTTAAATTAACTTAGTTTAAAGATAGGAATAAATTTATTCTCCACACTTATACGCAAAATAATTGTAATAAAAATCCCTACACAACTTTTTCTTATGGGAAGTCCTCTTGGTGCTTAAATTTTCTTACAGGACAATGATTTACCAATTTATATTTTTTCCTAAGAACTAAGCTATAGTTTAATATTCAAAATTAAATGAATTAGAAATTTTGAACCATCGATAAGTATAAGTTAAATAGTACATGTGAAAATGACTTTTTCTCCCATGCATTGACTATTGTTGAACTGCATGAACATGATGATAATGAACCACATGACTTTAATTTATTAATTCATTTTATTAAAAAAGTGATAGATACAACAGTAATGAAAATTGACAATGACAAAAGGAAGTTGAAGTTGATGTATGTCAACATATTGAAATACATATACTATGGGTATGGTTCATCTAGTAGGCTGCATAGTTGCTGACACCCAAGACACTAACAGCAACTATCCACTAAGAAATACTAATTTTATTATTGCTTGCATTTTCCCTAAATTTTATTTATATGTTTCCCTTATGTTTGTTGTGTTCGTATCCTATATTGAATGTATTTTGTTGTGTTCTTGTCCTATATTGAATGTATTGAACAAAGTTAAAGGGAAGATAATAAAGCTATTCAAAGGTGAATATAAAATTAGAAAAGGTAAGAAAATTGCTTATTGGTAGGGAGATTGTGGCAATGCTAAAAGAGCTAAAAATATAAATAGGTATGAAACTATTTATATAGTATAACATCCTCCTCAATGACATGGAAATTTTTTTAAAGAAATGAATAATTCATTGTTGTTTTGCTTTCTTTTTAATAAATTTAAAGTTTCCTATATTCAATTGCTTATATCTTTTGAAAAATATGGTATTCAATTTGACAATTTTAATATGGTCTACAAGAATACTTTTACTATAGTTGTCTAGAGCTTTATAGACCATATCAAAATTATTAAGATCAACCAAAAATGACATGCTTTCCAAAGTGATTATTTTTACATGAGATAATAAATTCTCTTGTTATGGATGAATTAATTAAACTTAGCATATCAAACATTATCAACCATATTTTACCTACTCATAGCACTTATATTATTTTTTGGAATGTTCATGTCTAAAATTTAATTGAACTAAATACATCAAATGTTATCAACTTCAATTTTTGATGCAAGAGCATTCCCGACGAATCGCAATCCGCATCAACCAAAAAAATTGCAAGTTTAATTTTCCTTTTCTTTGCTTTGTTTGGCTTTTAGATAATGGCAATCTTAAATTTATGGATGACATTCAGTGGAATGAGTTGCATGAAGATATATTAGAGAGAGTGTTTGAACGAGTTCCTGTTTCTAGCAATTTCGTTATGTATGCAAAGGATGGAGCTCTCTCATATGTTCACTAAGTTTTCAGAAAGCTTGCTCAGAGGTGCCAAGGAGCCCATGGTTCAACATGGTAGATTCAAAGGGTGATGAACGCATTGTATATGATACAGAGGATAATAAGTGGCACCATATTAGATATTGTTGTTGATCCCATTATCCTATTCTAACTCCCAAGGCTATAAGAGAGCAGCTGTGAATGGATTTTATGCAACTGAACAAGCAGTGTTGTCACTTTATGCTGTTGGACGAATATTTGGTTGTGATGTTGATATTAGACATGGAAAGATAGATATTGTACCAGTATGGGAAGGTGCTGTTTAGCACAATGCTTCGAAGAAATTTGAGGTTGGGGGCATAGATTTGACTGAATTGTTTGCACGGGAACTTCAGAAATCAAATCCTCAAATCAAAGGTCATTGGCTTGTCTCCAACGAAGCTTTCCATGTCACAAAGGAAAACCAAAGATTTCTTCCTTGGCCATCAATTATGGAGGTCCGAAGCTGATGGATTCTTCAACAAGAGTCACTTTAGAGTGATAATGAAACACTAAGTGCTACATCATTCTACATGAGTTCTGCAGAGTGCTGGGGAGTTAGTACGTGTAATGTTCCATTTTTGGCACATTGATTATTATGGGCATTTGTGCTTGTTCCTAGTCTTTTGGAGGCTATCCAACATGTTTGAGAAGAACTCCAATGTTCTTGGAGTGGTCTTAGTTCAGTCTGTAGAACAGTTAATTGGGTTTTCCTTTTGTAAATGGATAATTTTGTCTTGGTTTTGAGCTCAGTTGATGTTCCGGGTAACATTGATGGTTTCTAAAGTTTGATTGGGCTTCTGGTTTGCTCTCCAAGATTCTTGGAGGAGTTTTCTATTTTTGGAAAGTCACCCGGAAGGCATCGTTGCACATCCCAAACCTTACAGAGCATATTGGTTCAGTTTATTTGCTTTCGGAGGCCGTTTGGGATTTTCTGCAAAATTTAATATTTAATGAGCTATTTTAATTATTATTTTCACTTAAGCTCCTAGGGGTGAAAATAATTAATAAAAATCTAAGTGTTATAGCTCATTGGAAAGAGGAAGAAAAGTTTTAAATCATGGATGCATCATTTTGGGGCCTTGCGAAGTAGATATTTCATTTATTTCGATAAAGGGGTCTTTGGAGCTAAAAAGAGCTTTTAATTAAAAGTGGTGACTTTAAGTTGTGCACACTTAAGGAATTATTTTTTTATTGTTTGAGGAGAAATATGAAGGGATAAAGGAAATAATATTTTATTTCCCTCAAAAAGTTATAAAAAGAGGAGTTGGGCTCATTGTTCAGGGATGCTTGGATTTGTATTGTTACTCTGCTGGATTGAACCTGCGTGTTCTTCCATATTCTCTTGAGGACGAAAACCCTCTTGTGGAATGCTCTTGAGGATGAAAACCCTCGAGGTTGGGTGTGATTTCATACAGAAATCACCATTGTGCTGGAGACAGACATTGGTGCAAGCTCATACAGAGTTTGCCAGGGAACTTTCATGGAGCTGATCAGATGTGAAAGATTTTGTTGTGCATTTTTTTAGTTATTGTTTTGTTATGGAGATTGTATGATTTTTGGTATGAGAAAATAATAAATTGTTCATAGTGTTTGCTGTGTGCCCAAGTTGACCGTACATGGTGCCGTCCTTTCATGGTGGCCGACTATGATCATGCACTTAAGTCTTTGTCTGGTGCAGCTTTTGTTGATAAACTCTTGTCAAGTTTAGACGCCCATATGCAGATGTATTTACTTTATTTCTGAGCAGTCCTTGTTGAGTTTGGAAGGATTCTGTACATATACTGCCGTACCCTTTCATGGACTACGATTTAGATTCTATGAAGTCCTTTCTTATTTATTGGTCTTGATATAGCTTGTAATGGTTTCAATGGCCTTGGGCGCCACTAAATAGTTGATTTTATATGAGTTTTGGGCAGTCCTTGGAAGTTATAAGGGAATCCGTACTAGTTGGGTTGTACGGACCTGCATGAGCATAAGTGCATTTTCACTACAATCTACTTATCATTGGGTCTTATTTATTATTCAATTAGAATGCAATGCATTGTGTTTGAAGATATCTGGAAGATTGCAAAGGAAATTCTTATATTTGTTCTTCATTAATGCTATAGTTGAGTCTATGATGCCGTACAACAGGAATATGGTTCTGTGGCATGCAAGTCTGATCTGATCTGATATTGGGTAGGCAGTTTGGGGTAAAAGATAATATGTATTTGAGCAGCAATATCTGATATAAGGTTGGAATGTTCTTCATAGTGTTTGATGCCATTGATCTTTGACAGGGATATCCATACCAATGGGTTAAGGCAGAGTTTTATCAATATATCTTCAATCAGCTGTCTTAGGATCAATAATATCAGAGTTACCAGGATCAACAAGGAATTGATTGGTTTGTGTTTATTGCAGGTGATTCCATGATACATCTCATCCTTGGCAATTGATCACACTCTAGCTAATAATTCTGATTTTGGTGTCGCTCTTCCTTAAGTATTGTAATCATCTCTTTACCTTGCAAATTTCATTAAGTACCCCTGGATGGTTTACCGCCAGTGTGGAAGGAAATAACATATTCAAACATTTTGTAACCCCTGGATGGTTCAACCGCCAGTGAGGATAAAGAACTCTTTTCTTTTCATTTCTACCCACTGGACAAGTGGCGAATTCCCACTGAATAAGTGGATGGCTTTGTAATCTTTCATGCTTATTTCATACCCACTGATAAAGTGGTGAATCCCCACGATATGTGGATGCCCGCCGCAGCGGAAGAAGTATATTTCTTTCTTGCATACTTGTTACTGTAAGCCAAAATCACTGTATGCTCTCACCTTGCCCATCCTGGGATCTTGGTGATCAAAAAGTGTGAGGCCTTTAAATGGTTTATGCTTTGATGCTAACCTTGACATATCATTGTATATTTTGGGAAAAAATTTTGGGGTTGTTTATTACAGTGGTATCAGAGCTGGTATGTTCTTGCCAGCCTGTTGCGAAGCTAATTTGTTGCAAATCTTTCAGTTGAGCAAGTTAGTTTTCAGCGTTGCTTGTGAGTGATCAGCACTTGCATGTGTGTTCAGAGTTGGGCAGTTGAAAGATTTTGAGCGGTGTTGAGAGATCATGGCATCTCTTATGCAGAAAAGAAGTGAGACAGAGGTTCTGGATGAATTAGAAAAAGTTGTTCAAGAGAAATTTGATGGAAGGAAGTATCATCATGAGGCCACTAAGATTATTGATGAGTATGAAGAACTACCAGATGACTATAAGCAACAACTCCCTTGGAATGCTTTCTTGGAAATCATCAAAGAAGGTAATCCTGACAAAAAGGGATTTATAGAATATATCCAGAAGATAAGGAAGGAAGAGGATATGAAGACAATGTCTTTATGCAAGCTTGAGTTAACTACTTCAAAGGCAAGCACCAAGAATTTTTCTAAGTCATCATTTTCCAGCCCACCGAATAAGAAGCCTCTTATTTCGAGGAAGAAAGAGGTCAGTAAGAATGAGCTCAGGAGAAGAAGTCTTTGTTTCATATGCAAAGATGCTTGGGAGCCTAACCACCAATGCAAGAAAATAAAAGATGAATCAGCAACCTTCACCACATGTTCTTCCTTTGTGAATGATGTGCAATCTAAAAATGGTGAAGATGAAGACTTGTTTGTTGAAAGAAATGAGTCTAAGCCTCTGTATGATGAAGACAAAGTCACAAAACATGAGACATGCATAGAGGAGTTTGCTGAATTGGAGAAGTCTACAGCAGAATTTAGTGAAACTGAGCCTTGCTTTGACAAGGAGCCAAAAGTGTTGGACTTAGCAAGTCCTTCATTTGATGAAGATGCTGAAGATGCCACTACATTTGAGGAGATGAAGATGATCGATAGATTGCTTGCCAGTGACTTTGCAAGTGAGCCTAAGAGGATTGAAGCAATGTGTCTCGTTGAGGACATGGGAGACAATGAAATCACAAAAGATAAAAAGTTTGATGCTGCTGCAAATTTCAGAACAGCACCTAATGAAGAGCGTTTCCACCATTCTAGTGATGGAAGTCTTGATTATGTGTGGGATTGTTCCATGCAAAGAGAAGAGCAGTTAGATTCTTCAAAGAAACTTGACGAAGAATGTGTTGATAAAGACTTTAAATCAGCCATTGGTGATGATTCAATGTTTGATTATGAGACTGCCATTTCATTTGATCTAAGTAATGAAGAAGAAGATTCAACTCCTATGCAATTTGAAGAACTTAGTATCCTTGCAAAAGAGTCAGTTGATGAGCATGTTGATGAAGAGTTTGTTGGAAGATTTGGATCAGCCTCAAAGGTTGGCTCAACATTGAATTTATGTGATGCTACTTCTTGTAGTCAAAGTAGCTATGAAGAGGATAACTCTAAAGCAGCTGATTTCAAGGATCATTCTTCTAACGATATGACAAAAAATTTATTGTGTGTAGCTGATTTGGATTTTAAGAATCAATTGTTAGTCACCGAAGATAAGGTTGTGCAAGTTCTAATACATTTGGATAGCTCACATAAGTTTGTTGAAGATCACATTTGGAGAGCTCAAGTTGAGAGGAGACAAATGGGCATATAGAAAAGATCTTCACTTGAAGATTGGTGTGTAGTCAAGAAGGCATTGGAAACTTTGAAATCAAATTATTTGAACTTGCTTATTGATAGGGATCATGTCCTTGAGTTTGCTGACCGAATTTTTGATGCATTGAAGGAAAGAGATGCTAAAATTGACAAGCTTATATTTAAGTTTAAAACATCTATGGATTCTTTAGAGAGTACCCAAATGGCTCTCTTAGAAGTTGAAAGTCAGTTTGTAGATGTACACCAATTCAAGGAGCAAGTAGGAGTTGCTAGAGCCAATGAAAGCAAGCTGGAGACTGAAGAGCTTGGTTTGCTCCAAGGAGATTTTGACTTAGGACAGCCTCCTAAGTATGCAAATGCAGAGTGGGAGTCAATTGATGAATTGTTTGAACATGAAGGTAAAACCAATTTCTAATCATTTGATAATACTCTTTTTATGATGGAAGTTGAGTTAACTCATGATAATCTTCTCCTCATGTTGAATGATGAGAACCATTCTAATGTGAGTAGCACTGAGGAGGACAGTAATAGGATATGGGATCCGGGTGAAGTGCACTCATGTGATGTTCATTTGTACAAAAACTTCTTCAACTGGAAGTTTTCAACAGTTGCTGAAGATGGGCATAAGGTTTAGGTATGCAAGGGATTAGATTTAATGATGGCTTACTTTTGCAATGTAGTTTATTTGCAAGGTTCCATGGAGGATAGTGGTGTTGGTAAGATTATTTTATGGATAAATTTGGAGTTGAATTTCAGTTATAAAGTTGTTGTCCTTACTCCCATCAGCCATCATAGGTGTTCAATTGCATTCATATTGATTGATTGGAGAGAAATTTTGGTCATAACTTTGACATATTTTAATTGTAGATGGCCTAAATTTCTTATTGTTCTCAAAAGATTTCAGTTTTGTTGTTGCTATCTCACTTTGAGATCACTGAAATCTGATTTTCATGAGATTATTTCAGACTTGTGTAGCCATGAGATTGATCTTTTTATTGTGTTTAGCCTTTTATGGGAAGATGACAAAAGTTTTCAGCTGAAAAGAACAAGTGTTACAGTTACTAATGCTCTTTTGGAGAGTGAGAATCAGCTGATTCATGGCTGTCATGAGTTGTTTCCAGCTTGTTATCAAGCTGATTTGTGTTCTTCATCAGGAGAGCACTACAGTTTTTGGGTTCCAGTAGTTGTTTCGTGTTGCATGATTATATTGATGATTGCTAACTCTTTCAATTTTGGAGTTAGTGATGTTTGGGATCCAAATAGTTATGTGATTGGAAGAATGTTTCAGAAGTGTAATCAGAATACCAGCTGTGCAGTTCACAGATATATCAGAATAGAGCAACAGAATTGGTGTAGGGCATTCTTCAGATTGATTTGGATCCAGGTATATTATCTATAATCAGGCAGGTATCTTGGTTGGATAGCATGATTGCTTGAGGACAAGCAATATTGAGCAGGGAGGACTGTAATGTTCCATTTTTGGCACATTGATTATTATGGGCATTTGTGCTTGTTCCTAGTCTTTTGGAGGCTATCCAACATGTTTGAGAAGAACTCCAATGTTCTTGGAGTGGTCTTAGTTCAGTCTGCAGAACAGTTAATTGGGTTTTCCTTTTGTAAATGGATAATTTTGTCTTGGTTTTGAGCTCAGTTGATGTTTCGGGTAACATTGATGGTTTCTAAAGTTTGATTGGGCTTCTGGTTTGCTCTCCAAGATTCTTGGAGGAGTTTTCTATTTTTGGAAAGTCACCCGGAAGGCATCGTTACACATCCCAAACCTTATAGAGCATATTGGTTCAGTTTATTTTGCTTTCGGAGACCGTTTGGGATTTTCCGCAAAATTTAATATTTAATGAGCTATTTTAATTATTATTTTCACTTAAGCTCCTAGGGGTGAAAATAATTAATAAAAATCTAAGTGTTATAGCTCGTTGGAAAGAGGAAGAAAAGTTTTAAATCATGAATGCATCATTTTAGGGCCTTGCGAAGCAAATATTTCATTTATTTCGATAAAGGGGTCTTTGGAGCTAAAAAGAGCTTTTAATTAAAAGTGGTGACTTTAAGTTGTGCACACTTAAGGAATTATTTTTTTATTGTTTGAGGAGAAATATGAAGGGATAAAGGAAATAATATTTTATTTCCCTCAAAAAGTTATAAAAAGAAGAGTTGGGCTCATTGTTCAGGGATGCTTGGATTTGTATTGTTACTCTGCTAGATTGAACCTGCGTGTTCTTCCATATTCTCTTGAGGACAAAAACCCTCTTGTGGAATGCTCTTGAGGATGAAAACCCTCGAGGTTGGGTGTGATTTCATACAGAAGTCACCATTGTGCTGGAGACAGACATTGGTGCAAGCTCATACAGAGTTTGCCAGGGAACTTTCATGGAGCTGATCAGATGTGAAAGATTTTGTTGTGCATTTTTTTAGTTATTGTTTTGTTATGGAGATTGTATGATTTTTGGTATGAGAAAATAATAAATTGTTCATAGTGTTTGCTGTGTGCCCAAGTTGACCGTACATGGTGCCGTCCTTTCATGGTGGCCGACTATGATCATGCACTTAAGTCTTTGTCTGGTGCAGCTTTTGTTGATAAACTCTTGTCAAGTTTAGACGCCCATATGCAGATGTATTTACTTTATTTCTGAGCAGTCCTTGTTGAGTTTGGAAGGATTCTGTACATATACTGCCGTACCCTTTCATGGACTACGATTTAGATTCTATGAAGTCCTTTCTTATTTATTGGTCTTGATATAGCTTGTAATGGTTTCAATGGCCTTGGGCGCCACTAAATAGTTGATTTTATATGAGTTTTGGGCAGTCCTTGGAAGTTATAAGGGAATCCGTACTAGTTGGGTTGTACAGACCTGCATGAGCATAAGTGTATTTTCACTACAATCTACTTATCATTGGGTCTTATTTATTATTCAATTAGAATGCAATGCATTGTGTTTGAAGATATCTGGAAGATTGCAAAGGAAATTCTTATATTTGTTCTTCATTAATGCTATAGTTGAGTCTATGATGCCGTACAGCAGGAATATGGTTCTGTGGCATGCAAGTCTGATCTGATCTGATATTGGGTAGGCAGTTTGGGGTAAAAGATAATATGTATTTGAGCAGCAATATCTGATATAAGGTTGGAATGTTCTTCATAGTGTTTGATGCCATTGATCTTTGACAGGGATATCCATACCAATGGGTTAAGGCAGAGTTTTATCAATATATCTTCAATCAGCTGTCTTAGGATCAATAATATCAGAGTTACCAGGATCAACATGGAATTGATTGGTTTGTGTTTATTGCAGGTGATTCCATGATACATCTCATCCTTGGCAATTGATCACACTCTAGCTAATAATTCTGATTTTGGTGTCGCTCTTCCTTAAGTATTGTAATCATCTCTTTACCTTGCAAATTTCATTAAGTACCCCTGGATGGTTTACCGCCAGTGTGGAAGGAAATAACATATTCAAACATTTTGTAACCCCTGGATGGTTCAACCGCCAGTGAGGATAAAGAACTCTTTTCTTTTCATTTCTACCCACTGGACAAGTGGCGAATTCCCACTGAATAAGTGGATGGCTTTGTAATCTTTCATGCTTATTTCATACCCACTGATAAAGTGGTGAATCCCCACGATATGTGGATGCCCGCCGCAGCGGAAGAAGTATATTTCTTTCTTGCATACTTGTTACTGTAAGCCAAAATCATTGTATGCTCTCACCTTGCCCATCCTGGGATCTTGGTGATCAGAAAGTGTGAGGCCTTTAAATGGTTTATGCTTTGATGCTAACCTTGACATATCATTGTATATTTTGGGAAAAAATTTTGGGGTTGTTTATTACAGTACGGTTGGATTTTTGCGTGAATGAAACAGGTTTAAGCATTGAGAGAAGCGATCAATATCCATCCATACACAGAAAATGCCAATCATAATCCATCGATATATCAAACAACACGTCTTTCTCCCCTTTCCCTGAGATACTACGGACTTGGTCTTCAGAATGGCCTATACAGAGAAGAACTCCACTTTGAGGAAATCCAGATTCCAAGTGGGACACAATGGCAAAATCTTGGATTGCGTTTCTTTAATGCCTTTGTACAGATATTCAAGAGTAATGGCTACGTGAAGGTGTCCTCTCTGAGTGCTTGTATATAAACTCTGATCGAATACCTCTCTGAATGCTTGCATATAAACTATGGTAAAATTCAAAGTCGTTGACAATCTAAGGAGAAAGGAAGCCGTTCATATTGAGAGCCAAACGCATTGTAGAAGTGAGTCGATTCGTTTCTGACGATGTAGAAGACATAAGACTTATTTGAAACGCCAATTGGATCGAGCAAGAAGTTGAAGCGCCTCACTTGAGACTCAATAAAACTTGTAAATCTTTGCTGAGAGGGGAATATAATCTAGAACCAGAGGTGCGTGGAGGAAAGAGAGAGAGAGAGAGAGCGCGCGGCCTCTTTGGTAAGGAGGAAGAGATCAGAAGTAAAAATATACGCTGCCAAGAAAACAAGAAAAGAAGAATGAATGTGAATTAATAGAGACATTGCCAGAGAATTGGGAGCGATGGAGAGAGTGGGCGCTGCTGTGAGAGGAGGCATTTGATGCCATTGTAGTTGATGTCCAGAGTGAAGGATCGTGGAAAGGAGATAAAGAGTCTTCTGCCCTAATGGACAACTGAATGTTTCTGTGTTTGTGGGAAATGACAATGATCGCAGAGGAAAAAGAAAAACAATGGAGCAGAGAGCAAAACCACAACTGGAGGGAAAAATATATGATATTATATTTGGAACTTTTAGAATACAATATTTATAGATCTTGTACAGACCTCTAGAAGCAGCTAGAAAATACTTACAAAGAGCTGCGGTGCGAATAATCTAGAAGATAGAAGTTCCTAATGCTGGAGGAGTCTCGAGAATTCCATAATAAATGTCTTCACCTACTTCACCTACTGAAACTACTTAAATTAAACAGTTTAAGTGGCAGACATGCTACGAACAGTTCAGTTAACACTAACACTCCCTCCTAATCTCAACTGTTACAGTTATCAGCACTTACTATCCCCAAGTGCTTTCTTTGAAATTCAAAAGCATTATTTCCCAATGGTTTTGTAAAAATCTCGGCTTGCTGATCTTATGATCCACAAAACCCAAAAGAAATTTCTCCATTATGGACAAGCTCTCAAATGAAGTGAAAGCGAGTGTCAATATGTTTGATTTTCTTGTGGAAGACATGATTTTTAGACAAGGCAATTGTTGAGTTGTTATTGCAGAAAATAGGAGTTGGCTCCATTTCAATATGTGCAAGATCATTCAATATTCTTCTTAGCCATACTGCTTGACAAGTTGTTGTAGTTGCAGCTACATACTCTACCTCTGCAGAAGATATTGAAACTATGGGTTATTTCTTGGATGCCCATGAGATAAGATTTGTTCCCAAGTGAAAAGCATATCCTGATGTGCTCTTCCTATCATCTAAGATGCCAGCATAATCACTATCTGTGTATCCTGAGAGTGAAGTATCTTCAAATTGAGTGTATCATAATCCATAGTTGATTGTCCCTGCAACATATCTCAGAATTCTATTTGCTACCTTCCAGTGTGAATTTTCTAGAGATTCCATAATCTGGATACAAAACTTGTAGCAAACATTATGTCAGGTGTAGTTGCAGTGAGGTACAGAAGACTGCCAACTGGCCTCTTGTACAAAGTAGAATCAACTGATGGTCCATCATCTTATTTGCTCAACTTTGTTCCTTGAGCAATGGGTGTGTCTACTAGCTTGCAACTGTACATTCCCTTTTTTTTTTCAAAATTTCTAAAGCATGCTTTTGTTGACAGAGAAAAATACCTTGAACGGGTTGGTTAATTTCAATGCCCAAAAAGTATTTCATGAATCCAAGATTAGTCATTTCAAACTCATTTTTCATGGCAGCTTTGAGTTCTTCTAACATCAAATTTCCTGTATAAAACAAGTAATCAACATAAAGACAAACAATGAGAATTTTACCTTCATGATCTATTTTTGTATAGAGAGTTGGCTCATGACTACTCCTACTGAATCCACTATTGATGAGGTAAGAGTCAATCTGACTGTACCAAGCTCTTGGAGCTTTTTTAAGCTATACAAGGCTTTCTTCAACTTATATATTTTATGCTCTTGTCCTTTTATTTCAAACCCTAGTGGCTGATCTACATATACCTCTTCTTCCAATATGCCATTTAAAAAAGCAAATTTGACATCCATTTGGAAAACCTTCCATTTATTTTGAGCTACAGTAGCCAGAATAGTTCTGACTGTGTCTAACCTTGCTACTGGAGCAAAGGTTTCTCCATAGTCTATGCCAAATTGTTGAGAGAAACCCTTGGCAACTAGTCTTGCTTTGTGTTTTTCTATCTTTCCTTTATCATTCAGCTTTGTCTTATATACCCACTTCACACCAATGTTGGTTTTATCACTTGGTAGATCAACAAGATCCCAAGGTTTGTTCTTTACTATGGCTTCAATTTCCTGATTCATTGCATCAACCCAATGTTCCTCTTTTACTTCTTCAAAGTGGGTTGGCTGATAGGAAAGAAAGGCAATAAGATCTTGTTGTTCAATTGCATTTTACTGCTCATATATTTCCCTTATGCTTCTAGTTCTCTGATTGTCTGCAGAGGAAGATGAATCATTGCTGGGAGTACCATTTCCAAAGTGTTGTTGCTAACCTTGTACTTGCAATCTTGGCAGCCTTGGTGGATGAAATTGTTGATCTGAAGGTTCATCAAATAGCTGTAATGGATTTGAACCATTCACAATTACATTTTCTTGATCACTCCATGATTTATTCTCAAAGAACTTAACATCTCTGCTCACCACAAATTTCTTGGTGATAGGATTGTAGAGTCTATAGGCTTTCGATTGTTCACTATAGCCTACAAAATGCACTTTTCACTCCTATTGTCAAGTTTATGTCTTAGCTCCTCTGGAACATGTGCAAATGCAATGCAACCAAAAATTCTAAAATGAGATACATTCAACTTTGTAACAGACCAAGCCTCTTGTGGCACCTTGTCTTGAACACTAGTTGTAGGAGATCTGTTTAAAATATAAACTGCAGTAGCAACAGCTTCAGCCCAATACTCATTAGACAAATTCTTTTCTCTGAGCATTCATTTGGCCATATTCATGATGGTCTAATTTTTTCTTTCAACTACTCCATTTTGTTGTTGAGTATATCTTGTTGTGGTTTGCATAACAATGCCATGTTATTTTCAAAAGTCTGTGGAATCTTTTGAGTTGTATTCTCCACCTCTGTCTGACTTGAGCACTTTTACATATTTACGACTTTGTTTTTCTACTTCAACTTTGAATTGTTTAAACTTTGAAAAAGTATCAGACTTATTTTTAAGGAAAATAAATCTAGATTTTCCTGCTTAAGTCATCAATAAAGGTCAGAAAATAAAAGCTACCACCAATGGATTGAGTTTGCATTGGTCCACATAGATCTATGTGGACTAGCTCTAAGTGTTCTTTTGCTCTATTAGAGGATGATGGAAAGTTGTCTCTCTTATGCTTTCCAAGAATACAACTTTCACGTTGACTGTCAAGTGATTTTAAAATAGGGAGACCTTTGACCATAGATTGCTTTTGAAGAAGACTAAGACTCTTAAAGGGAATATGACCAAACCTAGAATGCCATAATTGTGACTCATCTATGTTTGAGACATTGTGAGCAAATGACTGTGAAAGAATGGTACTCCTAAGATTTAGGGGAAACATTCTATTCTTAGTCTTTTCAACCTTTGCTATAAGTCTTCTACTGGGCGGTTTATCAAAAATACAACAAGTTGTACCTTTAAAGATTACATCATAACCATGTTCCATCAATTGACCTACACTTATGAGATTGTGTTTCAAGTTTGGAACATAATAAACATCATGTATGTCTTTTTGCTGATTCTGTTTAGTAAGAACAGGCACAATTCCTTTCCCTTGTGCTTTTACATGAGAATCATCACCAAGAGTAATTTCAGAATTTATAGAAGTGTCAATGCATGAAATTAAATATTTGGTACCTTTCATATGATTGTTGCAGCCACTATCTAGCAACCAAATGTCCTTGGTGTGATTGTCTTTAGAAATACGGCAGGTAAGAAACATTGCTTCAGAAGATTCTCCTTCATTGTTGGAGACATGTGCTGTACTGTTGTTTTGGTATGGCTATGTCTTTCTTTATTTAGATTCATAGTGTCCAAATTTCTTGTAGTAGTACCATTGGACTCTAGATTTATTAGTCCATTTTATGCCTCTTGGTTCCTGATTCTAAGGGTTTCTAGACTTCCCTGATTGTTTGTGTCGACCTTTCTTCTTCATGTTGACTTGATCTGCCTCTATTACTTCTGCCTCTGTTTCCTCTGCCTCTACCTCTGCTGAAAAAGGATTGAGTTTTGAAAGCTTGTTCCAAAGACTCTTCTTCCAGATTTAGTCTGGTCTCATGTGACAAAGTGATCTAATTAGCTCTACTACTAAAAAAGTAGTGACATCTTTGGACTCCAAAATGGGTGTTACAACCATTTCAAATTTTCTCGGAAAGCTTCTAAGGACTTTCTCAACAATCTTCTGATCTTCAATGGTTTCACCATTAATCCTAATCTAGTTTACAATGCCCATGACTCTGGTCATAAAGTGATCAGCATTCTCTGAGTTAGTCATTTTTAGTGTTTTGAACTGCATTTGTAAGGTCTGCAATTTGACTGTCTTGACTTTGTCATTACCCTCATATGTAGATTTGAGAATATCCTAGGCCTCTTTTGTTGTTGTTGCACCTGTGATTTTTGATAAAATATAATCATCAACAGAATTCTAGATCCAACATTTTGCTCTATTCTCTTTCTTTCTCTGATCTATAGCTACATTTCTCTAAGCATTAGTCATAGCAGCTAAGTCTGTTGGAGTGGGATCTATGTAGCCATTCTCAATAGGTTCCCAACATTCTTGGGATTCCAGAAAAGACTTCATTCTCAAGGATGAAAATTCATAATTTTTACCAAGAAGTATGGGAGTCTATGGCAAATACTAAAGGTAGCCATAATTTAAAAATCCACTTCCAATATTAAATGATCTCCCTTTTCAATATAAAAATATTCACAACAAGATTGAATAGGAGCTCTTTAATTCCTTAGGACTCTGTGGCCTTTAGATATTTCAAATGTATAATAAATATTTCAAGGTACCTATCATACTGTTGCTGCGTATTTGGATCCCTCTTTGATGTGTGCTTCTCTCCAGCCTATGTGAAAAAGTCTTCAGCTCTATGTGGACAAAGACCCTTAACTCTCCACAATTCTCTTCCATGGAATGATCCAGCTTCTCTCCATTACAATATGAAGGGCCTTACAAAACCTGGGACCTGTGGCTTTAGCTCTAATACCATGACAATGATCGCAGAGGAAAAAGAAAAAAAATGGAGTAGAGAGAAAAACCACAATTGGAGGGAAAAATATATTATATTGTATTTGGAACTTTTAGGATACAATATTTATAGATCTTTTACAAACCTCTAGAAGTAGCTAGAAAATACTTACAAGAGTTGTGGTGAGAATAATCTAGAAGATAGAAGTTCCTAATGCTGGAGGAGTCTTGAGAATTCCATAATAAAAATGTCTTCACCTACTTCACCTACTGAAACTAATTAAATTAAATAGTTTAAGTGGCAGACATGCTACAAACAGTTGAGTTAACACTAATAGGAAATTCCTTTGAAGGCCAATAATGTAAATTATTGTTTGCAAATTTGTGAAATTTTGATTTAAATAAGAATAAAATTGAATGCATTGGTTAGTTGTTGATAGCAATCTTTATACTGTGATCAATGAACAAAGAGAGTTGTATGTGAGTGATTGGATTGTGAGATGTGAGTATTTGGTTTTGTTTTTGGCATGAGAGGAGAGTTTTTTTTGGTTTGCATCAATTTTTTTGGTGAAGTACATCAAATACCTTAGACTTCATTATGGTATAAATTATACACTTAATGAAAATACAGTCAATGGAGATACTACTATATTTATATAGTAAGGTATGAATTTTGAAAATAATGATACCACAAATAGAAATTGTATGCTAAGTACCATCTAGAAAATGATATGAAGTGTGTGGAAGGGAAACTATATAAGTTAGCAGATCAACTTCAAATAAGAGCTATAAATTCTTCTAAGCCAAGTTCATACCTCCTTGTATATAGATTTAAATGGTATCCTCTAGTGGCAAAAGAGCATTTTATTTTAAAAGCACGAACTTACCATCTTTTTAAAACACATCACATAAGGACCTTTATCTTAAATTTACATCAATTGTTATAATCATTTTGTATTTTAAAACCTATGTTTATGTTCTAATGTATCTTAAAAAATAAACTATAAAAAATTTAAATTTATTTTATATGAGTGTATGAACACTATATATAAAGTTATGATTACCACACTATGGAAATATATAAATTATAGGTAATATAGATATGGATCACTTTCAATAAATAAATGTATATGCCCCAAGTTCCTTTTTAATTTGCTTTGCATGAGGGAGACTATTGTGAAGAGATGAAAACTCATTTTTCAATCAAATGAAGAACCATTATGACTTTCAACCTTGAATGAACTAGGAGACCAATCAATTATTTCGGTCTTAGAGGTGTCATCATGCAGTAGTAGAGATTTATCAAGAGAGATTGTGGAGGGCAAAGTCCTAACTATACAAATCATCACATAAGATGAAGTGCAAGAGATAGGAGAAATAATAAATTTCAATAGAGACATCTCAAAATTTAATATTATATTATTTAATATATAAAAATTAACTAAATAGAAAATATTTTAACTTACAAGTAAATTTCTTTTTGAAAAAGTAAAAGAAATTTAATTAAAAAATTAAAACTCAACTTTTAAAAATTGAAAAAATATTATAAAAGTTTATTCCTTTTATTTTAGATGGATCTTTGTATAATGGGTTAAAGTTGTGCAAATTTATGGAAGGTGTAGGTTCAACCCAAAGATCTTGGAGTACATTCCATGTGTATAAACACTGTGTCATAAAAATTTTTTGATGAAGTAAATTGTATAGCTCTAGTCTCTTCTAGGAATGTCTCTTTAAAAAATATTACTATTTGTTCAAGTGTCAAAATAAGACAACACATTCCATGAACTAGAGGAAAAAACTATAACACATCTATCTCATTAATTGTACATATTAATTACCAAATTGATTATCTACCTGATTGAAAGATTCTGAAAAATCTTACATGCATATATGGATCCATCTATGCCATGTGTTCATCTAGTATGCTAGATAACTAATTCCTTTCATCATTTTAATGCAACTAATTATTTAAGCACTTTTGATACTTTTACCATTTTAGGCAACAACTATCGAACATATATGCATGTCAAACCTATCAAACATTTTTAATTAGACATACAATCAAATACGTTTAAGAATTTATATAAAAAAATGAAAGAGATGCTTTACAACCCAAAACTTGTGGAAGATAGTTTTGCTTTCGAATGAAACAATACAACTACTACTCTAAAAGTATGCCAAAAGTTTACAGAGATATTAGGTCCATATGTACATACAAAAATAACTTTCTTGATGTGGTCTCATGTAATTTTGATCTACACAGATTCATCTTTAGACAAGGAAAGAATCAGATCCACAAAGTCCTCACATTCCAAACCACTGCACTTCATCCTTCTTTCAAAGTGTTCATCCACAATTCTCTCCACAAATAGATGAAAAATCTTAGTAAGTTTGTCTTGTCTTTGCCTATCACCGTGCAAATCAATCCAACCCAATAGGAATGTAATCTTTGTATCTAAAGCCTATTCAAATTAAGGTGTCTTAACCTTAACAAGTCCTAGCATTTTTTATTTGGTGATTATTTACTTAATTTAATCCTAAGTTTTATTTGCCTATGATAATTAATATTATGTGCACCCAATGATGTCACTTGTTGGAGTGGCAAGTTGAGTTATCTTCAAACATGTAAAGTGGCATCGATGACATGGCTCGTATGTCTCTCCTTTTTTAAAAAATGATTTTTGGGGCATTGGTGGTTTCCATGCTCTTTCCCTTCTTTTTGGCTTGTTTAACTCTAGAAAGATTGAAAGGATTAGAGTCCTTTGAATATGATTTTGTTCCATGTGTGAGAATTGGATTTCTTGAAATAATGTGGAGGGAATGCCCCTCATCCTATGGATCCAAGGCCTTCATTGGATCATGTTGTAAGTGGTTTCTTCTATGATGTGAAATTTAGTTAGGAGAGTTTTAGGACCCAATATGATTTGATGATTGACCTTACCCAAGGTTTGAATGTTTGGTTATCATGAATTTTAAGGATGGAATTTTCTTGTGTGATTTGAGTTTTTTCATAACCCATCCTTTGAAGAAGAGAGAAAGAGACTACATTGATTGCATACCCATCATTAATAATTACATGTTTAATGGATTAGTCCTAAACTTGGACTATTATGTGGAGGGGAAGATCACCTTATTTATCTATGTTGTCTATGAGTAACTTTTCAAAATCAAATGTCAAAGAACAACACTTTTCATTTGGAGTGTTTTTAACTTAATAGACTATATCTAAGGTGTTGAGGAGAGCATTCTTGTGCATAGGAGAACTCTTGAGAGGATCTAACATGTGAGAAAATATGAATCTCTAAGGGTGTCATCTAGTTGTTTTGGTCCTTGGCTAGTATAAACATCTCGATCTTTGTCCAATTCCACAAAGCCTAAGGTTTTTTGATAGAAGGTGCTCTGAGGGATTTTGGGACTATTTTCTTCATCTTGTTGAAGTGTATCGATGAATGTTTGATCTTTTGGTAGGTTTGATGTGAAGGGATGGTACTCCTAACATGAATTGATAGCATGCCCCCTTCTCTTCTAAAATGGGTAGTTATTTGTTGGCAATATGTGTTGTCATTGATTTCAACTCAATATGTGTCAACCTGAGGATAGGCTTGTATAGAAGTTGAAGAGGCTGAGAAATGGTTAGAGACAGGTTAATGGATAGTGGAAGATTTGAGAGAGATGGTTTGACACAGAGACATGGAGTCATCATGATTGATACAGTGGAAGATTTGAGAGAGATGGTTTGACACAGAGACATGGGGTCAGGATGCTTAAGGTAGGTCAGTCCAAAAGACCTAGTAGATGGAGAGAAATTGTTTAAGTATGAGGAAGAATGGCAATCATTATGATGTCTAAGTGTGATGCAAAGGTGAGTATATTTGTTCTAATATGTTTCCCATATGTCTACATTGATATCTTACTAGTTTGGTGTACCACACTTAGAGATAGGTTGCAAAAGTATTGCTAAGGCATTCACAGTGTATAATCTAACCCAAAGTTATAGTGTTTTGGTCCCCATTCCTTTGCAGAGCAATATTTAGTCTTGCAGTTCAAAAGATAAGTTAATTGGCATAGAGGGGAGTTATATCCAAGATTTCAAGTCATTATACCTTCAGCAGTGAAAGTTATAAGTGATAGAGTTTCAGTCTTTGATTTGACAGAGTAAAGAAATGATGAAGAATTGTTGGAATGCTCTGCATTCCTCTGGAGTGATAGATATGTATGTACAAATTTGGGGATATGTTCTAAGTGGTGTACGAGTGCATCCATATGAGTTTCAGATGTATTGGTGAACTTCAATGCAATATCATAAGTATTGATGGGTCACAGTCAGTCAGGGATGCTCTATTTTCAGTAGTTCAATATGTTTCTCTTCTTGCAGAAACATATAATGATCAGATACTTCATTAGAATGTTGTAAGGGTACATTTGATAATGTATATTACTCACACTTTGGTATACATGATGTTTTTGGTTTCTCCCCGGTGGTGTGAAGATAAACAGTGGATAGTGTTGATATTGTTTGGGTCGACAATCTGGTTTCCTTTCAATTACGGTTGATCTTGATTAATTAATTTACCATGAAGGATATGTTGTGATTTATTTGGCCCTATTATGCCATGTGTTGTGATTGCAACTCTAAATGCATGTGTTTTGAGCTGACCTATACAGTATTACATGTTCCATCTAAAGGTCATCTTAGTGTCGACCTAATTGAATTTTTGAGTTGTTGTGGAGGGTATTTATAGAAGAACAAAATCATTTGTAAGGGCATTGAGCAGAGATTGAGGAATGTGTTAAGCATGAAGTGTGGAAAGTTAGAGTCATGGGATAATTATGCAAAATAAGGGACTGCAATATCAACATATGATAGATACCTTCTTTCTAGTAGTTCATGTGTATGTTTTTATTGTAATTCTCATGTATCTTGCTACCAAACAGTGAGTCTCTTCAGTAGGTCTTTGTATCTTTCCCTAAGGTTGTAGCATTAATCTACAAGTCTAGTAGCGAGTAGTAGCTTCCTTGGGTTGTAACCCTAAAACAAAGTTGTAATTTTTATAAGCAGTGAGCTTCATATATTGTGAGTTAATCCTCATCATGGTTTTTCCCTCATTGGGTTTTCCACGTAAAAATCTTGGTGTCTTTGTGTGGTGCATGTTTTTCTATCTGTTCTTATTTCAGTTAAAGTGGTCTGATGTTTAAGATACAAATGGAATTGATTTAAAAGTTTAAGAATAGACTGATTCACCTCCCCTCTCAATCTCTAGATGTGTTCAACAATTGGTATCAGAGCTAAGTGCCTTTGAGAAGCCTAATCACTAAGGTAGATCCTGCACTTGAACACATGGAATTTGAAACAATGTCTAATGATGTGTTTTCACCAGAACCAGATCTAGAGTCAATGGACCTTAAAGGTTGGGACATAAATCTAGATGGGGTAGAACTTGAAGGAGAACTCAGGTCAGCTCTTGAAGTTTTGGGTGAAGCAAGAGATCTAAATCTAAAATATGAGGTCATGCTTGAAAAATCAAAAGGGACAATTACCAAGTTAAATACACAAGCTGGAGAATCAAAAGAACAAATTGGAAAATTGAAAGCTCAAATAGAAGGAGATAAAGGATGGGAAATTAAATTCAAGGAGGAATAAGATGTGATCTTTGATTTGAAGGTCAAAGTTGAAGAAGGCAAGAGGATTGAAGATTTCTTAAATACCAAGCTCAATGAGAAAGCAGCTGAATGTTCAAAACTTGAGGAAGAAGTTGTCACTCTGAGAAAAGAACTGGAAAAAGAAAAAGAACAAATTGACAAGGGTCTAAAACTGAAAGGAGGTTTTGAAATTCTTGATGAGTTGATTAACTCTCAAAAGCCATCAAAATAAAAATCTGGTCTTGGTTTTGATAAAGAGAAAATTCCTATAGCTAGTGCATCTGCAAACTTATATGATAACTTCAAAGCAGACAGAAAGTCTAAAACAAAGAAGGAGAAAGCCTACACTAAAGATCCTAAGAAGAACACCTCCAGAGATGCAAAAGAAGATGGATTCATTCCTATCTGGAGACTAAGAAGTGTCAGAGGTCCTCCACCTAAAAGATAGCATGCACCTACCAAGTTCAATCAATCTTTTCAAGTTCATTATTTTTCTTGCAATAATTTTGGGCATACGGCTATTGATTGTAGATCTAGGCAAATAGGAAGAAATTATTATATGAGTAGAAGACCATTTATGCCTCAAAGATATGGTGTTATTTCATTTCATGGTC
This sequence comes from Cunninghamia lanceolata, assembly GCA_027924645.1. NCBI lineage: Eukaryota > Viridiplantae > Streptophyta > Pinopsida > Cupressales > Cupressaceae > Cunninghamia > Cunninghamia lanceolata. The sequence goes on along the minus strand of BSBN01000099.1, from coordinate 2,926,304 downwards.
AGTTCCATGCTTGCAAAAAGATTGGTCATAAGGATAATGAATATAGAAGTAAAGTGATGAGGAATAATGCTATGAATTCTCAATCCTTCTATAGTTACTGCTACACATGCAATAAGTTTGGTCATAAGTCTACTGATTGTAGATCTAATGTGAGAAGAGATGTTATGTTTAGCAATCGAGGATCACCTATGTTGGAAACAAGGCAGATAACTGAGAGGGGGCGTGAATCAGTTATCTCAAAAAGATTAACTTTCTTTTCTCCTTTAATAATTAGTGCAACATCAAAACACATAAGCATACATAACCATGAGAGCAGAAATAAAATCAACATACATAACACAAGGATTTTTACGTGGAAAACCCTGTTAAGGGAAAAACCACGGGGTGACTAACCCAAGATTGTATTCTCTGTTAAAAGAATAAGAAGTACAAAATGGCACTTGCCAATTAGGGCTTACTGCCCGAGCACACTGCTCACAAGAGGCACACTACCTACAAGAGACTCACTGTCTACAAAGTTTATAGAAAGTAAACAGGTGTTTGAACTAATGAGAGGCATCCACAAATGTTGAAGTTTAGTTCCAGTTAGGCTCAATCTACTAATCTAATGCACTTCATTCTTCCTCTGCTCTAGTGCTGCTACTCTTTCATATACCAAACTTGTATTGTTGCTTCCACACTTATCTCTGTCTTTCTTCGCACCTTATTTTATCATATCTATACACACACACACCTTCATACTAGAAACCATCTGGTATATATATCTGCACCAAGGATTTCAACAACTTTGTAGTTGGCAACCAGAATACTTAAGATATTTACAAGATACTGATCTGTCGGCTGAATCCATACTTGATTTGTGATGCGTATCAAAAACATAGAGATAGAAGTCATCAATCATGTCAGCCAACATTGTATGATCCCTCCAATAACTTGATCAACATCAATTACTCATCCGGATTGAACTCTAATACTCTGCTGATCAATTTTTCCTTAATCTGCTCTACCTGTCAGAAACCCAACACTCAGATGCTCATATCTTTTCCATGTTTTCTCACTAGAGGCTCAATCTCTAGAATATAGTAGTCATGATACTCCTCTTGACTTGTCCAAGTCCACAACTTGCTGAGTTACATCATCTGAGAGATCTGGACCTGATTGTCGGACCTTGCTGCATGCTCTATTCTTGTTCATCAGACCAAAACAATCTTCAATCTGACTTCTGGTATAGGCATACTATGTGATGTGGATGTGTGGGATAGACTTTGTTTCCATCAATGACAACACTTATGAAGCCACACAATGTCTCTTGCCAACAATCTCCCCCTTTGGCATTGATGGCAACACTTAGTGAAAAATGACTAAGTGTCACAACAAACTCCCCCTTGGCTGATGCTCTATCTTGTGCACTATTTTACCAGAGCTCCCCCTTAGCTGGATTCCACATTTTTCACTACTCCTCACTCCCCCTTTGACATCAATGGCAAAAGGTGGAATCTGCACACCAAAATTTGCAAAAATTGACGTATACATAGCCGCATAAGTATGTATATAGATGTTATACTTACATATAGTTGAGTATATTTGCAAAAGTGGCCTTCAACTGTACATACTCTATGGCCCAACTCTACTTCATCTTGTCCAAAATGAAGATGTGACCACTCAACAAAAACGTATATGCTTCTGCTCTTCTTAAGTCTGCCAGATCATTTGTCCAGGCTGTGGTCTGAGCATCTATTAAGGCCTCATGCATTGCCTCTAACTTAGGAATGATTATCCATCTGAGTTCACTCATTCTATTTATCGTATTCTTCCTTTCTTTCTCTGGCCTCTTTATTTCATTTATAACGACAATAGCCTGGCATTCTTGACTCATTATGGATGTAGTAAGGGGATCAAAATTCTGAGATAAACTTGACAGTTTACCTTCTTGTTCTTCCACCTTTTCAATATCCTCTGTCACTTTAGACCAAGATAGTCAAAATTTGTAAATATCCCCAACATCCTTAAGAGCATTTTCAAGGATCTTTATCCCAATATCTAGGGTCCTCCTATCATTAGTGATGAGTCCCTGTACTTTAGTGAACCTTTTTCCCAAAATCTCTTTCCGGGCCTTTTCTTCTGCTGATTTCTCTAAGGAATCAAAATGAGTGCTAACAGAGTTTACTAGAGATTTCAAGTTACCAGATGGAGAGGCCGAAGGATCCTTTTGAAAAGATGGCATGATCTTCTCCAGCATATCAAATACAATCTCTAATAGCTCGTATTCTTCCATGTGAGACTTCAAAATCTTTTCTTTTTCTTTAGCTTGGGCAAATGATGCTATTTTCATTGTCTGGACCAGAGAGAGGGAATCAAAATTTAGTGGTCATTGGAATAGTTCCGATTCATCTATTTCCATCAGCTCTTTGTTCAAGAAATTTTTCACTGCCTCTGCAGTGTCTCTTGCCAGAGACTGAGTCTTCTTTTCTTTTGGAATCTAAGAACTGTCATCAGAGATCTTCTCTATTTGTTCTTCTTATCTTCCCTTTACCTCCTCTTCTTGACTCAATTTCTCCTCTTTTCTTCCTCCTTCAGTTCCTAGATCTAGAGTGTCTATAGTGGGATCTGGAGGAGGGATGTTAACTGCTTCATGATCTTCCTCTTCCGGAACAAAGGAATCCAAGTCCATAGACTTCTCATCTATCTCTTTTGATCCTTCTACATTTTTGTCAGTAGATTCTTCATTTGATGTATTTAATCCTTCGACATCCATGGTAGAAGGTTCTTCATCTATTTCCTCTATAATAGGAAGATTGAATCTTTTGAAGGCATTCTAGAGTATGTCTTTTGTTTCTCTTGCTACCTAATCAGTTTCTCCAAGCATAAGTTTGTTCATTCTTGCTTTGCTCCAGAATTCATCCTTGCAGTCCTTAAAGATCATGTTCATTTGCTTTGGAGTAATGGAAGGATAGAGCTGAATTGCAATATATTCTCGAATCTCTAAGTCCTTTGCCTTGGCATTCTCTTTTCTTAGTTCAAGTACCTTCTCTAGACTTTTGGGAATTATTGAAATGATTTCAATGAATCCTTTATTATAAATATTCAGGTACCTGACTATACCATCTTCCAAGATCTTCTTGTCAATATCACTATATTCATCATAAAATTTTGTTATTGGTTGCAGATTCCTATCCACAGTGACTGCCTTGATGATATCATCAATAGAAAGAGTGGTCTTTTCAACAAATTCTTCTACCTTTTCTTCTTTGTTTTTATCGGCAGAGGATTCCCTGGATTTTTTCTTCTTCTTCATTTTCTTAACTTCCTCATCAGACTCTGTTTCTTCATCATCCTTTTGACTTATGTAAGACCTTCTAGCTTTTGTTTTTGTTCTCTTTTCTCCCTTTCTAGATGACTTGGCTTCCGGTTTGGAGGCTCTTGAGCTCTTAGGGGTGGCAGGTGCAGAGCTCTTGGTGGATCTAGTCCGAGAGGAGGCTTGTACTGGAACACTTCCTTTTTCTACTTCTTATTTCTCTTTCTTAGCTCTTTCTATTTTCTCTCTATTTGCATCAACTGCCTCTTTTGATATGCCATATCTTTTGGCAATTTCCTCTACTTCCCTTCAAAATTTCTTTTTCATCTTTGGTTGTCTCAGCTCAACATTTATCTTTACACTTAATTCTTGAAAGGTTCCAAACCTTTCTGCCTCAGGGTCCTTTGGCTAGCTCAATAGGTGTTAAACGTGTAGCTCCAAGATTTTCTCATCTACTTGGTAACCAATTGGCATTATCCACACTGGGCTCAACTGCCTCCATTAGGCATTGATCAGTATCTACCATAAAACACACTATATCCTTGTATTTTTCTACTATGGATTGAGGTATCCTTTCTCTAGCTTGGATCATACTTTGGAAGTTCTTAAAGTATCCCCAGAGTGCTGTGCTTTGAGCCTTAGCATCATGAAGTCCATACATATAGTCTCTGATCTGTATGGCAACTAGTCTGTCATTTTGCCATACCCAACCACTTGATCTAAGTAGCTCATTCATATAGTAAAAGAATAGACATAGTATCAGACAGTCGTATTTGAAGGAATTCTTCTTATCCTTTTTGATCTTTTGCAAGTTTTCTAATAGATGATTCAGGAGAAGGTCGCATAGATCATAATCTGCATTTTCCCTTAGCATCTGATATGCTATATATATTGTAGTCCTAGACACAGATTTCTTCCTGCTAGAGTGATAGATCTTATATCCTATTATCATTGAAGCAAACTTGACATCTGGATCTATGATGTCATCAATTGTCATTTCTCTTTTGTTAAACTTAGATCCGGTGACTTCAGTAACTATCTGGTTCTTGATAGATTTAAGTGCAGGTAACCCACCGGATGAGTGCAATCCAGTTACTACCCTAATGACATCTTTTTTTATCTTGAAGGGCTTCATTAACCATATGAAGTTGTCATGTATTCTACTAAGAACATACCAGACCCAATCATCTTCTGCAAAACAGGGAAAGTGGATGCAATGTCCAAAGTGCGTATCCCAGAGGGCCTTGTATTGAGGTTTGAGTTCAAAACTTTCATCTATTAACTGTTTATGATAGATGTCCATCAACTTGGATTCTCCAAATTCCTCAATATTGGCATGGATGTAAACCCTAACATCTTCTATGTGCAGTACCCCATGCGGAATGCTAGAAAAAGTGCCTAAGGGATCAACTTCTAGGGATTTGTAGGGGTGTTTCTTGAACTTTGGGTGCGGACTACTAGTGATCTTAACAACCATTGGAGTAGCCATTTTGCAAAGGATTCAGAGAGAGGTTTTCAGAATGGAAATACCTTTTTACGCTTCAGGGTTTGAAAAAAGAGCCAGAACAAATTGCTGGTTGAATTGGATTTTGCAGTTGATCTTTGAGAGAGTTGTAGATACTTTGATGCAGAGCTCTTCTTTTCTTCTTCTTGAATGCAAATGTGTAAATAATGAATGAAAGAACCCTTTTATTCTTTCGCAAACCCTAATTTATTTTTGCAATAAATGTACAACTTAAGTTGTCTGGTTGCCTTATTCTGAGAGAGATCTTTTCAAATCACTGAGATGCACTTAGAATCATTTTCAGTGATAAATGATAATGTATCTTCTTTCCTCCAATCATACCATGGATCCACAGATCAAGATATCTCAATTTTGAATCATACCGGATTTGTCTGTGAAAATCCTGCTTTACCGGATGGCTATCAAACCAGATCAATCTTGGATGATTAAACTCTTGCAAAATTCCATGTGGATCTTTCATATTTTCACCGAGGGTTATTTAGATAATTTTCTGAGAACCCTTTAATCTGCAACATTCCATGTGCCAAATTTAGGCACCAATTGACTAGCTGGGAGAATTTATTTTTCTTTGTGACTCCCCCTGAGCCAAAGCTCATCTGTTTAGTTTCCAGAAGGAATATCAGCACCAGATTCTGGTGCAGATCCATCCCCAATGTTTTCTGTACTCTTCTTCACCCAAATCTTTCTCATCTCCCTTTGAACTTCATCCGCATTCAATTTTCCTTTTCCCTTGTCTTGATTTTGATTATGATGCACCAAACCCTTTTTATCCTAATTTTTACTTCTGCAGAATTTGGCAATATGACTGGATCTATTGTAATTGTAACAAACAACATTTCTTTGCATATTTGACTAAGATCCTCTTGATTTGCATTGACTAGCCATATGTCCCATTCTATTGCATGCAAAGCATCTACCATTGAATGAATTGTTTAATTGCATATTTTTGCATTCATGAGATTTGTGACCATACCTTTTGCAGTTGAAACATTGTCCAGAGAAGGATGGATTGGTCTGATTCATTCTCCTTATGCACTGAGTTGCTTTATGACTGAATTTGTTGCAATTGAAGCAGTGTCCATTGAAGGATGGATATCTTTGAGCATTTGGTTGCCTTATCAGAGGTCTTCTAGGCCTGTTTCTTTGATTTCCTGATCCAAAATTCTTCTAACCGGATCCAGAGCTTTCACCTTTCTCATATCCCAAGCGACACTTGTCATCTACCCTCTTCTGGCTTTCAAGAAGAACTTCAAGTTGAGCTGAGCTTATCTTGAATTTCTCTTTGTATTCATTTGTTGTTTGAAGATCATGTTTAAGAGTGTCTATTTGATTCTTAAGTTGTTCTTCATTATCTCTAGCTTCTTCAAGATTAGATTCAAGATGCTTGATTATTCTGTCCATTTTGTGGCAGTCCTCTGTTGTCCCCTTGAGGAATTGTTTTAGATTATCTTCAGTTTTCCTTTTCTCTTCAATTTCTTGGGTGAATCTCATAACCCCTGATTCCATCTCATGCCTTACCATAATGACCTCTTTTGATGGCTTCTCACATAGCTTGTTTTTCTCATTCAGATCTTCATTAGTATCATTGGCTTCACTTTGACTTGCTAATTTTTGAAGTAGTTGCTTTCTCTTTTTCATAGAGATACACAGTTTTTCTTTTAGCTCATTTATGAAATCATCAGCTTGTTTGAGTCTTTCTCTCAAGTTATTGACTTCAAAGTGAGATTGCTCAAGATCATCTAGGGCAGACTGAAATTGTTCCTTCATACCATACATATCCATTGAGATTCTCAGATCGTCCTCAAGCTGTTAGGCTCTGTTTAGAGGAACTTGGCTTTAATACCAATTGTTGGAAATAAGGTAGATAACTGAGAGGGGGGGTGAATCAATTATCTCAAATATTTTAACTTTCTTTTCTCCTTTAATAATTAGTGCAACATCAAAACACATAAGCATACATAATCATCAGAGCAGAAATAAAATCAACACACATAACACAAGGATTTTTACGTGGAAAACCCTATTAAGGGAAAAACCACAGGGTGACTAACCCAAGATTGTATTTTATGTTAAAAGAAATTGAAGTACAAAATGGCACTTGCCAATTAGGGCTTACTACCCGAGCACACTGCTCACAAGAGGCGCATCCACAAATGTTGAAGTTGAGTTCCAGTTAGGCTCAATATATTTATCTAATGCACTTCATTCTTCCTCTGCTCTAGTATTGCTGCTCTGTCACATACCAAACTTGTATTGTTGCTTCCACACTTATCTTTGCCTTTCTTTGCACCTTATTTCATCATATCTATACACACACACACACACACCTTCATACTGGAAACCATCTGGTATATATATCTACACTAAGGATTTCAACAACTTTCTAGTCGGCAACCAGAATACTTAAGATATTTACAAGATACTGATCTGTCGGTTGAATCCATACTTGATTTGTGATGCGTATCAAAAACATAGACATAGAAGTCATCAATCATGTCGGCCAACATTGTATGATCCCTCAAATAATTTGATCAACATCAATTACTCATCTAGATTGAACTCTGATACTCTGTCAGTTAGTTCTTCCTCAGTCTGCTCTGCCTGTCAGGAATCCAACACTTAGATGCTCATATCTTTTCCATGTTTTCTCACTAGAGGCTCAATCTTTGGAATATAGTAGTCATGATACTCCTCTTGACTTGTCCAAGTCTACAACTTGCTGAGTTACACCATCTAAGAGATCTGGACATGATTGTCAGACCTTGCTGCATGCTCTGTTCTTGTTCACCGAACCAAAACAATTTTCAATTTAACTTCTGGTATAGGCATACTATGTGCTGCAGATGTGTGGGATAGACTTTCCTGCCATTAATGACAACACTCATGAAGCCACACAGTGTCTCTTGCCAACAACCTACTACAATTGCAATAAATTAGGACACATTGCAAGGTTTTGCAAGGGAAAGAATATAAGATCTTATGCTCCTCAAAAGAAGATTGGCATTAATCAACAAAAGAAGGAAATGAACAAAATGTGGAAGAAGAAGGAAGAAAGTGAAGTAAAGGAAGGATCTATACCTCTACTTGGTGCAAATGGATATTCCAGAAACTAAAAGAAAGTATTGGCTCAGGGGGAACTCTGCAATTGCAAATTTTTTCAAACCCCTGTAAAGCATAAGATGCTAAAATCCTCAGCATAATGATTAATGGTGACATGGATATGTTTGGCTAGTGATAATATGATATTTGCTCAAAATTTTGGAGCAAATATAATCTTTACAAAAGTTTGTTGAAGGGTCATAGATCTTCGTGTTATCTCGGGATAGTAAGAGGCTATGTATCAAATGCATTTAATGTGAAGCAACCAGGGTAGATGTGAAGCTTATTTATTCCCCACTTGATCAAAATTGATCTCATTGGAATGATATCAAATGTGTGCAAAATATAAAGAAGAGAAGAAAGGTTTTTAGTGAATCTTGAGTAGAAACCCTAACAACAACATTCACAGGTATTTCTTAGAATTGTTTGTAAAACCCTATTTTCAAAGGAGCTATCATGGCAACACCAGTGGTAATTGACATTGTGGAAAGGCCAAGGCCAAAATTCAAGAAAGATTCATATAAAACTGTAGAGACTGATCATGATGGAGCATTTTCCTGCATTCCTATTAATGTATTGCATACAGAGGATGTCCGCATTTATACCCATTCACAGGTAGATGAGTACAATCATCTAAAGTTGGAACAGATCATAAACAATCATCTCTTGGGTGGTTATTTTTAGCTCAAACCAGAGTATGCAAATGTTGAGGCAAAACAACTAGATGTATAGAAGGGTTTCCCCAACTTCTGCTATGAAGATGGAGGGTAAGAATTGCATTAAGCAGGATTCATGAATATTTCTTTTTCCTTGATCAACCCTACATGATCAAAAAAGAGGCCATCAAAGTTGTGACCAGATTGTGCTCCTCTGGACCTATGCCTACACTAAAAGCTATGAAGAATGAAGAGGTCATGAAGCTTACAGGAGTGAAATTTGAAAAATGAACCCTAACTATGGATGATATAATTGACCTAGGGGTTTGATATGCCACAATGGGCATTGCATACAAAGTATATTACGCAAATAGGGAAGGGTTTGCTACCTCCACTGCCATCTACATTGCTCATCAGATGGTGTAGTAAGGAAGGGATTATGACCTTTGTGAGCTCTTGCGGTAGCAATTGATGGACAACTTGAAGAGAACCAAGGAGACACGCTACAAATTGGTATGTCTCTTTGATCATTTGTCTTATGTTCTATTTTCTAAAGGAATTGCCTGGTATGGAGAATGTGGTTTGGAGAATGGATATTCCCATTGCACAACAGATTAGAGACTACATGCATAGGTTTCTAGATACGAAATAGTGTGACACAATGTTTTGGGGATTTTTCAAAACTTTCTATATTGATATGCAAAGTAGGGATAGGATACCACAACAAATTGTGGAGAAATATAAGAATGATATCACATTTATGGTGGATAAGGACAATTGCTACATGGGAGCGAGTGAGTTCGAGATCATGATGGGCCAAACGGTGGCAATGGAGAAAAAACTTGTTGGATGAAAAAGTGCTAACATTTAGACTAATACTTAGATTTGGATGGAAAGGATGTTAATATTTCTAGCTCAAATATGGATTCCCTCCAAAAATGCCTTAGGATCACCTCATATTTAGGCAAGTGAGAGTCCCAAAACTTGCCAAAAAAACTTGTAAAACCTCCCATTTAGTGTTATCCTGAAATTTTCCATAATTTCATCCTTGAAGCTAACAAACTTTTTTGTAACTAAATTTAATCAAATGAAAAAGGGTTTATTGAGGAAGCTACTAAGATTCAAAAAATATAATATACACCTAATAATAATTTTGATATGTAATTATTATTAATTTTCTACTTATGCTATGTCTGATTTCCTGATAGATATACATATTGAAAAACATCCATAACTATCAACATATTAATCCTTTTTTAAATCCAAAAGATGTGTCACATGCTAGGATTTATTGGGTATACATTAAAATTTTAAATTTTTGAGTTTCATATATATTTTGACCAAGTTAGGTTGGCTGGAAAATTAATTTTTAATATTTTCAAAAAGTCATAGTAAAAAATTCATAAATAATTATTTATTTACTTAAAAATTCAAAAAAATATGTCACATCTGCTCATTTGTCCTTTACTTAAATCCAAATCATGGATGAAAAATATTATCTTTTTCTCATACTTAGGTTGGCAGGAATGACACCTACTTTTTACATTTTTCTAAAAATTTTAATAGTGCTTCATTGAAATATCCAATTTTCACCAAACTATTTTTAAAATTTTCAAAAGAAAAGTAGTAGCCTATAATCTACATTCAATTTATTACAACTTTTATTACTACCTTATTTCTAAATTATGTAGATAGCTCATTCAATTTTTGACATGAAGTTACTTAAGTCAGTTTTTCACATTTACATTGCCACTTAGGGGTAGTGTTTAGCCCATCATGATCCTACACTCACCCAGGTAGTTAAACCAAGAACTATGTGGATAAACACAATGCCCTATGAGATCTCCAGACTTGACTAGAATGGATATGCTGAAATCTTGCTTAGCAAACCTAAGGATCCCTCTGCAAAGAGATTTGGTACATATGATTAGATAATCAATATAAGATTCAAGGAGGTAGAAGAAAAGGTGGAGAAGATGAAAACAAAAATGGAAGAGATGCTTAATAATCCTAAGGGTCCTGTGGAAGAAGCACAAACTACCTCTACCACACCTACTCCTAGAAGGACAAGTAGGACTGCATCTACCACTGCAACCTCTCCTAAACCTTTTCGACCAGTTCAATCATCTACTAGCAGTGGAAGAACTGCTACTAAAGCACCAGTGCAAACCATGACTGGTGAAAGGAAGAAACAAAGGCCTAAGGTATAGAAAAAGAGGGAAAAGGTAAATCCAGTGAATGTAGAGGATGATGAAGAGGATGAAGAAAAATAAAATGAAGACTTTATATTGAAGAAAAGAATAAGACAAGGAGAGGAGGAAGGAACATCTAAAAGAAAAGACAAAGAAAAGACAAAGAAAACAAACAAGGCTCCTCTGGAAGCAGTTGAGCATCCACCTCTATAGCTTGAGGCTACTCTTAATGCAATTGTAGAGCATGGTGCACTAAAGGGGGTTGCAGATCTCTATGATGAGATGTCTCCTAGTAACAAAGTTACTATTGAAAAGGCCATAGTTATGTACATGATGGGTTTCAATGTGGCTCTAAATGAAATCATTAATCATCTTCCAACAAGCCTTGTAGAAACTCTCGATAATAAGAGGAATGAAGCTAAAATGAGGAAACAAGCATTAGAAAAGGCTAGTTCTTCCATCTCTCATGAAGAAAAGGTTAAATTAGCTAAAATACAAGCCCAAGAATTCAAAACCAAACATAGAATAAACACTCTAATAGGAAAGGACAAAGAAGAGATAGAAAGAATGGAGAGAGAAACTAAAGAATGACTACTAAAATCCTTGAAGAAATAAAGAGAGGTGAGATGGTTGTGTTGGAGTACAGGACCACTGAGAACGGGTGTGAAGCAGTGGTCTATAATTTTTAAAAATCTTTTTGTACCTTTTAATTCACAAGACGGAGAGTGAGAGAATTCAATGATCTATCAAACACATATTCACAAGTATGATGATGAATAGATAGAACAAGACCTTATGAGCAAAACATTTGGACACACATACATAGAGGCAAGTAACATAAACCATAACACATGTTTTTGATGAGTGGAAAACCCTCATAGGGATGAAAAACCACTCTAAAAATTTTCCTCACTAGCTTAATAGAATCTCACTGATTACAACAATTTTCTCACTGACATACATGCCTCACTGGCAACAAACAAGTGTCACTGACCATGCAAGCCTCACTGGCTACAATATGCCTTACTAGAAAAATATGACCATAAGGAAGAAAACTCAATTCAGGGGATTGCCCTGATTCTCTACAATACACAAAATGTCTTAATCCTCTTCATCACAAATAAAATCTTACAAATAGTCCTTCTAAAAAGAACTTTCTCTGCAATTCGCTACATATTGTCTTCATCCTGTACTTGATTCACCCCTGCAAAAACATCCCATTCATATCTCTCAATCACCAAAATCACATGCATAATATCATACAAAAACCCATACATAATATATATTCAAACTCTCATTCATGATTCTCAGTTAAGAAATATATTCTCTTGTATATTTCAGTCTTCACACATTTCTTTTTCACATATATTTTCCCTCATCAAAGCACCTGCAATAACATGTCTCATACTTCACAAAAATTATCTCTTCAATGTTGCATATTGGTCCTCAAAAATCAATTCACAATGAACCTGCAATGTCATTAAAATAGAATGGACTTTCATTTCCTCTCCTCTCTGCATATTCATTTTCCCTTTTCAAAAACAACTCTTCAATAATCTCCAATCTATTCATCTTCTCTGCATTTACCATCTCCTGTTTGAGAATTAGAAATCATAAAATGGAATCCATAAGAAATGTTCAATAATATTTTTAATCAAACTACCCTTTGTCAGAGAAAATAAAAATCTCTTTCATATTCAGACCTATTCTCCAAAAAAAAAACATTCTGCATTAAGACCAAAAAAGAAACTATAGAGTCCCTTAAGCACTATTCTTAAAAAGAATTAAATCTTTACTAAAAAATGTGCCCTCTTAAAAAAACAATTAAATTCCTCCTTTATGCATTTAATGCCACAAAAGAGTTTAAAAATAGAAAACAAAATCTCCTTAAGATAAGGCTTTAAATCACCAACATGCTGCCTTTAGAAACTATCTAAAAAAAGTCTTTAAAAAGCAAATCAATTGCAGTCTAGCAGACATGATAGCTAGAAGCACATCAAAATGCATGCACAAGGGATGGAGGTCGAGATTTAAAAATAAGCCATTGATCAGATAGTGCGCGCTCATCAAAGTTTAAATAAGAACCATTGATTAAGTTTTTGGTGCTCATGCATTTTGAAGGTGACCGATGGCATTAGTCTCTCTAGGAAGAGGGGGATGGTCCCCCATGACATTGGTACCCTTATGTTGCCACTTAAGTGGCTCTTTACCTGCTGGAAAGGGTCAAAAGTCAAATATAACAAAAAGTGAATGTTATAGAGGATGGGCAGAAAGATGCATAGAAGGGTATTAAGGTGTTAGGATTTTAGACGTAGAAACTTAGGGTTTAAGAGGATTTTAGGAATTTAGGCATTAAATCTGCATTGATCTGAACCAGACTCTTAACTCTTCTACAGAGAGGTAGCACAAAGACAAATACATTTAGGGTTTTAGGCTCTTCTTGAAAACATAAGAATTTTTAGATCATTGCAAATTTGGTCTATATGAGAAGCACACATAAGAGCGAAAAAGATAATTCTAAAGTAGCATTTTAAGAATCATGCACTTGAGGTTGTATGCAGAGACTAGGAAGAAGATATTTGATGAATACCATCCACAACACCATCCTTTACAAATCCTTCTTAACAATGAATGTGAATATCATTGTTCACATGTCAATGTCACTCACAAAGCAACTTATCAAAGCCCACTACTATTGACATCTCAATTGACATCTCCAAGGCACAGGTGATCATAAAGATAGCAGACAGCATACCACTTCCCTTGTATTGTCAAAGGAATTCGTGCTTCTTAAATTAACCTTGAAGATGCCCCTGAATGAACATCATCATAACCAAGGCACATGACAAGCATCATAACCAAGGCAACTGAACACATGACAAGCACCATAACCAACTTTGATATCAATGAATATGAATAATGTCCACATCTTGAAGCATACTGTCCACATCTATTGTGTCTTGGACAACATGGAGACCATAATATGAACATTATGAACATGAACTCCTAACTCTATGAACTCCTGGTATATGAACTCCACACACTTCTGACATTAATGACAAACAACTCAACACCTTTTTGGCATCAATGACAATCAATCTCCATCAATCTCCCACTTTGTCATTGATGGCAAAACTACATGATGCATTTTCTCTCTCTCCCCCTTTTTGACATCGGATGACAAAGGATGAATTAACTCCCCTTGTCTTGGACTCCAAATAGCAATACTCACTTAGCATTGAGTCCAAATGCCTTGTTTCAAATTCTTTAACTTAGACTTAATATCCATTCATCAACTCAACATAAAGTATTGTTCCAAGAGGCACATCTGATCTAATGAAGACAACTTTGACAAACCAACATGATCATCACCATGATAATCCATAAGCATGGCTTGCAATCAACAACATCACTAAGAAAAATGTGAACACCCAATATAAACCATATCAATTCATACCAATGCTTGCACTATAAATCATGAAAGAGATTAGAATAGGTCTGTGACATTAATCATTTTGCAGAAACACCACAATGAGACACCTCAATAAGATCTGTGACTTATCTCAACTTCAACTCCTGGGACAAGTTTCATGACAAGATAAACACCCATAGCACGAAGCATTCTAACCATGCTCTCATACACTAATGTCTAAAATTCTAACATAGAAGCCCTATTGCACCAAAGAAGATCTGTTGCACCAACAAGTCAATCAATACCATCAATACAAAGTGTTATACCATGACTGTTACTAAGAAGAATGAGTACTATGTTGATAACCCTGGTCATGTCATTTAACTCTTTTTCTCTCTGTTTCCACTTCAACATACATGGCATGTTCCAAAGGATAAAATGCACATAACAAGAGGGACAATCATTGCTCATCATTCAAGAGAACATTATGCATCAACAAGTAAGCAAAACATTATCATAAGATATATCAACAATGCATCAAGCATGATAACCACTGCATGTATCACTGCCCTCTTCAATTTCTTCATTGTCAATATAATAAACCATTAAGAGAAAAATGTCCATTCAACAACATGTCACTATCCTTCACAGAGAAAGTACTATCATTGCAACACTGCAAACCACATAATATATGCACACATATCTATCATGCAACTTGCAACTCCAACATATGATAATTTGTACACATGCACTATAAAGGTTATATTGTTACAACCATGTCATGTGTCTACAACAATACTAACCGCACCATCAAGCTCTTCCTGCAACAACACTGCCATTGGAAAGAAACATTGTTTTGAAGACATATACCATCACTACTATCATGTCCTTCATATTGTTACATAGTCAATAACTTGAAGTTCCATTTTTTAATAGAAGAAGAGAACATGCTGGCAGAGATTAAGAGGCTTGAAATTATACCCTTCAGTTGCATATGGTTACAATAATTTATGTATGATTAAAATGTTTCAAATGCTCATTTTGAAGTCTTCTTTCAGAATACATATGTCTCATGTCAGCAACTAAGCATTGTCATGCCACTGTTATAAAGACTACTACACAATCACAACATACTAATGATGAAATATTGTTATGTCAAATATGAAACCATTGTCAATACCTATGCAAAACCAAATGTAGAGATATGTGCTATGAATTAACTTCTTCCATTTGCAACCCCCTACTAACATCTGATGTGAGCTCCTTGAGAACATCCATATTGACAAGCACCAAATGATCTCCTCCTGAAACTTCTTGGGGGTAAGTGATAGCACATTTGATAACTCCCCCTTACTTCATATTGCATCTCATGAAACAGATGATGTGTCTTGTGCATTATGCACAAGTTTAGGATCTATCTTCTCTTCACTTTGTTTCTAACTCCAAACTTTCACAGGTTCTTTCTTCTATTCAGGTTTCCTCTTCCAAACCTTTTCAGCCTCTTTCCTTTTCCAACTTTTCAAACTAGATGATGCTATTATGCAACTATATGCTTTGTGACCAAGAGAGTTGCACTTGAAACATACAAGATTAGCATTCCTTATTGAAGAAAATTGACTTATTCTGTAATCATCTACTTTGTGTCCAAAATGATTATAGGTATAATAAACAAAAAATGAATAATTATACCTGTACATATATGCTTTCCTTGCTGGAGCCTCTCTTCTTACATTTCCTCTTTCATTGTGCACTTTGACAACCTCATCTTTAGTTTTCACCTCAGCTTCAATCTTCTTTTTGCCTTGAGGAGTAGCAACATGATAACTTAGATCAATTTTCCTTCTAGGAGTCTCTCTGACTTTGGAACACTCTCCTTCTTCATAACCTAGACCAATAGTGTCCTTATGATGCTTTTGTTTGCCCAACATTTCATGCAACTTGTTTGTGCTTTCTTTAAACTCCTGATATTTCTTGGACATAACATTGATACCTTCATAATCGTTTCTCAAAGTTGCAATTTCAGCCTCTAATTTCTGATATTCAAATTTTTTTCACCTCAAGGTCTGATTTTGTTACATCTATTATTCTTTTGGCTTCCTCAATTTTAGTCTTTATACTGATAATCAATTTGTTAGATTCATCAACATGACTCTTTAAGTCTACAATATGATTTCTTGCCTCTTCAAGTTCTAAAGAAACTTTTGCAAAATCTGAATATACCTTGTCTTTGGAATCCTTTTCTTGTTGAAGTTGGTCTTTTAATTTCTAATTTTCTTTACTGAGTTGCTTGATTGTATCCAGAGCGAGTTCACCTTCTAAATCAACTTCACAATCATTTACGTAGTCACTCATAATGTAATCTATTTCTTTTGAATTAGATTGAATATTATCTCCTTCATGTGAGTGTCTTCCTTCATTGTCAATTTCCTCAGACACCAAGCTGTCCTTTTCTTCAAGTGTAGCACCTTGATTGATTCTAATCAACTCCTTCCACACATTCTGAGTAGTTTCACAATGCATAACTTCACAAGAAACTTCATTAGATAATCCAGACAGAATATCCTTCTTTTCTATATGATTACATTCATAAGCTTCTTTGTTACTTGTAGTATTAGGTGATTGAGAGGAAATAAAATACCCATTCTTAACTGACATCCACACACCATACCCTAAAGAAGATAGATAGACTTGCATTCTAATATACCAAATAGAGAAATATGAACCATCAAAGAAAGGAACTCTAGAAAACTCTTCCTCTAATTTAATACCTAACTCAACTTGTGAGACATGTAGATCAACATTTGAGTTTGGTATAGATGATACCTTTTGACCAGTATATGACTTGACATTTCTCCTGCCCTTATTTCTTCTACACTCTCCCATGGTACTTCACTATCAGGACCTACCCAAGTCTATTAGACTTATATAGGGAACCTATGCTTTTATACCACTTGTTGGAGTATAAGACCACTGAGAGGGGGGGTGAATTAGTGGTCTATAATCTTTAAAGATCTTTATGCACCTTTTAATTCATAAGACAGAGAGTGAAAGAGACTTCAATGATCTATCAAACACATATACACAAGTATGATGATGAATAGATAGAACAGGACCCTATGAGCAAAACATTAGGACACACATACATAGAGGCAAGTAACATAAACCATAACACATGTTTTGGATGGGTGGAAAACCCTCATAGGGATGAAAAACCACTCTAGAAATTTACCTCATTAGCTTAATAGAATCTCACTTATTACAACAATTTTCTCATTGACATACATGCCTCACTAGAAACAAATAGGTCTCACTGACCATGCAAGCCTCACTGGCTACAATATGCCCTCTGGTAAAATATGACCATAAGGAAGAAAACTCAATTCAGGGGATTACCCTGATTCTCTACAATACACCAAATATCTTAACCCTCTTCATCACACATAAAATCTTACAAATAGTCCTAAAAAAACATTCTTTGTAATTGGCTACATATTGTCTTCATCCTGTGCTTGATTCACCCCTACAAAAACATCTCAATCATATCTCTCAATCACCTAAATCACCTTCATAATATCATATAAAAACCCATATGCAATACATATTCAAACTCTCATTCATGATTCTCAGTTAAGGAATGTATTCTCTGGTATATTTCAGTCTTTGCACATTTCTTTTTCACATCCATTTTCCCTCATCAAAGCACCTATAATAACATGTCTTATACTTCACAAAAATTATCTCTTCAATGCTGCATATTGGTCCTCAAAAATCAATTCACAATGAACCTGCAATGTCATTAAAATAGAATGACCTTTCATTTCCTCTCCTCTCTACATATTCATTTTCCCTTTTCAAAAACAACTCTTCAATAATCTCCAATCTGTTCATCTTCTCTACATTTACCATCTCCTATTTGAGAATTAGAAATCATAAAATGGCATCCACAAGAAATCTTCAATAATATTTTTAATCAAACTACCCTTTGTCAGAGAAAATCTCTTTCATATTCAGACCTATTCTCTAAAAAAAAACTTTTTGCATTAAGACCAAAAAAGAAACTATAGAGTCCCTTAAGCACCATTCTTAAAAAGAATTAAATATTTACTAAAAAATGTGCCCTCTTAAAAAAAACAATTAAACTCCTCCTTTATGCCTTTAATGCCATGAAAGAGTTTAAAAATAGAAAACAAAATCTCCTTAAGATAAGGCTTTAAATCACCAACATGCTACCTTTAGAAACAGTCTAAAAATAGTCTTTAAAAAGTAAATCAACAGTAGTCTACCAGACATGATGGCCAAAAACATGCATACACAAGGGATGGAGGTATAGATTTAAAAATAAGCCATTGATCAAATAGTGTGCACTCATCAAATTTTAAATAAGAACCATTGATTAAGTTTTTGGTGCTCATGCATTTAGAAGGTGACTGATGCCATCGGTCTCTCTAGGAAGAGGGGGCCAGTCCCCCATGACATCGATACCCTTATGTTTCCACTTAAGTGGCTCTTTACCCTCTACAAAGGTTCAACACTTAGATATAACAAAAAGTAAATGTTATAGAGGACGGGCAGAATGATGCATAGAAGGGTATTAAGGTGTTAGGATTTTAGACATAGAAACTTAGGGTTTAAGAGGATTTTAGGAATTTAAGCATTAAACATGCATTGATCTGAACCAGACTCTTAACTCTGCTATAGAGAGGTAGCACAAAGACAAAGACATTTAGGGTTTTAGGCTCTTCTTGAAAACATAAGAATTTTTAGATCATTACAAATTTGGTCTATGGTAGAAGCACACATAAGAGCGACAAAGATAATTCTAAAGCAAAATTTTAAGAATCATGCACTTGAGGTCATATGTGGAGACCAAGAAGAAGATATTTGGTCAATACCATCGACAACACTATCCTTTACAAATCCTTCTTAACAATGAATGTGAACATCATTGTTCACAAATCAATGTCACTCACAAAGCAACTCATCAAAGCCCACTACTATTGACATCTCAATTGACAACTCCAAAGCATCGGTAATCATAAATACAGCAAACAACATACCACTTCCCTTGTATTTTCAAAGGCATTCATGCTTCTCAAATCAACCTTGAAGACACCACTGAATGAATAGCATCATAACCAAGGCACATGACAAGTATTATAACCAAGGCAACTGAACACATGACAAGCATCATAACCAACTTTGATATCAATGAATATGAAGAATGTCCACATCTTGAAGCATAGTATCCACATCTATTGTGTCTTGGACAAAATGGAGACCATAAAATGAGCATTATAAACATGAACTCCTAACTCTGTGAACTCCTGTTATATGAACTCCACACTCTTCTGACATTAATGAGAAATAACTCAACACCTTTTTGACATCAATGACAATCAATCTCCATTAGGTTGCTAAGGAACAAGTTCCTCTGAATACTCCTGATATGCCTACCCAAGACATAGACTTATCAACATCTGAGGACAAAGTGACCGGTGGAGATGAAATAGAGAAAACTGGTTAGTAGAATGAGGAGACTAGTCCTCCGAAGAATTCAAATGTACAAAATAAAGAAGATCAAAGTGAAGTGAATGTACCCCCTCTAGAGAATATTAATCCTAATGGAAAACATAACATCCCCCCTCTAGAAAACTCGGAAAGTGATGTGTTGGTTTTCTTCCAAATCAACAGAGGGTTTGCCAGTTCCAATGCATAGGAAGATTCGGCCAATTATACAGGAGGTTGCGTGAGTTGCCTCCCCTTCACTTCTAGTTCTGCCGCACCAAGGGGGGTATCCCTATAGCTAAAGATTTGACATTTGACTCACCCAATGACAGAAAGATTTAGCCTTATAACAACAGGCAGAACTCTCATGTGTGGACCAAGATTTGAATGATAAATCACAAGGTTGGCAACTTTCTTGGACATATCTAACTGGTTGAGAATGAGAGTATGCAGGGGTCCTAATCCTACTCCTACAACTAATAGGTTGGAAAAATGGAATGATTTGTATTTGTTTGGATGCAAGACAGGGGGTTTTGGATCATAACTACTAATCCAGAAGCAGACCGGTGCCTATCTCAGGGCAAGGAGTCAACTAGATGTATACAAGAGAATGGCTTGCAACTGACATTCAAGTTTCAAGGGGTCAGGACTGGTATTTGCCTTACAAACACCACCCAAGGATAAGTATTTAATTGCCTCTACTTACAAATATCCCAGCTGACATACAATCTTCTCCATACTCAACCCAAAACAATTTAATCCACTCATTGAATGGAAGTTAGAGATTGAGCATGTGATACAGAAATCTATACCCCATAATCTAAGAAACCCTTAGCAACTAGATTCAAAAGAAGAAAATACATACAGCAAATGGAGACAGACAGATAAACACATACAATAATGCATTTTTCATATAAAATGACATGAAACTGAACATATGTACAAGATAAACAACTTATAATGTGTAACACAGTCTACTATATACAGCAGGAGAGTGTACCCAACATTAATTACACTGGCATTTCAAAATTCCCCCAAATACAAAGCACCATGAGAATGGTGCCCAAAACATTGAATGCACCAGAGAGAAGGAGGAAGAAAAGTAGGCGAGATTGGGATCTGTACCGCCGCCTAAAGATTTTCCTCATTGATTAGGTAGTTGACCTGTCAATCAGACCATATCTCTACAATTCCTTTGCCATTAATGGCATACCAACCCGCAGGCTGCAGCAATGGTCCACGCTCTGAAGATTCCCACCAGAAAAGATGCAACGAACACGGGAAATCCTTCGCTGTTGAAAGTTTGAACCATGACCATAGAATTCCTTCCTATCACTGAGATTTGCGGTTCCCAAAACAAGCTAAAAAGTCATCGTCCAACAGAATCATGCCACGTAGGCACTTTACCTCCTTTGACTTTTCCCATTGCAACATTCATTTTTCCTTCTCTACCTTTTGCCTTTTTTGCCATTGAATCCTTTGTATATGCGAGATTGTATATACATGCAATCGCGCCTGGACACGTGTCATCCCCTGACTGGCTCTCTATCACTAGGTATTTTCACCTCCATCGGCCATCGGAACAACCCTAGGAGCATCTGCCGATGTGTAGTCTCTCACCAATGAACCAATGTGCTTTTTCCTTTTGTATCTGAAAATGCATGTGGGATTGTATATACATACAATCTCCCCTCATACAAGGCGAACCCCAAAACATCATAGAACAAATTGAAATTGCTATCAGGTTCGGACCTTGTACCTTCCCCTTGTATAATGACTTTGTATATTGCATATACAAACACAATATACATACTAGGTGGATTTCACTACACTTATCAATCAGACTTGAAAACCTTTGAAATCTGGTTTGTATCCTTTTCTTTGCATATTAACCCTTTGTATATCGCACATATACAAGCATACATACAAGCAAGCCGCGGACTTGACGCTGCATCAACCAGAATGTATATCTCTTTGGGTCCGGGCTTGTATACCTAGGAATGCACGTCGCATATACAAACGTGATATACAATCACACAGGCCCACCATGCTTGAGGAACTTTGACCTTGTATCTCGACGCTTGCATGTTGACTTGTATGTCGGAGATACATTCACCCTTGTACATCACAATGTACATTCTGCCTTGTACATTCCCTTTGTATGTGCCAACATACAAACCCGATATACATTCTCCTTTGCATATCCACGGGTCCCACCATTTGCATCTCCCCTTTGCATGCTACTTGTATGTCGCATATACATTACGACTTGTATGTTGGAGATACAATGACCCTTGTATGTCTACGGGCCCCATCACTTGTATATTGCCCTTGTACATCCTTTTCCTTTGCATATGATGAATGCATATCGCATATGCATTCCGCTTTGTATGTTGCCAAATATACAAGACCCCCTGCACTTTGCAAATGTACATGTTTCTTCTTGCATATGCATCGGCCGATGCATCATTCCATTGTATGTGGTGAATGCATGTGTGCCACTTGTATATTTTTCATTGTATATAGCCATTGTATGTCTAAACATACAATGCGATATACATGCAAACCCAATGTACAAGCAGGGAATATTCCTAAAATCTGTGATAGATTCCCCCAATGTATATGCACCCTTTTTTAAGCCCGATATGCATTGCGAAATGCATATAACCAAATTTTTCATTTTTTGAAGGCCGATTGAGATTTCTGACCCACCGATTGAGATTTCTGACCCGCCGATGCACATTTGACCTGCATGTATATACGAATAGCCTTGTATATGCAAAGATACATGCATTTAAAACTATTTTTTACACTTTTCAACTGGAAAGGCCCAAAGACTTAAAATTTTTTTGGAATTTATGGAAGGTGCCTACGAATTCAAATGCTCAAAACCTGAATATTCATGTAGGCACCAACACTGGCTCTGTCTGGGGATGCATGCCTCTTGCAGGCATGGAGAGAACCATAGAACTTTGGGATGCAAACCAGTCCCTTATCCATTGGGCACAGAGTCAAACACTACACCATCCTGCATCACAAAATATATTTTCAAACATTATTTTGGCGGCCCTGGGCAGCCAAAAATAAAAAACCATAATTTTTTCTTGTCAAATGCCTGATTCTGAAATGAACAACCCCAACCACAACTGAGAATACCAACATAATTTGCCCACAAGCTGATCTTGTCAGTTACCTACTCCACCATTTTTAAAAACGTGCCATTGTCAATATTGCCTCTATCACTATGCATCTCACAATCAGACACATAACCGTACATACTAGAATATCTTTTGGCATTGGGCAACATATGTATATTATATTCCTCAAATAGTAAATCATATTGCTCTTGGCATTCCTCATCATCTACCTGGTTGTTGCACATTACCAGGCACTCATCCAGCTGATCCATAAACTCAAAACACTCAGAATATATGAGACCTCCAATATCATTTATATCACTTATTGACATTGAAAACAAATCCTAATCCACACACCCATAGTTGCACATGTCTGAACCAAATAATGATGAACAATCATTATCCACAGTTTGCATATCCATACTATCTTCACAAGAGCTGAAGATATCTGAATTTGATTCATATGTCACCTCTTCACAAATTGATGCAACACCTAGGTCAGTAGTCTCTTCATATTCATCATCATCCTCAAAAAGAGGGTTAATTATGCACCAATGAAGGTCAAGACTCACAACATTCAATGCATCTAAAGGCTCATCATAAAGGGGATTCACACTCATTGCAAAAGCCTTTGGCTCTTCTTCATGACAATCCATCTCTTTTTCATCATTATCAAACCTATAGTCATAAGAAGAACAAACCTGGTCCATGAACTAATAATGGATATCATCTTTATCATTTGATTGACCCACATATAAGATTTCTGCTACTTCAATGTAATCTGAAGCTGAACAATCTATATCACTTTCCATCCCTCTAATGCTTCCTGATGAAATTGATATTGACTGTTGATCCACATGATCACAACTATGCATAACTAGATCATTTAAACATGAATACTCCTTGTTTAGGACTAGCATATTAATATCACTTGAAAAATCATTATTGTCAACTTCATTTGCTAGACAAATCAGGACATCCTCCTCCATGGCAGAGTTATCATTAACTTGGAATGATGCATAAACAGGGATAACATGGGTGTGAGTGCTTTGACATTCATTTCCAACATTCAAACTATATCCCTCATCAACATTGGTTGCCTTATCCATTGGGCAACAAAAATTTTCAGAGAAATAGCCCTTTTGAATTCCATACCTCCAATTGTTTTCAATGTCCATTGCAAATGGATGTGCCTGATGCAATGTGGTGGGCTCCTTATCTCTCAATCTATAACTCATTTTCTTATCAAATGCTCCCAAATAGACAACTAGGAACAATGTATCATTAGGTCTCATACATTTTGGAATTATATTCAATGTCTTCATAAATCTGAGGTTAAAGGCTGGAACCAACTCATCTTCCTCAATATGGATATACATAAAATCACTAATAACTGTATATTCAGAAAATCTTTCACCATATTGTTCTAGAAATGCAGATTTAAATTCTTTCCAAGAGTTGACAGAGTAAGCTGGAAGGTAGGAGAACCAGTCCCTTGCATCTTCATCTAGAGATTGAACAAATAATCTCATAACTACATCTTCATGGTCAATCTCAAAATCATCTATAACATTTAAAAAATGCTGCAAGTGTCTCTCAGTTGATTCATCCTTTATACCATTGAATTTGGGCAAATACTTTCTGATTTTAGGTGGAAAAGCATTTGGATAACCACGAATGCCACTGAAATTTATGGGCCTATATCTGTCAGTGCTAAAACTCTTTTTATTACATGGCTGGGACTGGTTACTATACATTATTACATTTTACACCTCAGAAGGGTGCATGGGTTGATAATACATCCTTATGTGTTTTTGCAACCCTCTTCTCAACTTAGATTTTCAATCAACAATGACTTTAGGCCCTTAAAATATAGACTGTTATTTCAGCTTTCCTAAAGTCCTCTAAATGAGTCTTTTGAACAATATTGCATGCCTCTTTTGAAATGCAAAATACGTTCTTACAAAAGCATGCAATCTTATCATCAATATTTCCCTTCTAACAAGTGTTGTTTCACCAAATAGGCAGTCTTCTAAAACTTATAAAATACCTGGATACGTTACAGCAACTACAAATTCTTTTCTCTGACTGAGAGAATATTCTTTTCTCTGACTGAGAGAATGAACATTTAACACCTCTTGTGTCTTTTATCAAGTTCTTTTTGTGCAGTCGTCACCTCCTTGACTGAGGAATGAGCTTCAAATAGGCTGAAGCTAAAAATTCATTTCTTCTTTCTGGGTTCTCCGACAGCAAAGCCACACATACAATTTTTTCTTTTGCTGCAACAAAACGCTTCCAGGTCTAATTCTTCAATCTTTTAGACTCACACTTTCATGGATATGACACTACATTTCCCCAGTAGAGTTACCATCTGTTGGTGTTCCTCCAAATCAACAAAGGGTTTGCTAGTTCCAATGCATAGGCAGATTCAACCAACTAATACAGGAGGTTGCGTGAGTTGCCTCCCCTTCACTTCTGGTTCTACCGCACCAAGGGGGGTATCCCTATAGCTAAAGATTTAACATTTGACTCACCCAATGACAGAAAGATTTAGCCTTACAACAACAGGCAACTCTCATGTGTGGACCAAGATTTGAATGATAAATCACAAGGTTGGAAACTTTCTTGGACATATCTAACTGGTTGAGAATAAGAGTATGCAGGGGTCCTAATCCTACACCTACAACTAACAGGTTGGAAAAATGGAATGATTTGTATTAATGTTTGGATGCAAGACATGGGGGTCTTGGATCATAACTACTAATCCAGAAGCAGACCGGTACCTATCTCAGGGCAAGGAGTCAACTAGACGTATACAAGAGAATGGTTTGTAACTAGTATTTGCTTACAAACACCACCCAAGGATAAGTATTTAACTGCCTCTACTTACAAATATCCCTGCTGACATACAATCTTCTCCATACTCAATCCAAAACAATTTAATCCACTCCTTGAATGGAAGTTAGAGATTGAGCATGTGATATAGAAATCTATACCCCAGAATCTGAGAAACCCTTAGCAACCAGATTCAAAAGAAGAAAATACATATAGCAAATGGAGACAGATAGATAAACACGTGCAATAATGCATTTTTCATATAAAATGACATGAAACTGAACATATGTACAAGATGCATTCAAATGCAACTCATAAACTCCAAGAGAGATAAAACAGCCAAGAAAATGCTCTGTCTTTCATTATTTTTCCCCCAAAAAAGCCCAAGTCTTCAACAACTTACAATGTGTAACACAGTCTGCTATATACAGCAGGAGAGTGTACCCAACATTAATTACACTGGCATTTCAAATCCCCCCAAATACAAAGCGACATGAGAATGGTGCCCAAAACATTGAATGCACCGAAGAGGAGGAAGAAAAGCAGGTGAGATCAGGATCTGCACCGCCGCCTGAAGATTTTCCTCATTGATTGGGTAGTTGACCTATCAATCAGACCATATCTCTGTAATTCCTTTGCCATTAATGGCATACCAACCCACAAGATGCAGCAACGGTTTGCGCTCTGAAGATTCCCACCAGAAAAGATGCAACGAGCATGGGAAATCCTTCGCTATTGAAAGTTTGAACCATGACCCTCGAATTCCTTCCTATCACTGAGATCTGCGGTTTCCAAAACAAGCTAAAAAGTCATCATCCAACAAAATCATGCCACGTAGGTGCTTTATCTCCTTTGAATTTTTCCATTGCAATATTCATTTTGCCTTCTCTGCCTTTTGCCTTTTTCGCCATTGAATCCTTTGTATATGTGATATTGTATATACATGTAATCATGCCTGGACACGTGTCATCCCCTGACTGGCTCTCCATCACTAGGTATTTTCACCTCCATCGGCCATCGGAACAACCCTGGGAGCATCCGCCGATGTGTAGTCTCTCACCGATGAACCAATGTGCTTTTTCCTTTTGCATCTGAAAATGCATGTGGGATTGTATATACATACAATCGCCCCTCATACAAGGCGGGTTTCACTGCACTTATCAATCAGACTTGAAAACCTTTGAAATCTAGCTTGTATCCTTTTCTTTGCATATTAACCCTTTGTATATCGCACATATACAAGCATACATACAAGCAAGCCATGGACTTGATGCTGCATCAACCAGAATGTAAATCTCTTCGGGTCCGGGCTTGTATACCTAGGAATGTACATCGCATATACAAACATGATATACAATCACGTGGACCCACTATGCTTGAGGAACTTTGACCTTGTATCTCGACGCTTGCATGTTGACTTGTATGTCGGAGATACATTCACCCTTATACATCGCAATGTACATTCTGCCTTGCACATTCCCTTTGTATGTGCCAACATACAAACCCGATATACATTCTCCTTTGCATATCTACAGGCCCCACCATTTGCATCTCCCCTTTGCATGTTGCTTGTATGTCACATATACATTGCGACTTGTATGTTGGAGATACAATGGCCCTTGTATGTCTGTGGGCCCCATCACTTGTATATCGGCCTTGTACATCCTTTTCCTTTGCATATGACGAATGCATATCATATATGCATTCTGCTTTGTATGTTGTCAAATATACAAGACCCCCTGCACTTTGCAAATGTACATGTTTCTTCTTGCATATGCATCGGCCGATGCATCATTCTGTTGTATGTGGCGAATGCATGTGCTCCACTTGTATATTTTCCATTGTATATAGCCATTGTATGTCTAAACATACAATGTGATATACATGCAAACTCAATGTACAAGTAGGGAATATTCCCAAAATCTGTGATAGATTGCCCCAATGTATATGCACCCTTTTTTAAGCCCGATATGCATTGCAAAATGCATACAACCAAATTTTTCATTTTTTAAAGGCCGATTGAGATTTTTGACCCGCCAATGCACATTTGACGTGCATGTATATACAAATAGCCTTGTATATGCAAAGATACATGCATTTAAAACTATTTTTTGCACTTTTCAACTGCAAAGGCCCAAAGACTTAGATTTTTTTTGGAATTTATGGAAGGTACCTATGAATTCAAATGCTCAAAACCTAAATATTCATGCAGGCACCAACATGATGAATAGAAGAAAGAAGATAATCTTGATACAATTTAGAAGAAGCTAGATGCTTCTATATAGATAAGTCAAGATTCTTCTTCATCAGATTCTTTCAAACTTCATCAGATTCTTTCAAAGACCTATTGGGGTTGTAGATGCAATTTCAATCTATGGTAATGCCGCAACTCCTGCAGATTCCTACTCATGAGGGACAAGTTAACTTTTCAAATATCTCTCCTATTCATAAGTTACAACTTGGTGACATTTTGTATGCTTCTACAAGAAAGGAGTTTCTACAAGATCATTTGAAGAAGACTAAACTTGTTGATGAGGAAGTGAAGATAATTTAGGAGATTTTACCTGAAGTAAATGTTGATTCCACTTTGTCTCCAGAACAAAAATTAAAAATCTTGATGGATTCCTTCAAAGCTCATTCATCTTACATCGAGAAAAAGGCAGAGCAAGAGGAATTGAGAAAAAAAAATGAAAATAAAATGATTGATGCATCATACCAGTGTGCCAATGCACACAACAAATTACAAGAAAATCTAAAGAAGTTTATAAAATGTATTGATGAAACCACTGCATTATACCTGTTCTACTTGAAATGGCCAAATTCCACCAAGAATATCAAAACTTAGATTGATTATATTGAGTCATAGATCACTAATTTGGACAAAATATATAACTTGTCAAAGAACAAGGATGGATCAACCAGGGCACAAATAGAAAATCTTCATTCACAAACATCACATCTTCAGGACCAAAGAGAACAAATAAAGAAATAGTTTGGTCAACTGAGGTAAGTAGTCAATTTGAGACTTGCTTCATTATCTAGGTTGCTAGCTAAAGTAGAAATGGTTGATCTGAAAAATGAAGACACCAAGCAGTGTGGAGGAGGTTGAGGACCTATGTATACAATTTGAATGTCAGAGTCACATTATGTCCTTAGCAAAAGCAAACTGGGTATCCACTCTTGCTCAACTCAAGGTAATATACAAAAGCATTCTACCTTCTAAGTGAGTTTTAAGAGTATTATAGATAAGACAATTTTAGCTTTGTATAAGACTTATAGAGTGTTGTAGTGTTATTCTTGATGAAAATATTATGTACATAGCATCAATTTTTGGCCATGTTCATCTTAGGGGGAGTGTTTTTTGTAAAAATCATATAGTAAGGGGGAATACATATAATTTCTAGGTTTTTATAAGTAGAAAATAATATACCCTTTTGTCCTTGATGTCAATAGAGGAGAATGTGTTGATCAGCTAGGAGAGAAGACTTGTAGATAAATGAATGTTGCCACCAATGACAAAAGGGGAGATTATTGGCAATATGTGTTGTCATTGATGTTAACTCAATATGTGTCAACCTGAGGATAAGCCTGTATAGAAGTTGAAGAGGCTGAGAAATGGTTAGAGATAGGTTTTAATGGACAGTGGAAAATTTGAGAGAGATGGTTTGACACATAGACATGGAGTCAACATGATTGATGCAATGAAAGATTTGAGAGAGATGATTTGACACAGAGACATGGGGTCAGCATTTTTAAGGTAGGTCAATCTGAAAGACCTAGCAGATGGAGAGAAATTATTTATGTATGAGGAAGAATGGTGATCAATATTATGTCTAAGTGTGATGCAGAGGTGAGTACACTTGTTCTAATATGTTTCCTATATGTCTACATTGATATCTTACCAGTGTGGTGTAGAGATAGGTTGCAGAAGTATTGCTAAGGCATTCACAGTGTATACTCTAAGGCACAATCATAGTGTTTTGGTCCACATTCCTCCATAGAGAAAGATTTAGTCTTGCATTTCAGAAGATATGTTGATTGACATATGAGGGAGTTATATCTAGGAATTCAATTCATTATACCTTCAGAAATAAAAGTTATAAGTGACAAAGTTCCAGTCTGTGATTTGACAATGTAAATTAATGATGAAGAATTGTTGGAATGCTCTTCATTCCTCTAAGGTGATATATGGTTGTATGGATTTGGGGATATGTTTTGCATGGTGTATGAGTGCATCCATATGAGTTTTAGATGTTTTGGTGAACCGCAAAGCAATATCCTAAGTATTGATGGGTCACAGTCAATTAGGGATGTTATGTTTTCAGTAGTTCAATATATTTTTCTTCTTGCGGTAGCATATATAATGATAATCTATAGTTTAGGAGAAGGTTGTAAGGCTACATTTGATAAATAATATTAGTCACATTTTGGTCTACATGATGTTTTTGGTCTCTCCCCGGTAGTGTGAAGATAAACAATGGGCAGTGTTGATGTTGTTTGGGCCGACAATCTAGTTCCCTTCAATTGCGGTTGATCTTGATTAATTAATTTTTCCCTGAAGAATATGTTGTACTAATGTATTTGACCCTATTATACCTTGTGTTGTTATCCACAACTCATAATGCATGTGTTTTGAGTCAACCTATACAATATTACACATTTCATCTAAAGGTCATCTTGGTGCCAACCGAATTGAAGTTTTGAGTTGTTGTGGAGGGTATTTACAGAAGAACAAAATCATTTGTGAGGGCATTGAGAAAAGATTGAGGAATGTGTTAATCATTAAGTGTGTGAAGTTAGAGTGATGGGATAATTATGTGAAATAAGGGACTGTAATATTAGCATATGATAGATGCCTTCTTTACAACAGTTCATGTGTATGTTTTCATTATAATTCTCATGTATCTTGCTACCAGATAGTGAGTCTCTTCAGCAGCTCCTTGTATCATGCCCTAAGGTTATAGCCTTAGTCTACAAGTCCAATAGGGAGTAGTAGCTTCCTTGGGTTGTAGCCCTGAAACAAAGTTGTAATTTTATAAGCAGTGAGCTTAATATATTGTGACTTAATCCTCAATGTGGTTTTTCCCTCATTGGGTTTTCCATGTAAAAATCTTGGTGCCTTTGTGTGGTGCATGTTTTTCATTTTATTCTTCTTCTTTTGATTAAAGTGATTTGATGTTTAAGCTACAAATGGAATTGATTTAATATTTTAAGAATAAACCGATTCAATCCCCTCTCAATCTCTGGATGTGTTCAACATATTTATTATGATTGTAATTTTGAGGTTTTTGGTAAGGTTTGTGATGATTTTTGTATGACTACTCATTGGTTCTTAGGGGATAGTTGTTGACATTTTGGTTCCCTAAATTGGTGTAATTGTTGTAATTGTAATTGTTATCATTCTTAGAAGGTGAAATGTTTGTTGACCCGTCTATGTTTTGATTTTTGTCAAGGATTTGTTATTGTTATCATGGCTTACCAATCTTCCATTAATATCACACTCCCTTCTTTTGGTATCAATAACAACTTGATCAATTCTAAGGGCACTCTCAATTGTTTCTTCGTATGATTTATAAGGGAGTTAATTGGAATTGTTCTTATCTGTCATTATTGAGGGCATGTAAGACAATATCACATAACTCCCTATGATCCATGTTTGGTGTGTTTCTTGAAGAATAGAAGACTTGCTTCCATCATGTGATAAAATGTGTGACTGACTCATTGGTTTCTTGTTTGATCACTAAAAATCCTCGTATTCCTATTTTGACTAGTTTATTTATGTCAAAGGAAGCCATAAATTAATTGATGAGTTGATTAAAAGAGTGGATCGATTCTTCTAGAAGTCTATAGTACCAATCTAGAGTGATACCCTCCAAAGTCTAGAAATATTTTGACTTCCACCCCATCCCAAGGAAGGAATTCCTACATTACTATGATGAAGGCCTTGATATGAGAGTTGGGATGACCTTCTCCTTTAAATTTTGGAAGCCCAGAGAGAGGATATGGTAGTATGACATGATGAGTGTTGTAGTCAAGAGGCTCCTTTAAATACTCAAGGTATGTTCCTAAGAGGGGGTTATGTGTAGAGGGTTTTGTTCCTCCTTGCATTATCCCTATAGGTGGAGCTTGTTGTGCTTGTTGCATTTTAAAATGTATCCTAGATTGTTGATATCTTGAAAAAGTTGTATAACTAGATGGTGTCATGTTTACATTCTAAATTTTATTGGGTGGGATTGTTTGCGGTTGATCTTGCATGATAGGAATCCCACTTGTTTGATTGAAACTTGTCGTGTTTAATGATGAGGGCAAGGGAGGCATGAATGCTTCATTACTTCTCTTGTAAGAATGAATTTTAGATGACGAGGATTATGGGTTGTCCCCTGGTTTGATTTAATCTTGTTAATGAAAAGATTTCCTTGTGCCCTAGGTCTTATTTTGGCAATATTGTTTAGAATTTCTAGCCTCAAGGGTCCTAATCCATTGGACCAAGGTTGCTATAAGGTCTATGAGTGAGTCTTCCTTTGTTCTTTGAGTTTTGTCACCTTGTGGTGGATTGTTTTGCTTTCAGGTTTTACAGGCCCTATTTATTCTTTCTAATGACACTTGACATGATGTAGATCGTTTATCTTGATTTTCTATGTGGAGGGACCTTTGTGCCTTGTGTACTTCTTATAAGCTCTTCTTTTGATGGATCACAGGTCATTGTCCATTTGGGTGGCCATTTTCCTATGGCTTGTTATGGGTTGATCGTGTTGATGGACTTTGCATACTTGGCATGTTTTAATTTAGTCTAGTTGAATGACCATGTCTTTGTATGTGGGGTTGTTAAAAACCAAAAAAGTTATGGGGATTTTGTTGGACATCCTTTGAATTTGAGTCTTCAAAGAATAATTGATTTAAGATTGAAGCTTATGGATCTAAAGGTGTGCTAGTTTCATTACAGGGGAAATTCCTCTAAACTTTTTGTGACTTTATCTTAGTTTGGGGGTGTAGAAAACATTGTATAGAAACACATGGAAATGCAAAAGAACCCATCCCAAAATGATTTTTTGAGGTAGCAAAAATTTAAGAATCTATCAAAAGTTTTTTTTCACATTGAGTTCAACAAAATATGTGTTTCTTAGAATTTGACTTAGACACAATGTGAATGAGTCTGACTCCAATGGGACACATAAACCATATCCTTGTTATGGGTGACCTCCTAGTCATTCTCTCTCTCTCATGGAAAGATCTAGTTAAGTGAAAATGTAACTAGGGGGTTGTTCTATTCACAAGGGAGTAGAACATCATGGATCATGGTTGGGTTGTTCATGTCATGTGTTTTTCTGTATGTTTGATGATTGTTTTGATTGAAGCATTCAATTATTGTTGTTGTGATAATGGTATTACCCAAAGGGTCACTTTCTCTAAATCTAGCATGAAGACTATTTTTCTCATTCAAGATGTGGAGGTGTTCTAACCTCCTTTCCTTGTTTTAGATGTGTTGTTGTATGAGTTCTTGATGATCAATGATTCTCAATCAATGTTCTTCAACTTCTCTCAGGTATTCTATATTTTGTTGGGCTTGAATTGGCTAAGGGAATTCTCCCTAATCTCATCTAGGATGGATTTTATCACATCTTCCCTAATGCTTGGGAACCTTGAATGCTAAATAAGAGGGGTTAATGTTTGTTGTGTTGATTTTGTTGAATGTGTTGAAGATGTTGACCTTGTGATGAAATTGAGGGTTTGACTCGATCTTTTATTTTGATTTTTTATATTTTCTAATATTTTTGGTCTTTTGATGAATGCAAAACAATTTATGTTCTTTTTCCTAAATTTTAAAATGATCTAATTATCTAGAAAGGGAAAATGAATGCAAGCTATATGACTTTTATATGTAAACTAAACTATGTTTTTTGTGTATTTGTGGGTTGATTTTCAATTGTAATATAATGAAACTAAAAGTTGCAACTAATCTAAATATAATGAAATGAAATTAATCCAAGAAAGTGAAGCTAATCTAACAAATTTAAATGCAAAAATTATGCTAAGAAATTAAATTAAATTTCCTATCAAGAGAAAAGAAACCAATGCGTTACTTTCCCAAGAGTAAAGTTTGATCTAATTACTACTAAAAACTCTAAGACCCTATATGAATTGGGTGGCAGTGCCTATCATGAGTCCTTAAAAGTCCTTTTGGAAACCTTTCATTCCTCGGCAATAGTAAGGTCCTCCTCTTTGAAACAGGGAGAAAATAGATATAAAAAGCAAGCATTTGATTTGAACATATGGATGTTATTGAGAAGTAAATGGATTGAGCTAGGAAGCTATGAATGAAAGAAAAAGGCACACAAGTTCCTACAGTGATAATAAAAATGCTATGGATAAAACTATTTGAAAATAAAAAAGTAAGAATGCAATAACGAGTTTACCTCCTAAGGGAAAGCTTTGAAGCTTTGCAAACAAAAAACTAAAGAAATAAACTAAGAGGCTCAAAGGCCTCTAAAGAAGTTTGAAAAAGCTTGTGAAGATGAGAAGAACATTCCCAACCTTCAGAATAATGAAGAGGTGAGGGGATATTTATAGCTTTAAAATCCATATCAAAGGTGGTGGTGATTGGGGAGTTAACATGGATTGGTTGAAGAGTGATCTAGCTCTGATTGTAAGTGAATAATGGTTGGAGAGAAGATCAAAGAAGAATAAAAGGAGATAACAAAAGACTGATTGAGAGATAAGAATAGATTAATTGGAATTCAAGGATGGACTTATTGGGAGTTATAAATAGTTAGGAGAGTGGACAATTAGTTGTGCATAAAGGAGCTTTCCATCAAGACTTAAAAATAGAGACAAACTAGGCTAAAACTAGAAGAAATCACACATGGAAAAGACAACAAGGTCATCCCTTTTGGGAAGTGGGTCACCCCTTTTAGTAGGGAAGGTCACCCTAGAGACTCATATTAGGTTGTGGGGTCACCTAGGGAGACCCTAAAGACAATAGGGTGATCCAAGCATAATGGTTTGAAAAGATGGTTTGAAAGTGGAAAAGTGATCTAAAATAATGAAGAGCACATAAGAAAAGTGGGTCATGACAAGGGTCATTGTACCTTGGCATTTAATCATGTTTTAATGTGTCAAATCTAGGGATGTGTCCTCGACTATTTGCAATAAGGAACCTAATAATCAACAATCCTTAGCTAACATACTAAATTGAACTATTCTAATAAATCAACATGAGCTACTAATCATCTACTTGAAAGGAAATCTGATCTAAAGACTAAAGTAGTAAATTGCTGAAGGAATCTATCTAATTCACACAAAAGTTGGAAACATGCATTTAAATGGAAACTAAACTACTTTGACAATAATTGATCTATCCTATGAAAGAAAAAAAAATATACTTCTAATGAAAATAGTAATAAGACAATAAAGCCAAGATACTAGTCTCCTATCGGTTGGTGGGAGTGGGCCCTTGCTCTACACTTTCAAAATCGAAGGCTAAACAAGAAACTCAAAATAAAAGTGTAACAACATAGCTCCCTTTAATCCCTTCAAAAGTATATGTTTCTACTCTAAAAATGAAATTACATAATACTGCTATATAATCCTAATTATTATTCTACTATTCCTATCAAAATATATATCAGTCTGAGCAACATAATATTACTAGAGTTAACTATTTTACCTAATCAGTTCATCTTGAGATATAAACAATCTCTTATTCTAAACTAAAACATGCAATTTTCCATCTAGATTATAATTATGCAAATTCTAAAAAAGGACTTTAGTGATACTAAAAGTAGCACTAAATTCAAAGTTTAACTTATAACAATAATAGGCAGAAAGGCCTGATAAAAAGGAACTTGATTTCCCAAAATAGAAGACTGAGAGAAATCTTTTAATCTCATGTAAAAATAAGTGAAAGTGTATCATTTCCCCATAGACAATTGGAGTCATCTACTGGAACACTCAAGCTTGAATAGGTGGGCTCCATAGCACTTCAATCACCTTGGAGATCGTGGTAGTCAACGGTGCCGGATATTCTATGTAGCTCTAGAGACATCAAGTTGTTGCCAGCAGCTCCAGAGATGCTCCAAGAAGCTACTGAGACATAGCTCTAGATATCACCATCTTCTCTGCTCTACTTCACACTCTAGAGATCCTCCAACAAGCTGTAAAACATTGGAGTACCTTGTAGTGTCCTTCGTACTAGGCTCCGGAGATAATTAGGATTACCTTTAGAGTTCTTCAAAATTATCTGCTGCCAGTGCAATAGACACCTGTGAAACCAAAAAGAGATATTTCTACACAATTTCATTAGTTTCACTACAACATAAGTATTTTCATCAGAACAATTATCTTTAGCACTTCATCTCTTATTAGCATAATTAAAATAGGACTTTACAGTTCCTATAGTGAAAATACTAGGACAAACAGTATGGAAAGGTGGGAAAAAGGAAGTAATTTAGGACAGGTTTAGATGAGTTCTACCTGACACTCATCATTTCCCCTGAGATTAAGATTTTGAAGGTTGTCTTACACTTCATAACCTAGATTTATTGAGGTTGTATAATTTATCTATGAGATTGTACTCCTAAAAAGTTGACCAAGTTGTGAAGTTTGTGTTGCCATTCCCTTTGAACTGTTCAACCCACTTCACCCATTCATAAAATATAGCATCCTCCATCTACTCAGCCCATATGGGCAATGAATTAATGATGAGGGGTGGCCTAAAGCGTCCCCCTACCCAATCTTGTTGATATTTGTCCATTAACTTGGACATTGCCCTTGCCTTTCTCATAAATCACTTAAGGTTGCCTGGGGCTACTACTTCTTTCATTTTCTACTCTAGAGTGAGAGTATTCCATCTTTTCTTACAAATGGGCATCATCTGATTAGATGAGTTATGCATTACTAAACCAAATTCAATGGCACACTCTTGCAGATGTTGGTACAGGGGTAGAATTTTTGGTTTACCTTTTGGGGAGTAAATTGCTACTCTGAAATGAATTTCAAAATCCATGGGATTTGGACAGTCTCTCCTAAGGAATAGGCATGTGCCTCTGTCCTTTGTATAAGCTTCCATCTGTTCATTCCAAATCTGATGATTTCACATCAGTGACATAAATGCCCCGATCTGGCATTCACCTACAAAGAAGTTGATAAAGAAAGTGTGGTCCTCTATGAAGAAATTATGTAAATATATCTCACATAGAAAATTTGTATTTTCATATGTAATCTTCATTTACACCTCGAGGAAGTCCTTCTCATCCTATATATCCTCAATCAAATCAGAAAGCACTAGTGATAACTTCCTCTGGAGGATTATTTCCTGTAAAAATAGAGCAGAACTACCACTGGGAGGCCTACAAGCTAAGATCTCTGATGAGAGGGTGGCCACATTGATGACTTTTTCTTCCAGGGGTTTTAGCTTTGTTGTCATGGCTATCACTACCCTTTGCAATTGTGACATCACAATTGTTCCCTCTAACTCCCTACATCTTCTTTCCTAATGGAACAGGTCTCTAGGAATATCTATCTAAAGTGTCCCCAAATAGTCATATGTCTGAGTATCTTATTCAGTAGTAGCAACTGGAATAGTCAGTTCTTGAAGTAGCTCTACTTGGTCATCTATTTTATTATTGGCATGTGTTAGTTACCAAGCCTAGATTTGTAATTTCTCAATCATGGCTGAGATCAAAGTAATGACATTATCCTTGGATTTAATAACACTAGAAATGTCCTGTGTTACCTCTACATTCTTTTTCTAGATCTCGGCCTCCTTGGTTTCAATGATCTCTTGCTTCTCTGCTACTTTATTTTTCAGCTCATCAATTTGTTGTTCCTTAGTTGTCTCTTTCTCCTTCATGACCTTCTTGAGGTCAGTGATAACCAAATGTTTGCTCCACAACAATGTTTTCAGGTTTTCAATCTCCTCCATTAATTGTTGTTCTCTTGGAATCTCAATATCTTCTTGGTTAGAGGGATGTGAATAACTCCATGTTTCTCCTCCCTTTTGTCAACTCTACATCTAGGATGTCCATCTCTCCTTGTTCTCCAATGTCAGCCTTCTCCTCCTACTATTCTACTCCCTCTTGTTGTGCCTCATCTTGTTCCTTATTTTCTTAGTCTAGGGCATATGATGGCTCGGCCTACTCTCGAGGAGGAGTCATGGAGGTCCTAGATCCCACAAGAACCTTGGCTAGGAGAGCAGTATCCTTTTCTTCTTGAGTGGGCTACCTCTTCCTCTTGCTCCTCCAGAGCACTGGTTTTGACTATATCTTTGGCACTAGTATATCCCTTTTAGAATCTGAGGAGATGGTTAGAGACTCACTATGTGCCACCCCTGGAGCTTGGGTGTCTTGTGGCTCAAGAATCTCTAGATTCTAGGAAGTTGGAGGGACAATGGTCTCTAAAGCACTTTCCTTAGTCACTCTTCTTCTTGTACTTCTCACGAATGGAATTTTATCTAAACTATATGAGTCCTCCTTTATATTCTTATGCTTACTAGACTTAGAAGTTTTTAGAGGTCTTCTTACTGTATCCTTTCCCTTTACCTTATCTTTGTGTTTCTTAGGTTTGGGATTCTTAGCAGACTCCTCTATTGCCTCTTCCTTTATAATTACAACACCCTTCATTTTCCCAACTAGGGTGGATTCCTTAGCCAAAGTTAGTTTCCTTTTTGTTGAGTGAGTTATTTTGAAGGGTTGTTCTCCAGTTGTTTCTTCCTTATTTTCAAGTGCAATCGAGGGTTCTCCCACAATCTCCTTCCCCTTTTTCCTCTTCTTATCAACTAGACAAGAGGTAGAGGGTGTTGGACTCTCTTGTGATGTCTTTGGAATGGAAGAGGGTGTTTCCTCTGTTGTATTCTTCTTTCCCTTACTTTTCCTAGTAGCTCAGGATGAATTAGAGGGTGCCTCTTCAATAGTTTTCTTTCTTTTCCTCTTGGCTTTATGTGTGTCATACAAAAATGACTACCATAAGGCCTCTCCTCCTCTTCTAGAGATAAAATGGTTTTTGACAATCAATTGAATAAGTCCATGGTGTTTCATAGGACCCTTCCCCTGTTGATATTTATATGGTGAGGCTACTAATGCAGAATGCATGAAATTTGATAGGTTTATTCTATATTTAGGATAGACATGTCCATGCCTTAAGAAAATCAAGATTTTCATGATGGGCCCTAACACCAGTGTAAATTGCCCATCACAAGTGAAATACTTCATCAACCACATGGCCAAGGATTTCCATGGATGAGGAAGTGAAGTCCTAACATTCAATCTCTTTTACCTCTCCTTTATTTAAATGTAATTGTACCTCAGGGTCATTACCTACTGAGAAAGTTTTGATTAATTCAGAGTAGAGGTTTTTAAATGGTAAAAACTCTCACCTTTGTTTAGGAGGCTTGGTATGTTGTTGATGATGGTGGTTGAGACAACAATTGTCATTCCTTGCACCTTTGTCTAGTTGTTCTTCAAATTAGAGTGGAATTCATATACTATGTCTTCCTGATAGCCTACAAATTTCTCTAAGAACTCCAATCATCCTGCATTTCTTAACACATTAACTAAGACATGATCCTGAAGCAACTCCCCTATTATTTCAGACTTAGATTTCTTCTTGATTCCCATGTTGCGCTTGATAGTATTCTTCCTCCCTTCTTTTGCTTGTGTGGATTTCAAAACCCTCGCATTTAACTACTTCCTTTGAGTAGCTTCTGCTAGAGTGATTTCCCCTTTTGAGCTTGTAGACACTTACCTAATTATCATTAGTATCAAATATCGCATTATTTATCATCTGCATTTGTCTAACACACTTGAGCATTTTGTCTATTTGTCAAAAACACTTATTTCTTCTATTAATTAAATAAATTTATATTTATTTAGTTAATTCATTATCCATCTCTTCTAAGCTATAATTTAATAATCTTAAATTATTTAATTATCTCTTACTTCTATCTATTTTAATTAAATAAATCTTATTTATTTAATTAAAATTCCTTTCATAATCCCACTTTCCAATTAATTAAATAAATTTTATTTATTTAATTAATTTCTCTTATCATTTATCTTCACAAGTTGACATGTGTGCCTCTTTCATTTAAAAACATGTGTGTGTTGCAAGTATGGGCCTAACTGATGTTGTCATTGATGTCAACATACTCCTGTTGCATTGATTTCAAGGATTGGATGAGTTGTATGATGAGGATATTGAGAAAATTAGTCCTATCAGGAACAGAGAAGAACAGTGAAGACAGTGAGGTAAAGATCCCAGCTAAGATGAAGGTCAGAGGATGTGCATCAAAGGGTTTGTAGATATGTGTCTTAATATGATCCAATAAAGTTTTGAGAGGTCCACATGAAGATCTGAAGAAGTTATGACCACTTGAGTAAAACCAGTACTGGTAGTTGTTCAGAGGTGACAGAGTGACACAAATAGGTCCGATGAGCTCCGGAAATGCAATATCTTGTTCTACAGATTTGGTGGAGTGTTTAGGAAGTCAATGTGAATTGACTACTCAATTGGTTCATGATCTAGAGGTCCGCAAGCATCTATTCCAATATGACATTGATGACAGACTGTGTTCTTGAGGTTCCAAATGAAGGAGAGAATGATTTTAGTAAGCAGAAGTAGTGTGGATGTTCTTGGTGATTCAGACAAGCTTGTGGAGGTCTTTGGATTGTATCCAATTTGTGTTAGTGGTCCGCATTGAAGATTGAGCTCGTAATTGAAGAATTACTTTCGGATGATGATGTTCTTCCTAAGTTTGGCAGACCGGATGAGTTACACATCTTGCAGATAATATTGAAGATATTCTACAATGCATGGCGTGTTCCTCAAAGAAGATTGAAGTCCCAGATCTGTGTGGCTAACAGTGTGATGATCCGCATGAAGTCTTTTGTAATTAGTCTAGTTATATTTGTGTATTTGCTCTGTAAAATATGCCAACTTGGATGATTATCCCAAAGTCAATGTCTTGTATAAATAAGAGTTGTGAAGTCATTTCAAAGCATCTTGGCAGAGATGAGAGTGTGGTAGAAAGGAG
Source organism: Cunninghamia lanceolata (assembly GCA_027924645.1). NCBI lineage: Eukaryota > Viridiplantae > Streptophyta > Pinopsida > Cupressales > Cupressaceae > Cunninghamia > Cunninghamia lanceolata. The sequence goes on along the minus strand of BSBN01000099.1, from coordinate 2,885,623 downwards.
CAGAGCCAAAGGTAGAGCAGAAGTATTGAGCTTAAATGGAACTGACTCAAGCATGGTGAAGATGATATTCTTCAGTTCAAGTATGTAATATTTATTATTCTGTAGACAGTGTGTCTCCTGTAGGTAGTGGGCCTCTTGTGAGCAGTGTGCTCGGGCAGTTAGCCCTAATTGGCATGTGCCATTTTGTTCTTCTTATTCTTTTAACAGAGAATACAATCTTGGGTTAGTCACCCCATGGTTTTTCCCTTAACTGGGTTTTCCACGTTAAAATCTTGTGTCATATGTGTTAATGTGTTTCTTCTCTTGAATTGTTGCATTAAGTTTCCATGATTGATTTATTACTATGCTGCTGAATTACAAGAAGGATTTAATTGATTAATAAGAAGAAAGTTTTGAGACAACTGATTCACCCCCCCTCTTAGTTGTCTATCTTGATTCTAGCAATTGATATCAGAGCTAAGTTCCTTGAAAAGAGCTTAACCACTTGAGGAGATCCAGGATGTCTTCCTATAAAAAGGATAGCCCGAGGTTTGATAGAACCAATTTCACTCTTTGGAAAAGCTACATGGAATGTCACTTGCAATGTATGGGAATGCAGTATTGGATCATGGCTTCAAAGAAGTATGTTCCTCCACAGAATTGTCCAAGAACCATAGATGAAATTAGAGATGCTGAAAACAATCTTCGGGCTAAAGAAGCTCTACTAAGTGCCTTATCTGATTCAGAGCTGACAAATGTTATAGATCTAAAAATTGCATATGAGATTTGAGAAAAAATGGAACTTCTACATGAAGGAGACAAGTATGTTAAATGTGCCAAGCTACAGAGTCTTAAAGGAAAATTCAAAAACTTGAAGATCAGTGAAGATGAAAATATCACTACATTTATGCCAAGAGTAAATGAGCTTGTTTGTGGCATTAGATGCGTTGGTGGAATCTTGGATGAAGATGAGATTGTTACCAAAGTTCTCAGATCCCTACCTCCTTACAAATACAAGGTTGCTTCTATTGAAGAATTCACATCTTTTTCAAATATCACAAGAGATCAATTGGTTGGAAAATTAGTTGCATTTGAATTCGCTAAGTTTGGAGATGCACCCCCAAGACAAAATCTGCATTCAAAGCTAGTGCCTCTGTAAAAGGCAAACAAAAGTTTGATCCAAAAGAGAACTCTTCAAAGAAACTATCATGGTATGAAAAAGAAAGAAAAGATCTGGAAGAAGATGAAGCAAAAGCTGGTCAACTTGAAGCCCTTATTGCAAAAAGATTGCCAAGAGGATTTGGTAAGTATGAAGGAAAATTGCCCTTCAAATGTTTCAACTGCAATAAGATTGGTCATTTTGCCTCAAGGTGTCCAGAAAGATTTTCAAGGCCAAATCCTAACAGATCAAGATTCCAAAAGAAATGTTACTATGTTCATGAAGATGATGATGATGGAGTAACAGATGATGAATCAGAGACAGGAAACAAATCCGGAAGTGACTAGGTGTTTATTGCCATCAATGAAGAAGATCCAATGCCCTCTAAATCTATCAATCATAAAATGGTAGAAAGAGCTCTGGCTGCCCAAGTTGAAGAAAAGGATGATTGGGTCATTGACAGTGGGTGCTCCCACCATGTGACAGGTGACAAAAATAAGTTTATAGATTTGGAAAGATATGAAGGTGGTGTTGTAAAATTTGGTGATAATCCTGCTGGCAAGATCAGAGGTAGAGGAATTATTTCTTTTGATGGAAAGAACAAAACCAGTAATGTACTGTATGTTGAAGGTTTGAAGCACAATCTTCTCAGTGTTGGATAGTTGGTAGACAAAGGCTATGATCTTCAATTCAAAAATTAAAAATGTAAGATCTTTGAAAGTTCTGGAACAGAGATTGCATCCAGTACTCAAACAAAAGGTAATATATTCCACTTGATTGGTACTGGTAAAAAGTTGTTCATTTGTTCAAATTGAGCAGAGTTGGTTGTGGCATAGGAGAATGTGTCATGTGAATTTTGATAATGTCATCAAGATAAGCAACACTCAAGCTGTAAGAGATCTTCCAAGGCTAGTGAAACCTACTAATAGTTTGTACAAAGAATGTCAGTTGGGTAAGCAAAGCAGAGTCACATTCAAAAGTAAGGAATAGTCTTCTACTAGATTATTGGACTTGGTTCATACTAATCTATGTGGTCCAGCAAGAATCAGGTGTTTGCAAGGTGATAGATACTTCATGTTATTAATTGATGACCACTCCCAGATGATGTGGGTGACTTTTCTAAAAGAGAAATCTGAGGCCCTTGAGAAATTCAAAATATTCAAAGCTATGGTAGAGAATGAAACTGGATTAAACATAAAATGTCTTAGGTCTGATAGAGGTGGAGAATTCACATCCAGAGAGATCATAGAATTCTATGAGAAACATGGGATAAAAAGATAGTTGTCTGCTCCTAGGACTCCACAGCAGAATGGAGTAGTGGAAAGAAAGAACCAAACCATCCAGGAAGCATCTAGAACCATGATGATGGAAGCAAATGTTCCTTAGATCTACTGGAGAGAAGTTGTAAGCACTGCTGTCTATACTCTTAATCAAGTACAAATCAGAAGCAATACTGGTAAGACCCCTTATGAACTCTGGTTTGGCATCACTCCCACTGTAAAGTACTTCAGAGTCTTTGGTAGCAAATGTTATATTAAAAGATATGAAAACATTAGAAAATTTGATGCTAGAAGTGATGAAGGAATATTCTTGGGTTATTCTACTAAAAGCAAAGCATACCAGTGTTATAACAAGAGATTGAGAAAGATTATAGAAAGTACAAATGTGAAGGTTGATGAAGGTGTTGAAAAACCCTCAAGGTTTTATGAATATGATGAAGGTGATCAGAATGATGTTTTGGTCCAAGCCCCTTCTGAAATTCAGATCCAGACTGATTTGGAGAATCAGGAAGAAGAGATAAGTTTGAATGAACCTGTTCAAGAAATAGAAGTGCAAGAAACTCCCAAAATTCCTAGGTATGTAAGAATGAATCACTCTGAAGATCAGATCATAGGTGATAAAAGCAAAATTGTTCAAACAAGAAGAAAGATTGCTCAAGACTTAGAAAAGTATTTTTTGATTTCAGAGATTAAACCAAAGATAGTGAATGAAGTATGCAATGATGAAAGCTAGACTAAAGTAATGAAGGAAGAGCTGATGTAAATTGAGAAAAATCACACTTGGGATCTTGTTCCCAGACCTAGAAACAAAAATGTGATTGGAACCAAATGGGTCTTCTGGAACAAACTAAATGAAGATGGTGAAGTAGTCAGAAACAAAACCAAATTGGTCTGCAAGGGTTATTCCCAAGTAGAAGGAGTTGATTTTGAAGAGACTTTTGCTCCGGTGGCAAGAATTGAAGCAGTCAGATTATTTCTTGTCTTTGCTACCTTCAAGGATTTCAAGGTATATCAGATGGATGTCAAGTCTGCCTTCCTGAATGGTAATTTGGAAGAAGTATACATTGAGCAATCAGATGGATTCCAATTGTCTGATCATGATGATATGGTTTGCAAGTTGAAGAAAGCACTGTATGGACTCAAACAAGCCCCAAGAGCCTAGTATGAAACACTGGATAAGCATCTTTTGAAGATTGGTTTCAACAAAGGTACTGCTAATAGTAACTTGTACTTCAAAATTGAGCTTGAAAATATCTTGATTGTTGAAGTATTTGTTGATGATATCATTTTTGGAGGAAGAGATAGCATGTGCAAAACTTTTACAAATCAAATGAAAAGTGAATTTGAGATGTCCATGTTTGGGGAAATGAATTTCTTCTTGGGACTACAAATCATTCAAACAAAGGAAGGAATCTTCATTTCACAGACCAAATATGTGAAAGAATTGTTGAAGAAGTTTGGGATGGAAGACTCAAAACCAATGAGTACTCCCATGGCAACTAGATGTAAATTGAGCAAAGATGATGACTCTCCTAAGGCTAATCAGAAAAAGTACAGGTCAATGATTGGAGGACTATTGTATCTTGCTCAAACTAGACTTGACATTATGAATGTTGTTGGTCTTGTTGCTAGATTCCAAGCCGATCCTAGAGAATCTCATGTCATGGCAATCAAGAGGATTCTCAGATATCTAAAAGGGACAGTTGAGTATGGTTTATGGTATCCTAGAGATCATGATTTCTGACTTCATGCATATACAGATGTGGATTGGGCAGGAGATGTGGATGACCGAAAGAGTACCAATGGTGGAGCATTCTTTTTAGGGAAAAGATTGGTTTCTTGGCTAAGTAAGAAACAAGAGGCAATATCTCTGTCCACTACAGAAGCAGAATATATTGCAGCAGTAGGTAGTTGCACTCAAGTATTGTGGATGAAGCAAATGCTAAGGGACATTAGAGTGGAGTATGAGGAACCTATCACAATCTTCTGTGATAATTCAAGTGCAATAGATATATCAAAAAATCTGGTGTTGCATTCAAAGACAAAACATATATCCATCAAGTTTCACTTTTTGAGAGAGAAAGTGAACAAGAATGAATTTAGATTGTAGTTTGTGCCCTCCAAGGATCAGATTACAGACATTTTTACTAAACCTCTACCTAAGGACTCTTTTGAGTATCTCAGGGAGAAGTTAGGGGTTATTACCCCTCTGGTTCTGAATTAAGGTGCACAAATGTGCATCAGTCTGGTGGATCTCATAGTCATATCTTGTGGTCTGGATTGATGATGGGAAGCTGCTACTCAAGGGGAGCAGTTGGTATTGATGCAAGTATGTGCCCTTTGCCATTGATGTCAAAGTGGGAGAGAAGACATGTGAAAAACAAAAAGTGATTACTAATCAAAGGGGGAGCAGTAAAGGAAGAGAAGACATGTGAATGGTTTCTATTGATTGGGGGAGTTATGTCAGTCAGTAAGGAGAAGTTCTTGTCTTGATGGTTAAAATAGTTTTTCACATCATATATTGCCATCAATGACAAAGGGGGAGATTGTTGCAAGTATGGGCCTAATTGGTGTTGTCATTGATGTCAACATACTTCAGTTGCATTGATGTCAAAGATTGGATGAGTTGTATGTTGAGGATATTGAGAAAATTAGTCCTATTAGGAACAGAGAAGAACAGTGAAGACAGTGAGGTAAAGATCCCAGCTAAGATGAAGGTCAGAGGATGTGCATCAAAGGGTTTGTAGATATGTGTCTTAAGAAGATCCAGTAAAGTTTTGAGAGGTCCACATGAAGATCTGAAGAAGTTATGACCACTTGAGTAAAACTAGTTCTGGCAGTTGTTCAGAGGTGACGGAGTGACACAAATAGGTTCGGTGAGCTCCGAAAATGCAATATCTTGTTCTGTGGATTTGGTGGAGTGTTTAGGAAGTCAATGTGAATTGACAACTCAATTGGTTCATGGTCTAGAGGTCTGCAAGCATCTATTCCAATATGACAATGATGATAGACTGTGTTCTTGAGGTTCCGAATGAAGGAGAGAATAATTTCAGTAAGCAGAAGTAGTGTGGATGTTCTTGGTGATTCAGGCAAGCTTGTGGACATCTTTGGATTGTGTCCAATTCGTGTTGGTGGTCTGCATTGAATATTGAGCTCGTAATTGAAGAATTACTTCCAGATGATGATGTTCTTCCTAAGTTTGGCCAACCGACTGAGTTACACATCTTGCAGATAATCTTGAAGAAGTTCTATGATGCATGGCATGTTCCTCAAAGAAGATTGAAGTCCCAGATCTATGTGGCTGATAGTGTGATGATCCGCATGAAGTCTTTTGTAATTAGTCTAGTTGTATTTGTGTATTTTCTCTGTAAAATGTGCCGACTTGGATGATTATCCCAAAGTCAATGTCTTGTATAAATAAGAGTTGTGAAGTCATTTCAAAGCATCTTGGCAGAGATGAGAGTGTGGTAGAAAGGAGCAGAGCCAAAGGCAGAGTAGAAGTATTGAGCTTAAATGGAACTAACTCAAGCATGGTGAAGATGCTATTCTTCAGTTCAAGTATGTAATATTTATTATTCTATAGACAGTGTGTCTCCTGTAGGCAGTGGGCCTCTTGTGACCAGTGTTTGGGCAGTGAGCCCTAATTAGCATGTGCCATTTTGTTCTTCTTATTCTTTTAACAGAGAATACAATCTTGGGTTAGTCACCCTGTGGTTTTTCCCTTAACCGGGTTTTCCATGTTAAAATCTTGGTGTCATATGTGTTAATGTGTTTCTGCTCTTGAATTGTTGCATTAAGTTTCCATGATTGATTTATTATTATGCTGCTGAATTACAAGAAGGATTTAAGTGATTAATAAGAAGAAAGTTTTGAGACAACTTATTCACCCCCCCTCTTAGTTGTCTATCTTGATTCTAACAATGTGGTACTACATCTTTTATTTAATATCTTTCACATGTAGTACTTTTTATGTACACAGTCACACATAAGCCTTATCTTCCCTCCACTTGTCATCTACACATTTATCTATGATTATCATTTAATCTTAGCCATTCACATAGCCACCAAATCTCAACGTTGATTGAATTTGGTTGAGTTCTATATAAACACCCTCTCATTCCATACTACATCTATCCATCATTTTTATAGTGTCTACATTATCATCTTGAGCATATTGAGCACTTTAGCATCCATCATGGCAGCCTTTATCTTCTTAATTGTTCATTGTTGAGAAGCAATCCACATCATAAACAAGGAATCATACAATCTAGGTGATTTTGTTCTTGAATTGCATGCTTTTGATTTCACTTGGATTCAATTCTTTGATGGTGGTAGGATTAGGTTTTCAATTATATGCTTGATCTTATTAACCTGATTTTTACCTATCACAGAGCTCTTCCTCTATTGTTACAGACTAATCTTAACTCTAGAGCTCCCTTATTTCTAAAGAAATATTATACCTTGTTTGTTGTGTGCTATCTTTGGATTTTGAAATCTCTTTTGTCTAGTTATGACTTGGCAACAATTGCTTGGTTTAAGAGGGGTTTTTACTTGGATAATTCAATTTGGAGGGTCAATTATGACTATAAGGGAGGATGTGACACTCTAGAGTGGATGTGTTAGTTAAGTAGTTATGGCAACATACATGGATGGAGATAGGAATAATGGTAAGGGTTACGTGTCTAGGTAGTTTGCACAAAAATAGAAATGAAAAGACTTGTAATAATTAAATAATACAAGTGAAGTACCTAGATTACCACTCCTAATGATTAGATGATATGTTTGGGTTGCTGCACCACCATCTTCATTAGGTTTGATGTGATTCTGCATTCATGCAACCTTCCCATCATTTGCCATGATGTCAGCAACGAGTGATTTGGCAGGTTTCCTTGAGGATGGATGTGGTTGTGATGCACCAATAAATGATATCATCAAATGTTGTATGAATGATGCCTAGTCAGTGACTGGGTACAATGAATGCTCTGTGTGGCATCCTTTTGAAAGTGGAGTGTGTAGAGTCATAGTGACCTCATCACTTTTTAGTGTTTCCACTTTGACGTTTGGAAAGGTGGGCCCCAGGGATTTGAATTGCTTTAGTCTACTGAAGCATTGGAGGTGCTCCTAATTTTTTCTGGAGATGCACTTGGTTGGCTTTGAAGAGCACCTGATTGGCTTTGGAGAGACTTCTATTGAGTTCCTACATGAAAAAGAGAACCACCATTTGCTAGTTTTCAGTTCACTAGGCAAGAAATATTGTCATTTGACTGGTTTTCAATCTTTCCCTTTTATTTTTATTTTTTATTTTTTTGAGAAGGGTCACCATTTACTGGTTTTCAACCCTTCTTTATTTTGTTATTTTTTTCTATTTTTTTCTTTTTTTATTGTCCTTTGAATCTCTTCAACCTGTGGCAGAGGATGTGACCTCTTTCACCAAGCACAAGTCCTTCGTAAACTCTTCTTTTGCAAATGGCCTTTGATAAAATCAACTTTTGTGGCCATTTACTAAGAATGTGTTTTCTCCTCCATCAAAGAGTGCCAGCTAAACTATTCCATTTTCATAAACTTCCCTAATTTGGAAAGATCCCATCCAATGAGTTTGTAATTTTTCCTTGAACTCCTTGAACTTAGAATCATATAAGAGAACCCATTCCCCTTGTTGAAATGTCCTTCTTCCTATGTGTTAATCATGCCATTGTTTCCTCTGATGTTGAATGAGTTATGTTTTCCATATGGCCTCTATTCTGATTTCATCCATTTAATTGAATTGAAGAATCCTATCTTGTTGTGCTATAGATAATGGCAATCTAATGTCTAATGATGTCTTTAGTGTTTGCAACTCAAACTCTATGGGTAGTATGGGTTTCTTCCCATAGACAAGTTCATAGGGTGAGAACTTGGTTGTTGACTTCCATGTGGTGTTGTAAGCCCAGACTTGTTAGAATGCACAAGACAACTAAGAGGGGGATGAATCAGTTGTATGTTAAACTTTAAACCCTCAAAAACATCAACCACTTATAATGCATTAGCAGAATGTAAACATATAAAGTATCAATGAAAACACATCCAAATACATAAGAACACTAGATTTACATGGAAAACCCAATAAGAGAAAAACCATAGTGATGATAAGCTCACAATATATATGAATAACAACATCGAAAATCAGTAGGCTCACTCCCAAGGGCTCACTACCCAGAAGAGAGATGAAAGAAGAAGACTATTACAGAGAGATTCATTATCTCAAAGAAACAAGAGAGATCCACCATTGATACTCTTTGCCATCTGTAACCTTTGGCTCACTGCCTCTAGCAACTTCTGGCACACTAAATGTAAACACCTTCTGCTCACTACATTTTGGAGTCAATCATTTAAGTTCACACACAACTTCACTGCACTTGATTCCCATTCACATATTCTTCTCTCCCTTGCTCCATTCAAATTCATCTTGCATTTATACCATCTATAACCAAGACCTATCTTAATTAGGCTAGTTTTAATGAAGTGCATGCATTACACACATGCAACATTACTTAGGTCAGAACTAAACACTTCCGCGGTGGAAAGAAGTGAAAGTGGACAATATCAAGGGATAACCAGGACTCAAATTTGTATCCTCAAGCTACTTATCTTATCCACAATCTATGAGGTACCTCTGCAAATAGTGTTAGCATGCCAGGTTGGCCAAGCCTAAGCTAACGATCGTATCCACGCTTCTCCAAGTCCAAAAACATTATGCAAACTAGAGAGAGACTCTCCATAGCACTCACACACCTTCCCAGAACATTCAACATCATCAAAATTCTTTGCCACACTACCACAACCACCTAAATCCAAGAATGTCTTCATTATGCACATCAGGATGCACTGCCACTAAATACTAACACAAGAACTAAACTTGAGGAGCAAACCATCACTAGAAACTTCAAGAGAAGATTGAAGTAGACTATATAAGCACATTCCTAGATCCACAAGTCATGGAATCTCAATGTGGAGAAATGTGGAGCAGTCTCATTTCTCCCAGATAGTCTTCTTCACAGTCAGATACTCTATCAAACACATCTACTTCTGCATGATCCAGAACCTAAAACTTGGGATATAATATCTTTGAACACCTCTAATCAACACTTCCAAACTACATAAGCATATCTTCAATTAGGAAGAAATGCAGAGCATAATACTGATGGTACCTCTATCATACTACACACCTTTTTATCAAATTTTCTCAAAGGCACTTGGAAACCAAGTGAACCATCTATTGGGAGTTGACATCAATGACAACACCAACAAGTTTCTATCAATCTCCCCTTTTTTCATTGATGGCAACACCAACTCTTTGAAAAACCATCAAGACCTAAAGCAGCTCTTACTTCCCCTGACAGAACAATTCTTACTCTTCACACACCTCTCTACACAATGGCTTTTCAATCACTTTGACTCTCTCTCCCCCTTTGACATCAATGGAAAAGGCCAACAACACCAGCAAGTATTTGCTTCATCTGTACTGCTCTCACTTTTCTGCATTCTCCCCCTTAAGATCACAGGATGTGCTCCATCTAACTATACCAACTAATAGTATCTCTACCTACTCCCACTAAGAGGTAGCCTTCAACATCAGTACATGTTCATAAAAATATATCTTGAAATTCTTCCTAGTCAGATGCACATACTTATGCATCTAGTTAAGACAAGGAGGAGCAATAACCCCTAACTTCTCTCAGAGATACTCAAAAGTATCCTTAGGGAGAGCCTTTGTAAAAATGTTTGCAACTTGATCCTTGGTAGGCACATACTCCAACTTCACCTCATTCTTTGCAACCTTTTCTCTTAAGAAGTGATATTAGATTGAAATATGCTTTGTCCTTAAATGCATCACCGAATTTTTGTAAATGTTGATAGCACTTGTATTATCACATAGGATAGGGATAGGTTCATCATATGACACTTTGATATCCTTCAATGTATTCTTCATCCATAACACCTATGTGTAGCAAGATGTTGTTGCTATATATTCTACCTCTGCGTAGATAATGACACTGAGTCCTACTTCTTACTTAACCAAGAGAGAAGTTTGCTTCCTAGAAAGAAAGCACCACCACTTGTACTTCTTCTATCATATATACATCTTGCCATATCTACATCTATATATGCACTCAAGGAGAAATTAGTATCCTTGGGATACCATAGGCCAAACTCCAGAGTACCTTTCAGGTATCTGAATATCTTCTTTCCTACTAAAACATGTGACTCTCTAGGATTGGTTTGAAATCTAGCCACAAGATAGACTACATGTATGATATCTGGTCTAGTAGTAGTCAGGTATAACAATCCACCAATCATTGATATGTACTTTCTCTAACCAGTGTTAGGAGATTCATCATCTTTCCTTAACTTACAACCAATAGTCATGGGAGTACATACTAGTTTGGAGTCTTCCATTCCAAACTTCTTTAAGATTTCCCTAGCATAATTTGACTGTGAAATGAAAATTCCCTTTTCTGATTGACTGATTTGTAACCCAAGGAAGAAGTTCATTTCCCCACACATTGACATTTTAAATTCCTTCTATATTTCTTCTAAAAATCTCTTGCACATGCCTTCATTTCCTCCAAATATTATATCATCTACATACACTTCTAGAATCATGGTTTGAGCTTCTTCAACTTTGAAGTACAGATTGTTATGTGCAGTCCCCTTTTTGAATTCTTGTTGTAGCAGGTACCTATCCAACCTTGCATACCATGCTCTAGGAGCCTGTTTGAGTCCATACAATCCCTTCTTCAATCTGTAGACCATATTTGGATCATCTAATAACTGAAAGCCTTCCGATTGCTCAATATATACTTCCTCTTCCAACTTGCCATTCATGAATGTAGATTTCACATCCATCTGATAAAATTTGAAGTCCTTATGAGCTACAAAGGCCAAGAACAATTTGAAGGCCTCCAATCTTGCTACTAGAGCAAATGCTTCCTCACAATCTATTCCTTCCACCTGTGAGTAGCCTTTACACACCGTCCTAGCCTTATTTCTTACTACTTCCCCATTCTCTTTCAATTTGTTCTAGAAGACCCATTTAGTTCCTATCACATTCTTGTCTTCTAGTCTTGGAATAACTTCCCATGTCTGATTCTTCTGAATATGCATCAGTTCTTCTTCCATAGCATTGACCCAGTACTAATTTTTGCATTCTTTAGTCACTGTTTTGGGTTCTATTTTAGACAATAAGCACAAGTTTACTTGTTCATCTGCCATAGAAATATTTATCCTTGTTAAAACACCTTTGTTCTTATCTCCAACGATCTGATCTTTTAGAATGGTTCTTCTTGTTGCAGTATAGACAACATTGAGAGAGGGGTTGAATCAGTGTTGTAGAAAACAAAACACTTTAATCACTTTTATTTCAAACTTTAAAAATAGAAGAAGCTATTGATTTAGCCTTTATCAATGCAAGAGACTGTGCATTAAAGAACTGAACAAACAAGCATAAAGGACAAATGAATCATGCAACAAATGAGACCATAATACAAAGATTTTAGGAGTGGAAAACCCTCATAGGGTAGAAAAACCACTCAGTAAATGCCTCACTGGCTTATTCAATAATTATGCCTTACGAGCTAGAGAAACGTGTCTCACTGACTTTTTATCACTGCCTCACTAGCATATCAAAATCACATGAATACAATAGATAATTTGAATCAATCCAGAGGGTTACTCTATTTCTTTTCAATGCATATCTTGACCATCTCATTTGTTTGAGATTTAAGAGCTTATAACCACAGGCTGTACATATCTTAGGAACACTCTTCTATTATCTCAATGATAATGTAACAACAATATACTTACAAAATCAATATGCTTATCTGAAAGAAGAACTCGTAGCTTATATACAAAGCATAACAAAGATACCCATTTGCAGAGAGTCTCTTTCAACCTATTAAATCTTTGCACATCCTTCACCATATAAACTCCATGAGCATTTAATACTTAGGCCTGATAGTCACCTTCTCATATCACTAACATGTCTAATGAAAACATCATAACCATTTTCTTATAGGTCTAACTATCACAAACTTGAATTTCCATCAAGAACCTCTCTTCAAAACAATATTCTACTATCCATCATGTCTACACACTCTGTCTTTATCTCCAATGCTCACCATTTGTTTACTGAGATCATATTTTCAAGGGACTCACATTCTTTTGCAAACTACCCTGCATCTGCATTGCCTTACATCTCACTTCTCTACATAACTAATCTATTATGTACACAAATATGAAGGTCTCTAATCATATAATCTGTTATATTTACCTATGTATTCATCATTTTCAAATTTCACTTCAGAACTACATCACCTTCCCTGTATTCTTTTATTTGATATTAAAACCTCATTCTATTTCAACTTCATAGCTCCCAAAGCCTTCATTTTCACCACCAAATCTCTCCTTATTTACATAAGTATGCAGGTATATCTATATTGAACATAGGACACTGATCCAACAATAAAGAGACACCATACAGAGCTTTTTATCAATTCTTGTGGCCCTTGAGGTCACTAACAATTCAGTTCATAACTGATTTGGAACAGTTAGGGCTCAATGATACACTCTGCCCGTCAATTTTTACCCATACACATATTCATTATGAATTTGAAATAACTTTGAATTCAGACCATCGATGATTAATTTGCTGCCTTCACAACTTTTAAAGACTTCCTTTGATCTTCATTTGAGTGCTTAGGTGACCAGAAGAGAAGGTGATAGATCAAAGTTACTGATCAAAAGTAATGACTTAATGACCCTCCAGCAGTTAACATTTAAGTGACTAACTTACTATTGCAAGTCACTTCACAAATAAAACAAAAAGTGAACTATTTGATGGTTAGTTTGAACTTAACAAAGGCTAAAATGAGTCTTAACCATTAAGCTTTCAATGCATTAGGGTTTTCAACCATAAACCCTAGTTCTCAACCCTTGAATGACTTTCTCCTTTGAGTAAACTTTAGGACCACAGTCTCTACAAAAACATGACTGAGACTACTTCTTGTAAACCTTAAGGAGCATCTTGGAGACTTGTGACATGTAACCATCATGAGCATGGTGGAAGCCTTAACACACCATCAACCACTTGAACTATTGAACCACCTGGAGCATTGAGCCAAACTAGATACTTTAGAAGAGATAAAAGGAGTTCAATATCATTATATCTACACTTCTAGCTTTGCAAACTCTAACCATAGAAAGTATGTGTAATTATGAAAGTTGATTTGATAACCATAACCTTATCACATGATTTACAAGCTTGCTCATCTTCACATTGACTATTGGATGTCAACAAGCATACTATCCTTGTGGTTTATGATAAGCAAATCAAAATACCTTGTCACTGTAAAACCAAGCCTTGTCTCTGTCCTCCAATGATGTCTCTATCATCCAATGAATATACTATTGATTGGTATCACATCCAACCTATGAAACTAACATCATGAACATTCTACCAACAATGACAACTTCTCAACTTAACCTTTGACATCAATGACAAAACATCATGCCAACAAACTCCCCCTTTCGCATTGATGTCAAACTAACATTATACATCCACCTTTCCATCTTCTCCCCCTTTTGACAACAATGACAAAGACATGAAAAGCTCCCCCTCATCTTGATATTTGATATTTGTCAATAAGTATTAATAAAGCATTATACTACAATGTATCAACTGAGATGTAACAGCCTCAATAACTTGACACTCTTTGCTTTTGTACACCTATACCATAACAAAGAATCAAACACCTTGTTTCATGACCATGCATAATGACATCTTTACTTTGCAACAACATGAAATACTACAAGTAATACTAGACCATGCAACTCTATCATACAAGGAAGGCATCTCCAAGAAACACTTCTGATCACCAACTCCTACAACATCTTAGGCACACCAACAACTGCTTCTAATCATGAGAATGATATGGTTTGATATGAGCATCATCCTAGCATTATAGCACACCAATGTAAGATACACCAAACCATTGAGGCATACCATGATGGAAAAACATCCTTTGATCTTTCAACTCATTTTCTATCATATCCTTTTGGCATACATTGCAATGTCTTCTCAGTTGTCCATCGTCAAGCACACTAACAAGACACATAACATTGTCTTGCATCCATGAAGAAAAAACAACCAAAGAAAATTGTCAACTATTCCAAAGGTATCTTGTCCTAATCCCTGTCACTTGTCAACTCAAACAACCACCACTCCTTGATGCAAATTAATAACAACAAAGAACAAATATCTTTGAAACACATTGTGATAGAACATGAACCACACTATCTCACATCACTGTATTAATCTACTCCATTATCCTAACAAAACATCTAACACCTCATAGTTCTAATCATATCATAGTCTTCATTGGCCTTTTCTTTGACTTTGAGTAGCAGTATCACATGGGACATCATGCATGTTTACAAGGGCACTTGCAACTACAACATTGAATGAAGCAACTCTTGCATCAACAATTGTGCTAACTGTATTGCCCTATTCATTGACTATAATACCCTGCTACAATACCTTTGTCAGATTTCACTGTTAGTTTTCATTATCAAAGCAATAAGAGCAGTATTCACAAAAACACTATCACACAACAGCATCATAATCTTGTCATAAAAACTTACTGTCAGAAGTATAAATATATCCAAGCTATACTCTGTTTCAAGACTCAAAATATGAACAAATATTAAGGATGAATTTGCAATCTAATAGGTCATTAAGATCATCATATTTTTATCATAGTCAAATACTTTGTTCACAACAAGAGTATTGTTATTTAATGAGCACTGTCAAACTTATTTACATTGTCACTGTCAGTATGAAGAAACTTCACAAAACCACTATCAATATATATCAAGTATCCACTGGGAAAATCTAGTATAAGAACAAGGCACCTCCTACACCTAACTTCATGAAGGTCCTCCACCTGCATTGTATTGTCAAGTATCTCTATATTGAAGTGTTGAATATGTTCATGTGCTTTATTTATCCTTTACCATGTCTTTGAGGTGACTAACTTACTCTGCCAACATGCAACATGTGTGACTAATACAAATGTCCTTGTTGCCAACAAAACCAAATATTGTGCATCATACTATGCATCAACCTTGAATATCATCAACAACCTGCACTTGAGTTAACATCATCATACAAAAACAAGAGCTTCTTGATTTCTGTCATATTGAATGATCAACATTGCATCTACCATGACAAACATGAACATAAATAATCTTTAACCTCCAACTAGTATCAACACCCAACATGCTTTGACATCAATGAACATGAGGACACTTTCCACATCTTGAAGCATTGTGCTTTTAACAACCACCTATTTCATGAAGCATGTTTGCATGATGAAACAAGATGACTGTATCATGAAGCATGAGTGTATATTCTTCTGCATATGCTTTGCATGTTGTGCCTTTACCCTTTGTAAATGCAACAAACTCATGACTCACTTTGATGACCATACATTTAACTCTCCTTGACATTTTAATAGCAGCCTAATTCTCTAAACCACATGATCCACGTGAATTACTACATGAATATGAAGATGAGAATGAATAAATTCTTGATAAAAATTCCTGATCCAAACATCCCTGTGATGATGATTCTACCACTGATGTAGTGTATTGACATGTGTACCATGCTCTGATACCTTTTGATCAATAACATAAAATCAACATGAACTATGAAAGGCTTTAAAACCAACATCACTATATTGAATATACTCATGAAGCAAATGATCAACTTCCCATGACATGAGAACTGAAACAGACACAAGACAACCAGAAGCATCACTGAGAACACTCACAATAAACTCACATAAATATGCCACTCTGACATTATGAAATAAATCTCCTATCATGATCATTCCACCTATTGACCTTCCTTGGGGTTTAAGAGATGAAACATTTGACAACTCCCCCTATCTTTTTGCTTCTCTTTTAGGCTATTATAAATGTTTCGTGTGCAACATGCACAAGATCCATCTCTTTAACTTGTTTCCTTCTCCAAATCATCTTAACACCTATCATCTTATGATGAATGATTGATTTCATTTGATCACTTTTACAAAGCCTAGGAGTATGTCCAGACCTATGACATCTATAGCACATGATTTTGTTTCTTCTATATGACCATTCAAAGGAGTTCCCATTAATCCCATTTTCTTTGCAAGTATCCAAAAATCTCTTGCTAGGTGGCCAACTTTATTACAATTATAACAAGCAATATTATAGTCCTAATTTGACCAGCTATAAAAACTTTCTTCTTTATTTCATCCAACACCATTTCTTTTACAATCTCTAGCCCTATGACCATAAACATGACATGCATAGAAATAACCATAGAAGTGAGAGTAATTGTACCTGATAGATGGATATCTTGAGAACTTGTTTGTACTTTTTCTTTCATCATCAACAACATTAACTTATCTTTCTTCTTGGCTTCAACCTCAGGTGCAATAGAGTGAAATTTCAGGTCTATCTTCTTTCTAGGAGCATTTCTTGTCTTAGAACATTCTCCTTTTTCATAACCCAAGACAGTAGTGTCCTTGTGTTGTTTTTTCTTTCTTAATATGTCATTTAAACATTCAGTACTCTTATCAAACAACAAATTCTTGTGCAATTTAGAAGATGCTTCTTCCAATTCCTTTCTCAAAGAGACTGTGTCTATCTCTAACCTTAGGCATTCATTAGTTTTGACTTCCAAATTAGATATGGTAAAATTAACAACCTCTTTGGGTACCTGTTATATAATGGTTACCCGTTTTATAATGGATACCCGTTATGTAACATGTACCTGCTTTCTAACGGGTACCCGTTATGTAACGTGTACCCATTTTATAACGGGTACCCGTTCTATAAAATTTGAAATCACGGACCGCCTTTTCACTTCCCTTTGCTTGGGTTTTAGGCTCGGGATAGGCATGGTTGGCCGACCTTGAGCCTTGGACCTGCAAGTTTTTTTCTAAGCACAAAACAAGAAGAAACACTGAGTTTACCTATATCGATGAGGACCTTTTTTTTCTGAATTTTTTTACGAAATGAAAACCCATTACAGATGACATTGTCTAGTTTTCAAATCTGTAATTTTTTTTGTTATTGGACATGTTCTTCTATTTATTATTTAATTTATGAGTAAACTAGTCCAAAAATTTGAAATGATAGGTGTTTGTATTTTTTTAATAACTTTTAATTTTTAAATTTAAAAAAAAAAATTATATGCCATCAATCTACACATCATTCTTTACACAATGAAAAAAAAAATTAATTTTATGATTTTTTGCTCAAATTATGTTGGCCGTACACAAGGGGTTTTCAAAAGTAGCAATTAGGCCTAATAAAAAATTAATAAAAAAAAAATATTTGGAAAAAAATTATAAATAAATATCCTCATCAAACTTCACTGTACTACACATCTTTTCCCAAAAGGATTTTGAAAAATAATTTTATTTAGGTCAAATTATGTTGGTCATACACATGCATGGTATGGTTAAAAAAAGTGACTTTTAAATAGTGGTTTTTAGAAATGCCTATTGAAAATCAATTTGTATCATCTGGGTATTGAAATAAATTACATATTTGGAAACTAGACTCCGAGTAATACATTTTATATTTAGTGACTTTTTTAAAGATTCCATATCTAAGTGCTTCAAATTTTAAGGTCAAATGTGACAAATTCTGAAAATCGGGAAAAACACTTTCACTTTTTGGCCAAAAAGTGGACCCAACTTCTTGCACTGACCCCTTTAGCTTCTTCTATTTATGTCTTTAGACTAATAATCAATTTATTAGACTCTTCAACTTGTATCTTTAATTCAACAACTTGATTTCTTGCCTCTTCAAGCTCTAAATAAACTTTTGCAAAATCTAAACATACCTTGTCTTCGAAATCTTTTTCTTGTTGAATCTGATCTTCCAATCTTTGATTCTCCTTTCTCATTTGCTTGATTGTATCCAATGCACACAAGAGCTCTCCTTCAACATCAACTTTACAATCATCTTCATCAAACTCCTATCCATCTTCACCCATAAAGAAGCCTTCTTCTTTATCATCAATCTCAACGGCAAAAACATCTTTTCTATCATCACACTTTATATCATCATTCAAGAGAGACTCATGCAACAACACATCACATGACATAACTTGGGTTTGTTGTTCAACCTTTTTCTCAACACCTTTCTTTTCTCTATTTGAGGCCTTATTTCTATTCTTCTTACCCATTGTACTCCACTACCAGGAACCCTTAAGTTGGTTAAACTTCTTGCTAGGGTCGGGCTCTAATACCACTTGTTGGAGTATAGACAACACTGAGAGAGGGGGGTGAACCAGTGTTGTAGAAAATAGAACACTTTAATCACTTTAATTTCAAACTTTAAAAATAGAAGTAGTTGCTGATTTAGCCTTTATCAATGCATGAGACTATGCATTAAAGAACTGAACAAATAATCATAAAAGACAAATGAATCATGCAACAAATGAGACCATAAGACAAATATTTCAGGAGTGGAAAACCCTCTTGGGGTAGAAAAACCACTCAGTAAATGCCTCACTGACTTATTCAAAAATTATGCTTCAATGGCTACAGAAAAGTGTCTCACTGACTTTTTATCACTACCTCACTGGCATATCAAAATCACATGAATACAATAAATAATTTGAATCAATACAGAGGGTTACTCTGTTTCTTTTCAATACATATCTTGACCATCTCATTTGTTTGAGATTCAAGAGCTTATAACCACAAGCTGTACATATCTTAGGAACACTCTACTATTATCTCAATGATAATGTAACAACAATATACTTACAAAATCAATATGCTTGTCTGAAAGAAGAACTCATAGCTTATATACAAAAGCATAACAAAGATACCCATTTGTAGAGAGTCTCTTTCAACCTATTAAATCTCTGCACATCCTTCACCATATAAACTCCATGAGCATTTAATACTTAGGCCTGATAGTCAGTGCCTTCTCATATCACCAACATGTCTACAAAAATATCATAACCATTTTCTTACAGGTCTGACTGTCAAAAACTTGAATTTCCATAAAGAACCTCTCTTCAAAAAAATAATCTACCATCCATCATGTTTGCACACTCTGTCTTTATCTCCAATGCTCACCATTTGTTTACTGAGATCATATTTTCAAGGGACTCACATTCTTCTACAAACTACCCTGCATCTTCATTCCCTTACATCTCACTTCTCTGCATAACTAATCTTTTATGTACACAAATATGAAGGTCTCTAATCATCTAATTTATTACATTGACCTTTGTATTCATCATTTTCAAACTTTACTTCAGAACTACACCACCTTCTCTGTATTCTTTTATTTGATATTAAAATCTCATTCTATTTCAACTTCATAGCTCCCAAAGCCTTCGTTTTCACCACCAAATCTCTCCTTATTTACATAAGTATGTAGGTATATCTATATTAAACATAGGACACTAATCCAACAACAACGAGACATCATATAGAGTGTTTTATCAATTCTTCTAGCCATTGAGGTCACTGATGATTTAGTTCATAACCGATTTGGAATAGTTAGGGCTCAATGATACACTCTACCCATCAACTTTTACCCATACACAGATTTGTTATGAATTTGAAATAACTTTGAATTTAGACCATCGATGACTCAGTTGCCACCTTCACAACTTTTAAAGACTTCCTTTGATCTTTGTTTGACCACTCAAATGATTGGAAGAGAAGGTGAGAGATCAAAGTGGCCGATCAGAAGTAATAACTGAATGACCCTCCAACAGGTAACATTTAAGTGACTAACTTACTATTGCAAGTAACTTCACAAATAAAACAAAAAGTGAACTCTTTGATAGTTAGGTTGAACTTAACAAAGTCTAAGATGAGCCTTAACCATTAAGCTTGCAATGCATTAGGGTTTTCAATCATAAACCCTAGTTCTCAACCCTTGAATGATTTTCTCCGTTGAGTAAACTTCAGGACCACAGTCTCTACAACAAGATGACTAAGACTACTTCTTGCAACCCCTAAGGAGCATCTTGGAGACATGTAACACATAACCATCATAAGCATGGTGGAAGCCTTAACACACCATTAACCGCTTGAACTACTGAACCACCTGGAGTACTAAGCCAAACTAGATACTTTAGCAAAGATAAAAGGAGTTCAATATCATTATATCTACACTTCTAACTTTGCAAACTCTTACCATAGAAAGTATGTGTAATGATGAAAGTTGATTTGATAACCATAACCTTGTCACAAGATTTACAAGTTTGCTCATCTTCACATAGACTATTGGATGTCAACAAGCAGACTGTCCCTATGGTTTGTGATAAGCAAATCAAAATACCTTGTCACTGTAAATCCAAGCCTTGTCTATATCCTCCAATGAATACACTATTGATTGGTATCACATCCAACCTATGAAACTAACATCATGAACATTCTACCAACAATGACAACTTCTCAACCTAACCTTTGACATCGATGACAAAACATCATGCCAACACTTCTACAAATACTTGGGAGTCTTGGGAATCTTTTCCGGGACATCTTCTTCATCTACTTGCTTCTCCCTTTCCTTTTCTTCTTCATTTTCTACTTCTCTGCAATGGTTCTCATCTGATTCATATCCTTCTAATAGCACTAAACTTTGGTAGGTTCCTCATCTACTTTGACATTTACACATTCCACTATTCTCTTCAATCTCTTATTGTAGCACCTATAAGCCTTACTCTTTGTAGAATATCAAAAGAAGTTTCCTTCATCCAATCTTGTATCAAACTTTCCCAAGTTCTCTTCATCTATCCTAATTTAGCATTTACTTTCAAACAGTCTAAAGTATTTTATAGTAGTAGTTCTTCCATACCATAGTTCATACGGAGTCTTTGAACTATTGACCTTGGTTTGCAGTCTAATTTATATGTAAAGTATAGTGTGGGTGGCTTCTCTCAAATAGATATCTAGTAGATTTGCTTCTTTCATCAGTGTCCTTGCTACTTCTTGAATTGTCCTATTCTTCCTTTCCACAAATCCATTCTACTGAGGAATCCTAGGTACTGACAACTGCCTTTTTATTCCATGATCTTCACAAAAGAAATTAAACTCATTGGAAGTGAACTCACCACCTTTTTTAGACCTCAAACACCTAACTTTAAGATCAATTTCATTTTCAACCATATCCTTAAAATCTTTAAACTTATCTAGAGCTTCTGATTTTTCATTGAGAAAATTTACCCGTCATTCTATAGAAATCATCAATCAACAACATTAAATACCTGTCACCTTGAAATCTTCCTACTCTTATAGGTATGCATAGATCTATATGCACTAACTGTAGAGGTCTGATGGTATAATATTCTTTGATCTTAAAGTTATTCCTTGTTTGCTTCCCAATTTGACATTCCTTGCATGTTACATTGATAGACTTTGTAATCCTTGGCAAATCACTCATAGCTTGAACAGAGCTGATCTTCACTAAATTATCAAAATTAAGGTGACACATTCTTCTATGCCATAGCCAACTTTCATTAGTTTGATTCATAAGGCACACACCTTCAGTACCTTTGAGTTGATATGTATTTCCTTTTGTCCTTGTTCCTGTAGCAATCAGAGTTCTGGAGTCTTCCTTTCTGATTTCACAACCACCTCGGCTTCACATTTGTCCTACACTTAGAACATTGTGTTGGACACCCTTGACATAAAGGACATCATCAGTATTGTTCTTGCCATCAAAACTGATTGAACCTCTTCCATAGATCTTAGCAGATGCATCATCTCTAAACTTAACAAATCCTCCATCAAAATTTTTAAGCTTCACAAACTTATTCTTATCATCTATCATATGATTTGAATACCAACTATCAATTAACCAAATATCTTCCTCCTCTCTTGCATGGAAAGTAGTAACTAATGCTCCTTCAATGTGGTGCCTTGTCCTCAGAGCAATATCCTTCATACATCTTCTAGGAGTGGTAGAATTAGTTCCAACATTCAAAGCCATGAACAAGCATTCTTTACCATAATCATCCAGATAATCAGACTCATCATCATATATGATGTCATCTTCTCTAACATAATAACTTTTCTTGAATGATTTACCTTTGTTCTACTTGTATTTGTCATTAGAAATTTTGATTGGACAATTAGAAGCATAATGATCTATCTTTCCATAGCTGAAACATTTGAAAGGTAACTTACCTCTATATTTTCCAGAGCCCTTTTTCAACCTACTCACAAAATTTGCTTCCACTTCATCAAAGTCATTTGAATCAAATTCAACATTCTTTTATGTCTTGCTAGCCTTTAAAGTAGATTCTTTTCTTGCTAACCAAATTTTCTTATCTCAAAAGTAGTTAGAGTACCAAACACTTTATCCCTAGCATAATTATCCAGATCTTGAGTCTCTTAAATAGAATAATCTTTAGCACTATAAGATTTAGGAAGAGTTCTTAGTACCTTCTTTACCTCTAGATCTCAACCAAGACCATTGATGGAATTGACAATTTCATCCACTCTCTACATGTAGCTTGCAATATTTTCATCCTTTGACATCCTTAGGGCTTCAAACTTGGACTTTAGAATCTGCAACTTTGCTTGTTTGACCTTGTCATATCCTTCATAGGTGATTTCCAACTTCTTCCATATCTCATGAGCAGTTCTGTAACTCATCACCTTCACTAATTTAGAATCAGAGAGATTGTTTAAACTTGAGCAATCCTTGCCTTGCCATTGTTCTCATATTTTTTAATCTCCTCTTCATCCTTTAGACCATCTTTAGGTATAGTATACTTTTTGTCAACTATCTTTCATATGCCATATCCTAGTGATCAAGAAATCTCTTTCCATCCTAGTTTTCGAAAAAGCATAATTTGTTCCATCAAATACTGGGACCTTCATACCTTTCATGTGCGCCAACCAAATCTACCCCAAGCGGTTAAGCTTCTTCAAGGAACTTGGATCTGATACCAATTGTTAGAATGCACAAGACAACTGAGAGGGGGGTGAATCAATTATATGGTAAACTTTGAACCCTCAAAAACATCAACCACTTATAATGCATTAGTAGAATGTAAACATATGAAGTATCAATGCAAACACATCCAAATACATAAGAACACCAAATTTACATGGAAAACCCAATAAGGGAAAAACCACGTTGAGGATTAGCTCACAATATATATGAATAACAACACCAAAAATCAGTAGGCTCACTGCCAAGGGCTCACTACCCAGAAGAGAGGCTCACTAGTAAGGCTTCACTACCTAGAAGAAAGGCTCGCTGCCAGAGAAAGGCTCACCAGGCCAAGGGCCAACTATCCAGAAGATAAGAAAGAAGAAGACTGTTATAAAGAGATTCACTATCTCAAAGAAATAGGAGAGATCCACAAATGATACTCTTTGCCATCCGTAACCTTTGGCTCACTACCTCCAGCAACTTCTGGCACACTAAATGTAGACACATTCTGCTTACTACATTATGGAGTCATAAGCATTTAAGTTTGCACACAACTTCACTGCCCTTGATTCACATTCACATATTCTTCTCTCCCTCGCTCCATTCAACTGCATCTTGCATTTATACCATCTATAGCCAAGACCTATCTTAATTAGGTTAGTCCTAATGAAGTGTGTGCATTACACACATGCAACATTACTTAGGTCAGCACTACACACTTCCGCGGTGGAAAGAAGTGAAAGTGGACCATATCAAGGGATAGCCAAGACTAAAATTTGTATCATCAAGATGCTTATCACATCCACAATCCACAAGATACCTCCACAAATAGCGTTAGCATGCTAGATCGGCCAAGCCTAGGTTAACAATCACATCCACGCTTCTCCAAGTCCAAAAACATTATGCGGACCAAAGAGAGACTCTCCACAACACTCACACACCTTCCTAGAATATTCAACATCATCAAAATTCTTTGCCAAACTACCGTAACCACATGAAACCAAGAATGTCTTCATTATGCACATCAGGATGCACTGCCACTGAATACTACCACAAGAACTGAGCTTGTGGAGCAATCCATCACTACAAACTTTGAGGGAAGATTGATGTAGACTATATAAGCACATTCCCAGATCTATAGGTCACGAAATCTCAATGCGGAGAAATGTGGAGCAATTTCATTTCTCTCAGACAGTCTTCTTCATAGGACAAATACTCTGTCAAACACATCTTCTACTTCTGCATGATCCAAAACTTGAAACTCAAGATAAATACCTCTGAACACCTCTAATCAACACTTCCAAACCACATAAGCATATCTTCAATTAGGAAGAAATGCAGATCATAATACTGATGGTACCTCTGTCATAATGCACAGCTTTCTTATCAAATTTTATCAAAAGCACTTGGAAACCAAGTGAACCATCTATTGGGAGTTGACATCAATGACAACACCAAGAAGTTTCTAACAAGACTATCTTAGGTAACCTGTTGGCCCAATCTTTCCTATTCATGGTCATTGTCCTTGTCAATATATTTTCCAGCTCTTTATTTGTCACCTCTACTTGCCCATTTGCTTGGGGGTGGTAAGTTGAGGATTTCCTGTGCTTAATTTGGTATAGATCTATGAAGGATTGTATTATTTGAGAAGTAAAGTGTGGACCTATGTCTTAAACTATTGATCTTGGGGCTCCAAACCTCAAAAATATCTTGTTATATAGGAAGTCAACAACCTATTCCTCTCTTTCAAATTGTAGTGCTTGAACCTCTGCCCATTTGGTTACATAATATGTGCATACCAAAATATATTATTTTCCTAAAGATGGTGGACAAATTGGCCCCACAAAATCCAGGCCCCATTGCTCAAATGGTTCTAAAACCACTTGAGGTTGAAGTGACATCTCCTGGGTGAAGGTTGGTTGACCCATCCTTTGGCACTGATCATAGTGCTTCACATACCTCTTGGCATCCTTGTGGCAAGATGGCCAATAATAGCTAGCTCCAAGGATTTTTTTGATTGTCCTTTGTGAGGAGTAATGTCCACCCAAGGGTTCATCATGACATGCTCTTAATACATCAAAGATTTCATTAGCTCTTAAGCACTTGCATAAGATAAAGTCAGGACCACATTTAAACAATAGATCATTCAACCATTTGTAAGATAAACATTCTTTTACCCATCTCTTTTTCTATTTAGAAGTGAAATGAGAGAGAAACAAGCCTATAGCCAAGAAATTTGCTATATCAGCAAACCAAGGTGTAGTGGAAGAAACAACAAAGAGATGTTCATCTGGAAACCTATCTTCCACTGGTTGGTTTTCTCCCCTTGTATGCAACCTAATTGACAAAAAGTCAACAACCAAATTGAACTTCTCTAGGTTATCTATGATAGTAATGTCAAATTATTGCAATAGTAGCAAGCATCTAATTATCCTTGCACCTACTACAGGTTTGTTCATTAAGTATTTAATGGTTGCATGATCAGTGTGCACAAAGATTTTATACCCTATGATATAATGCATGAATTTGTTAATAGCATAGATGACTGCGAGGAATTCCTTTCAGTTGTTGTGTAGTTATTTTCAATAGGGGTAGGGTTCTTACTTATGTAGTAAATTGCATGCATATTAAACCTTCCCCTCCCTCTTTTTGTCCTAGGACTAGCCCTATTGATTCATTTGAAGCATCTGTTTGTATGTGAAAGGGAAGATTCCAATTAGGTGCCCTCAAAATACGTGTCACTGTAAGTTTCTCTTTAATGGTTTCAAATGTTGTTTAGTAGTCCTCTGTCCACTGAAATTCAATATCATCGGTTAGCAGGGAAAACATAGGAGTAGCTATCTTGCTGAAATTTTCTATGACTCTCCTATAGTATCTTGCATGACCTAAGAAGCTTCCAACATCAGTTTTCTTCTTAAGTAAGGGTAATTGTTTTATCACTTCTACTTTGTTTTGATCTACTTTGATCCCTTTTGCTGATATGTGATGTCCAAGGACAATTCCTTTTGCTACCATCATAAAGCATTTATCATGACTCAAGGACAGCTGATTTTTCTTACAACATTACAGCACTTTATCTAGGTTCTTAAGGGCTTCCTCAAAGGTGTCCCCATACACAGTATAGTCATCTATATAGACCTCCATACACTCATTGGCTAATTCAGAAAAAATGGCAAAAACAACCCTTTGAAAGGTAGTTGGAGCATTACATAGGCCAAATGGAAGGACTTTTTATGCAAAAGTTCCCCATGAGCATGTGAAGGTAGTTTTATCTTATTCTTCTAGTGCTACTTGAATCTGGTTATATCCACTAAACCCATCTAGGAATGAGAAGTATTTTTTCCCTGCTAGATTATCTAGCACTTGATCAATAAATGGCAAGGGAAAATAATCCTTCTTTGTAGCTTTGTTGAGCTCTATATAATCAATGCATACTCTCCATTTCCCATTCTTCTTAGGCACTATAACCAAGGGTGAAACCTACTAGATGTCTAAGATAGGATAGATGAATCCTGCCTATAGTAATTTCTCTATCTCAGTTTTGACAATGTCTTTCGGTGCAGGGTTTAGTCTCCTCTGGGGTTCTCTAATAGGTTTGACATCTTCTATGTATATGTGATGGGTATAGATCTCAAGAGGGATGCCCTTCATATCCTGATATTCCCAAGCAAAATCTTTTGAATGGGAGATGAGGAGATCAAGAAGTGACCCTTCCTTCTTTTTTGTTAGTTGAGTGTTGATGTTCAATGTTTTCCCAAGTAAGATCATGACCTATTTTGTAATCTGATCCATATATGTTCCTATCCCATGTTCTGGAGTCATAGTGTTAAGAGGACAAGAATGTGGAAGCAACATGTGAAAAGTGGCTAAGTCTTTATAGAATGTTTCTCCACAAGGAATGATATTTGCAAGGGTACAATGAGTAGCAGTCAAAAATTATTTTCTTAAGTCTTCAGCTAATTCCATTCCACCTTTCCAAATGAGAATGTAAGTTATATCTTCAGGTGTGTTATAGTCCATTTCTTCTTCTAACTCACCCAAATGTTCCTTGATGGTAACCATAGCTACTTAGGTATTGTTTTCCATGTTATTAGGCTCGTCTACCCACACTTTTCCTGAATAGTGTATAGATGGTTTAGTTGGGGGATACAAGGAGATTTTCTTCATGTCCAAACCATTTGAAATGACCATGTCTCTAGTTTTGCAATCAATAGATGTTGTTGTTGTAGCCAACCATGGCCTTCCTAGAATTAAAGGATAAGCATTCCTTTGGTTTCTAGGCTCTGATATCAAAAAGTCCACTGGGAATTCCAATCATTCCATAATAACTAGAACATCAGTTAACACCCCTTTCAGAGTGGCCACTGACTGATCAACCAATTGGAGAATTATGCATGTGACTTGAACACCGGTAAGTGACAAATTATCGAGGGTGTGAACTGTCATTACGTTTATTGTTGAGGTCAACTAAAACATTAGATATTTCTACCCCTGAAATGTGGACAGTTATGACAGGATTCCCAAGATCCCCATATTTTGGGAGGAGCATCTTTCCTACAAGAAGATCTACTACTTTTCCTTCCACCTGAATGGTGGTAGGAAAGTTCTTCTTTCTGCCCTAGGTTTTAACACAATGTTGTTTGATAAATTGGTTCAGTTTAGGAACATCCCTAATTATTTGTAGGAGTGGAATTTCATTGTCCAACTGCCTAATTTCCTGTAGAAGTTCTGATTAATGGTAGTTTGGACTTGTTTTTGTAGGACTACTTTTTGAGGAACATGTTGTTTGAGCCCTACTGGTAAGGGGCTTTCTTTTCAGACTCTAGATCAAGTCTAGAGTGCATCTTAGAAGTAGCTTTGGAGGTGATCTCTGGAGCTGTTCCTTTAGGAGGAACTCCATAGTTACCCAAGGGCTATCCTTTTGGCACAGTTTTGATAGTAATCTCTTCCTAGGGTTGATTGGATGAATTTCTAGGTTCCATATCATCAGTTATTTCAACTATGACTGGAGGAGATGGTCTTGGTAGTGCTTTCCCAGAACATAGTTGGAGATTGTTTGTATAAATAGCATTTACACCAACCATATTTTCTTTCTCTGTCATGTAAATAGTTGCTTCCTATTTATTTTATGGATTTGCTACAGGTTGAACTGGTAAGGGTGGTTGACTAATTGGCTCATTTTTTGACATTATCCCTGTGTGTTGGTGGTTCTAGTTAGGAGTGCTTGTTGTTGAGGTTGGAAACATCTAGGTTGTCCTTGGTATTGTTGATTGTAACCTGCTGAGGACCCCACATAGGCTTCATGTTTTGTGGTCCATATTGTGTTGTAAATTGTTATGGCCATTGTTGGTTTCCCCAAGGTTGGTTTTACCACTGATGGTTTTGTCATTGCTGGCTTGACCAGTCTTGTGGTACCCATGGAGGAATGTCTTGAGGTCCCTGCCAAGTTGGATTCCATTGATTATTTCCCCTATTTGAAGGACCCCTATAGGAAGCCTGATTTGGGTACTGGTTGTATGAGAAATGGCCAATTTGTTTTTTCCTTATGTAGTTCAACTCCTCTTCTATTATGGCATTCTTTTTAGTCAGCCTTTTTAGGGTTGGGATCTGATCACAATGATTGGTAGGGTGTTCTTTGTCACAAATCTGGTAGATCTTTGACTTATCCAATGGGCATTCTCTCAAGAGGTATTTGTTCCTACACCTAGTAAAGTAT
The DNA here is from genome assembly GCA_027924645.1 of Cunninghamia lanceolata. NCBI lineage: Eukaryota > Viridiplantae > Streptophyta > Pinopsida > Cupressales > Cupressaceae > Cunninghamia > Cunninghamia lanceolata. The sequence continues at coordinate 2,856,477 of BSBN01000099.1, read as the reverse complement.
ATTCAAAGAGGTTCAGTTGTTCTATTTTGTTTAGTTGTTCTAGTTTTTGCATGAATCCCATCTAACATGGTATTTAGCTGGACTAAGATATATGTTTTTAGGTTTGTGAACTCCTCCATTAACTGTCCTATATATTATTCCCTTTTAAGGACCATGGTGTTCTCACTCCATCCTATTTTCTAGAGTAATTTCTGTAGATTTCCTCTATAGCAGGCATGTCCATTTTTTTAATATTTCCTCTCCCCATCAGATCCAGTGTGTACTTTGACTCTTTGTCCAACCCTTTTATAAGAAAATTTTTGGCTAAGTTGTGAGCTATGGGGTTCCCATATCTCCTTAGGGCAAAGTTGAATCTATCCAGGTAGTCTTCTAAACTTTTGTCCTCCTTTTGCTTAGTTCTGAATAGCTCCTCCTTTCTATCACTAATTTTGCAATAGTCTTGGTATTTTTCTAGGAACTCAATTTCCATTTAATCCCATCAGTGAATGGAGTTTGGGGCTAAACCCATGAACCACCTCATGGCAGAATCTTTCAGGGTAGATGGGAAAAGTTTGAGTTTTTGATCCATAGTCATATGTCTGGCATAAGACCTTAAACTCAAATAGAAACTAATCTAGATCCTCAGAAGTAAGACCCTTGAATGTTGGTAGGTTTGACGGTGAAATATTCTTCATAGGGGCTTTGTCTCTAGGAGAAAGAACAATGGGGCATGAGAAGGTTCTTGCATTCTCATGCAGAGGATCTTCTGCATCATTATGATTATCCCCCATGTTTGATAGTTCTTCCCAAGATTCAATGTGAGTTTCTAGTAAAATGAATCCTATTAATAGATCTGACTGGTGTCTTTCTTGCAGTTCTTGAATATACTTAGAGAGTGAAAGATTTTGAGGACTTGAGGGAATATCTAATTGGGGTGTAATTTCCAAGGTAGGTTCTAAGTGTTCCTCTTCCTCTTCAACAAGATCTTGTACCACCCTATTGCTTTCACTTGTAGTTTGTTGCTTGGGTGTTTGTTTAATGCATCTACCTTTTGAATCCCTAGGTCTAACCATACATATTTAATTTAATCTAAAAGGACTACTAACTAGGATTTTCTTATTAACACATATCCCCAGCAATGGTGCCAAAAATGACAAGGGCTGCTATACCTTGCATTTAATCATGTTTTCATGTGTCAAATCTAGGGTTGTGTCCTAAACTATTTGCAATAAGGAACCTAATAATCAACAGTCCTTAGTTCACATACTGAATTAAACTGTCCTAATAAATCAATGTTTCTAATCATCTACATGAAAGGAAATTTGATCGAAAGACTAAAGCAATAAATTGTTGAAGGAATCTATCTAATTCATACAAAATCTAGAAACATACATTTAAATGGAAACTAGACTACTTTGATAATAATTGATAATCCTATGAAAGAAAGAAAATTATACATCTAATGAAAACTCTAATAAGACAATAAAGAAAATATACTAGCCTCCTATCTGTTGGTGGGAGTGGGCACTTGTTCCACATGTTAAGAACTGAAGGCTAAACAAGAAACTCAAAATAAAAGTATAACATAGCTCCCTTTAATCCAGTCTATCAAAGCACATTGTATTCAAAAGTATATGTTTCTACTCTGAAAATGAAATTACATAATACTGATATTGTGATAGGTAAAAAATCAGGTTAATAAGATCAAGCATAGCCATGAAAACCTAACCCTACCATCATCAAAGAATCTAATCCAAATGAAATCAAAAGCATGCAATTCAAGCACAATATCACCTAGATTATGTGATTCCTTGTTTATGATGTGGATTGCTTCTTCAACAATGAACAATTATGAAGATAAAAACTACCATGATGGATGGATGATAATGATGATAAGCTTAATGGATGCTATGAATACTCAAGTGCTCAATATTCTTAGGATGATAATGTAGATGCTATATGAATGCTGGATTGTTTGTAGTATGGAATGACAGGGTATTTATATAGAACTCAACCAAAATCAATCAACGATGGAGATTCAGTGGCTATGTGAATGGCTAAGATTGAATGATAGACATAAGTGAATGTGAAGATGACAAGTGGAGGGAAGATAGGGCTTATGTGTGACCATATACATAAAAAGAGTACTACATGTGAAAGATATTAAATAAAAGATGTACCACTTATTTTTTTAAATGAAAGAGGCACACATGTCGGCTCATGAGATAAATGATAAGAGAAATCAATTAAATAAATAAAATTTATTTAATTAATTAGGAAGTGGGTTTGTGAATGGAATTTTAATTAATTAAATAGAATTTATTTAATTAAAAATAGAAGAATGAATATAATTAAATAATTAAAGATTGTTTAATTATAGCTTAGAGGAAATAGCCAATGAATTAATTAAATAAATATAAATTTATTTAATAAATAGAAGAAATAGATGTGTTAGGGATATTACTCAAGTGTGTTAGACAAATGCAGATGATGTGTAATGTAAACTTGCTGGAGGATCTCTAGAGTGGGAAGTAGAGCAGAGAAGATAGTGATCTCTGGAGCTATGTCTCAGTAGCTTCTTGGAGCAGCTCCAGAGTTGCTGGCATCAACCTGATGTCTCTAGAGCTACATAGAATCTTCGATGCCATTGACTACCAAGATCTCCAAGGTGACTAAAGTGCTACAGAGCCCACCTATTTAGGTTTGAGTGTCCCAGTAGATGACTCCAATTGTCCATGGGGACATGATACACTTTCACTTGTCTTGGCATGAGATTAGAAAATTTCTCTCAATTCGCTATTTTGGGAAATCAAGTTCCTTTTTATTGGGCCTTGCTACCTATTATTGTTATAAGTTAAACTCTGAATTTAGTGGCACTTTTAGCACCACTAAAGTCCTTTTTGAGACTTTCCATGATTATACTCTAGATGGATAGTTGCATGTTTTAGTTTAGAATAAGAGATTGTTTATGTCTCAAGATGAACTGATTAGGTAAAATAGTTAACTCCAATAATATTATGTCACTTAGACTGATATATATTTGGATAGGAACAATAGAATAATAATCAGGATTATATAGCTGTAGACACCCAAAATTGACTCATTATCATTAGTATCAAACATTGCATTACACATCATCTACATTTGTCTAACACACTGGAACAATATCCCTAACACATCTATTTCTTCTATTAATTAAATAAATTTATATTTATTTAATTAATTCATTAGCTATTTCCTCTAAGCTATAATTAAACAATCTTTAATTGTTTAATTATCTTCATTCTTCTATTTTTAATTAAATAAATTTTATTTATTTAATTAATTCCTCTTATCATTTATCTCATGAGCTGACATGTGTGCCTCTTTCATTTAAAAAAGATAAGTGGTACTACATCTTTTATTTAATATCTTTCACATGTAGTACTCTTTTTATGTATATGGTCACACATAAGCCTTATCTTCCCTCCACTTGTCATCTTCACATTCACCTATGTCTATCATTCAATCTTAGCCATTCACATAGCCACTGAATCTCTACCATTGATTGATTTTGGTAGAGTTCTATAAAACACCCTCTCATTCCATACTACAAACAATCCAATATTCATATAGTGTCTACATTATTATCCTGAGCATATTGAGCACTTGAGTATTCATAGCATCTATTGAGCTTATAATCATTATCATCCATCCATCATGGCATCTTTTATCTTCATAATTGTTCATTATTGAAGAAGAAATCCACATCATAAACAACGAATCACACAATCTAGGTGATATTGTGCTTGAATTGCATGCTTTTGATTTTATTTGGATTAGATTATTTGATGATGGTAGGGTTAGGTTTTCATGGCTATGCTTGATTTTATTAACCTGATTTTTTACCTATCACATTTTGGCACGCCCAGTGGGACTCACATCCTTGATTAACTTTTCTATTTGAAGTTGTTTTTATGAAGATCAGATTTTTCGAGCGCTTACGGCAAGTTCTAGTCACTTTTGAGCAATAACCTATCATTGTCTGAATATACACATCACTTTTGAGCTGAAACCTACCACCTTTAACATTTCTCGGATCACTTATCAATGAACAGTAATCACTTTCTGTATGTTTTGCATTGCTTTTACACTAACAGTGGTCACCTATGCCTTTATCTAAATCTCTTTTAATCTGACAGTGATCGCCTTTAGCTAGTTGAATCACTTATTGCAAAACTAGGGTTGTTGTTGCATTCTATTTTTCTTGCAGATCTGAGTCGCTTATGATACGTAACCAGTCGCTTCATGATTTTTACATCACTTGTGAGCTTTATCAATCTGCATCTAGTGCTCTCAGAATCACTTATGATCTGTAACATTTCGCCTGTTGTAGAATACAAGTCACTTTTGATCAACAGTGGATCGCCTCTGGTAAATTATGTCACTTTCAGTCTGTATCATTTGCAGTTTATTTTTCTTGGCTACTAATTGGGTATTTGTGCAGCATCTTATTGATTGTCCAAGAAAAGGAGGTTATCAAACTACTAACATATCTGTTGCAGCTTCAATCAGTCCAAGACTTGTGGTTTTTCACTAAATTAGGAACATTTGGGCTTGGTGCTTAAAATAAATCATTGCTTGCTCCGTGCTTGATTTATCCTTTTTGATTGCTTGTATGTCATTGATTGTAACCCAAATTTAATAACAAAAGTATCCTCTCCCCTTGCTTATCAAATGGATCTTGGGTGTATGAGAACTTGTTATTATCTTTAGAGGGCCTGCCCTCTTGGTGTGAAAAGGGATATGACCCAAGTGGTAATAGGCTAAAGACAAGTCCTTCCAAACCGCTATATAAGAAAAGTGTTTGTGTCGAAAGCCACAAACTATGGGTGTTGTTGTGTTATACCGATAGCCAACCTCCCCCAAAACCCTCCAAGGTGTAACCCTTGAAGGCTGGGAGACTCCATAACAGAGAGTAGCGCTACCGTACGTATAGCCACCTGAACGGATGCCCTTATTAGCAACTTTGTGTAGTAGTCAAAAACCTTCTATTTGTTGATGCAAAAGGTGGGACCTTTGAAGCTAACCTGATTCACGTGGTTCTTAGAAGAGATAGCAAGGACAATCCTAAGGTTTGGTGAGGGATAGACCTTTTGGAAAACTTGGATCTTGGTATGCGTGAGAAGTGTGTACCGTGGAGTGGAGCCGGTGCTACCAAGATCCTAAAGCTATCCCCTTTGAATAAGCGCAGCCAGGGGATTCAGCAAATACAGTCCTTTCCTAGCCTAGGTTATACAAGTTTGTGATTGTTGTGAGTGTGAGAGACTGCAATTATTGTTTTCTTGTAAAAAAAACACAAATCAGACATATTTCCTGATAGACACAGTCGCTTTTGAACTTAAACTATCTGAATATAGACAACTGAATTGATTTTAAACAACAGTCAACTACTTTTTGCCTTAACTGAATCACTTTTAAACAGTAATCAGTTGCTTTTAGCCTAAATCAAATTGCTTTTAAACAACAGTCTGTCGCCTTTGGTCTAAACTACCTCACTTCTGATCAGCAGCAAATCACTTTTCAGTCAATATTAATCACCTGTGGAAAATTGGCTCGCCTCTAGTTAATACTGCAATCTACTATTAGAACCAAAACCAGCTCGCATTTAAGTTATTACCAGTCACCTTTGGCCTTTTCTGAATCACATTTGAGCTATTATTTGTCACCTGTGGTCTAATACTAGCAAATCTTAGTGACTCAGTCAAATTAGCCACAAATCCAGCTTGCTCAGCCTCAGCATTAGCTTTCAGACCTGTCTCTAATCATTAACAGATACCTAGACTTTGTCTCTTGCTTTGAGCTTACCAATCAATCAAATTTAATGAGCTTTTCATCTTCTTGAGATCCCAAATCAGCAAACCAAACATCAAACCAATCAATTCGATCAATCAACAAAACATCATCTCCTAGCTTTAGCTTCAGCAACATAGCAACCCTTAGCAAACAAATTTTCCCTTGAGTGTGTGAGCTATTCTCTAAGGAAGACCAGCAACCAACAAATCAACCAAGCAACCTAACACCAAAAAAAATTAGCCAACCAAAACAAATCAACAACCAAGCAAACCAACAAAGCAACCATCAACCAACCAACCATCAAACTATCATCTTTTTGGGTCTCAAAACCTTGACAAGCTAAAGTTTAGTTTTCAACATCATTCATCATGCCTCAAACTAGGAGTAAATATAGAGCTGAAATGGAAGCCAAACTATGGGCTAAAATGGAAGCCAAATTGTAAGCTGAGATGGGAGCTAAGATGCAACAATCTAGATCAACACCTCTTAGAGACGTGACTCAAGTCACGACTGGTATGCCTCCTCATATGTTTACACCTCATGGGTATACCATTGGAGAGTCATCTTCACAACAAGTGCAACCTCAAACATTTTTGGAGACTTTTGAGGAACAATCCCAAGAAGACTTATCAGAATTTCAAGATACACATGTGTGGGATCAAGTTGAGAGACTTGTTTTATCTGAGCCTAATTACTACCTCTTGCAACTTGCTCGCATGGGCACTAAATTACCAAGAGATTTTGACATATCCACTATTAGAGAGCACAATCCAAACACTCCCGCTATTGTTTCAAAGGGACCATCTACTATAGTCACACCATCCCCCATCATATCACAAACTCCATATTTCAACACATCTCTTTCATTGCCTATTGTTACTTCATTTGATCCACCACGCTCGGAGTACACTCTAGAACCTTTGATAACGCCAACCAATGTGCTCCCTTTCATTTCACAAAATTTGAACATCCCACCTTTCCATGTTCCTCAACATACTCCTTCTCCTACCATGACCATTTCCATGCCTCAAGTAACACAAGTTGTCCATGTGGCCCAAGCGCAAATGCCCCAAACATCACAAGCTATCCCCATATCCCATAGTATGCAAGCTTCCCACACTATCCCAACAACACCAATAGTCCAAGCTTCATGACCATCGCAACTTGCTATATCCCATGTGGATACCACATCTCACATACCAACTGCTAATATGCTTTCCACTATCTCTACTAATCCCGCCAATACACCATATAATCCCAATGTTAGTCTTATTGACATGAGTGACCCTTCTATCATTTCTCAAGCCAATCCTAGCACTACGGTCACTTATGTTGAGCAACTTGCATCCATTATGTCATATTCTTACAATCCTTCACCAACCATCAATCCATCTTATGCTACCCAAGGCTTGCCTATTGTCACCCAACACCTGACACATATCAATCCCCATGTCCAAAATACAAACCCAAGTGTCCATCCTTCTTTTGCATCCACCAATCCTTCCATCACTTACCATGTCACAAACCCAACTCCAAATTCACAACCATTAACTAGTGCCAATCCATCGGCCACTTCCCATGTGATGCCAAATTTTGGTGTCAATTCGTCACAGTATACCCAATCACCACTTTTGTCTCAAGGACAGCACTCCTCAACCACATATGTGTCACATACCAATCCTTTGACATACATTGTGAGTACGCAACCTCAACAAATGGTCATGGCTTTATATATCCCACAACAGTAACCTCAATATACATCATACCATGTTTCACCCCCTTTGCAACAACAGCAATTATCTCCAGCAGATGTTCAACAAATGATCAACCAAGTGGTAGGACAAGGCAAGAAGACATTTTCTTTAGAAAACATATGTGCTTATCCATTTGACAAGTCACTTCATATGACACCTTTTCCGCCACACTTTGAAATTCCACAATTTGACAAGTACAAAAGAAAAGGAAATTTGGAAGACCATCTTAGAGCATTCTTTGTGGCATGTCTCGATGTTGCTCATGACGATACATATCTTTTGAGACTATTTCCTTGAAGCTTAGCAGGACAAGCTCTTGAATGGTTCTCTCATTCACCTCTAGGAATTAAGTCTTTTTCAGAATTAGCAAATAAGTTTCGATCACACTTTGCTTTTAACATTGAACATGAAGTGAACATGAATGACCTTGTCAATAATAAATAGTGTAATGGTGAAGCCTTTTCTTCATTTACTCAACGATGGCGTAATATGGCTAGCCAACTATCATGGGAAATACTTGAGAAGAAACAACTCGATATCTTTGTTCAAAATATTCATCTCGAGCTGTCATTTCAAGTACAATTGCAAAGTGCTAGCACCTTTGATGAACTTGTTTCCAAAGGAACCATCATTGAACAAGCTTTAATTAATAAAGGAACTATCAAGATCTTTCGCGATAACAAAGACTATCCTCAAAACTCCAATGATAAATCTCTCTTTTGGAACAAAAATAAGAATGTTGTCAACAATGGTGTTGTGGATGCAAAGAACATACAAACTATGAAGGCTCCCATCAACATTCAAGCTGCTTCTACAACAACACAACCCTTTCAATGAACACAACAATGACAAACTTCAAATCCGCGCTGACAATTTACACCATTAGCGGAACCTATGGAGGTTGTCTTTCGAAAGCTTCTCCAAGCAGGTGATATTATGTTACCGGATGCACCACCCAACGGTGAACCACTCTTCAAAGCTCCGTGGTACAAAGAAAATGAATATTGCGATTACCATAGAGTTAAAGGACACAAAACAAATGGTTCTGTATACAGCTAAAAATGACATGACTCTACTTAAATAAATATTTTAAATATTTATTTCACCCTCACATTCCTCTATCAATAAATAAATAAATAAATAAATTTATTTGATTCATCTCCTCTCATATTATTAAATAAATTACATTTATTTAATTAATTAAATTCATCCACATTAACTTCATTCTTCTAAATAATTAAATAATTTTAATTATTTAATTAAAATCTTAAATCATTCTTCTAAGTAATTAAATAATTTTGATTATTTAATTAAAACCTTTTATTCTTCCAAATTTAAATAAAATGCAATTTTATTTAAATAAAATCTTAAATCCCCACAAAATAAAATATATTTAATATTTTATTTTCCTCCAAATTATCTACAAATAATTAAATAAATCTATTTATTTAATTATGCTTTCTTATCTTCTAAAAATCTTCATATCTTCTAAAAATATTATTCTTCTTGTCATTCAAAAGGAAAAAGCTGAGTTACAAAAGCAAAAGCAATTTTAAAGCATCTTTAAAGCAAAACTTGCTCTTAAATTAGAAAAAAAAACTCATCCTCATTAACAAAATAGTTAACTCAACATAACTTCTTTTTGAATGACACATGTCTTTCTTCCATTTGTTGCACGTTCCTCAACAATCCTCCTCCGTTGATCTTCTTCTACACAAGTCTATAAATACAACCCTCTTCTTCTTCATTTGATAATCCATCATTTGAGTGAACTTATGCTGCAGAAACACAAGCGCGCCTTTGGCACCCTTCATCTTCATATCATTCATATCCATCAATAGTGTGTTGAAGCTCATCTTCAATCACACAAAGTATCCTAGCCAACGTCATCTTGTCATCTTGAGGACTTCAAAGCAAGGAAGCAAGCTTCCTGAGGGCCAACATTCATCTCCATCAAGATCAAAACAGAAAAGGTGAGCAATGGAAGGTGAAAGGTAAAGAGGTTGTAAGTATTATATTTGCTATTTATTTTAAATCCTTTTATCTTCAGATTTCATTGTTGTTTTGGGTTATTATTATTCATTTTGATTAATCCATATTTCCACATCACATTTTGGTGCCCACCGTGGGGCCCTTGCCCTTTTATTCTAATCAAAATCTAAATTTTATTGTAGACAAGTTTTGTACAAGTGTCATACAGGGTTTTGATAGGTTCATTCAATGCATACACCCTTTGAATCAATGCATTTGACTCCTGTTACGGTGCATTCATACTCCAGCACATCCAACCTCCAAGATGGCGCATCTGCCTTTTGTTTCGGTGCTTACGACACTACGACGCATTCATCCTCTGTAATAGCACATCCGAGCCCTATTCTGGCACCTTCATAATACCTATGCATATACCTCTCCAGACGGCACTTATACTCTGTTTTACAGTGCATTTACTCATTTAATGCATTTGCATCATATTATGGTACATTTACCTCTTGTATTAGCGCATATGTAAAATGCCGCATGCAATCTCTATTTCTGCGCATTCAGACTGCATTGCAGCGCATTTGTTCTGTACTGTAGTTTTTAGGGTTTCTTGTGATTTTCTGATTGAGCTAACATTTTGTCTTGCAGGGTTAGAGGCTGGAATAGTTCATTTAGTTGCATTGATTAATTCATCTAGTTTAATTAAGGGGAAAAAGTAAAAAGATGTATGCATGCAAACTCCACGTAGTCTATAACTAGGAAGAGAGTAATTGAACCACTACTATATCTGCATATTGTTATCTTCTTTAGTTAGATCATTGCTATCTTACAAACGAGAATTAACATTGCTATGTCTTGAACACTTCAAAGTTAACGATCACGTGTGTGCACAAGTAGAATAGCCCATTTAGTTTTTCTACTTTTAACTAGGTTGGATTAATCAGTGTATTCTGTGACTGTGAATGACAATAGGCATATGCTCTCCCCTTAACCGGGTGACCAAAATGCCAGACTTGTCATTCTATTTGTTTAACCCTTAGGGGGCCTGCCCTTGGATGCACGCATGTCCAAGTGGGAACGACCCTGAGTGGTAACAGGCTAAATCCAAACCCTACCAAGCCACTTAAAATAAATTATGCTTGAGGTTAAAACCTCCTGCAATGAGTGTTGTTGTATTACACCGACAGCCAACCTCCCCCAAAACCCTCTAAGGCATAACCCTTTGAGGCTAGGAGACTCCATAACAGAGAGTAGTGCCACCGCATGTGTAACCACTCGAATGGTTGCCCTGACTACAAACCAATTGTGTAGCAAGCCAAAAACTCCTATTTGTTGATGCAAAGGGTGGAGCTCTTGAAGCGGCCTCAATTCATGTGACTCTTAGTAGAGGTAGCAGGGACAATCCTAAGGTTCGGTGGGCGTACGAGCCTAAGCAAACCCAGATCTGGTATGTGTGAGAAGTGAGTGCCATGGAGGGTAACCACTGCTACCAGATCCTGGAGCTACACACTTTGAGTAAGCACAACTAGAGGATTCAACGAATATTGTCCTATCCAGCCTAGGGTGTACTTGTTCTTGAGTCAAAATAGTCCAAAAATACAAAAAAATAACAAAAGATAAAAATATGAAAACTTTTGTGTTTTCTGTGTTTGTGCCATAATTGAAATCATTTTCTCAACAACACTGAGTTTTCAAACCAAAAATAGAGAAATCTCAAAAAACATTCCAAGAAACTATGAAAAACTAAGCAAAAACTAGAATTACGCATTTGCCTCGACTAGCAACGCATTTGCTGAGACTTTTGGCACATTTGATATCTATCGCGGCGCATTTGAACTAAAACTAGAGTGGCGCATTTGGTATGACTTGTAGTGCTTCTGCACTCTATTGTGGTGCATTTAAACTACTGCACATTTAAACCAAAAAGCAAATTCAGTACCTTCCAAGAGCAAAACTGTCAAAAAACTTTTCAAAAACCATTTTCAAACCTATCTCAATTTTTCATAATCTGACTAAGATCGTGCAAATCAACCATTTTCTTTCTTCTTCCACACCATAACTATCTTTTTGTCATCCAAAATCTCGCCAAATTCTTCCAAAATTCCAACAAGGTTAGAACCAAGTTATTCTAGATCACATCACATCTCAAACAAAACCTAGTGAGTCTCCTCTATCAAGGATCACTTATCCTTCTCTATCGGAACTCCACTAGTGGATTGTGCTAGACTAAGTCAACATCAAGCAAACAGATTTCTATCATCCTCGCTTCGACTATAGTTTTGTTTGTCCAACTTTGTTTGACACCACCTCAATCTAAGAAGAATCTTGCTAAAATCTTGTCACCTTCTAGCACCTTGCTCAAAATCTCATTCCGTTCCCATCTCTAGTCTCCACTTGCATGGTCTTAACTAGATTACAAAAACAAATGCAAATTGAAATGGTGGAGAAAAGTATCCCAAACCCTCACGAAAGTGAGGAAGAAATTTCTATGCACAAGATCCTTCAAACACAACATGACCCAAAATTTCAACGCCTATTAGAAAAGGTACTTTCTCAAGACCCTACTAAATTCTTTTTACACCTAGCAAATCTAGGAGTCAAACTCCCTAAGGATTATGACGTAGAGGCTCTCAAAGAAACTAAGGATGAAAGAAACCCTGAAGGAAGTAGACATGAGGAAGGAACACCTTCAGACAAAAGAAAGATAACAAATGATCCTACGGATGCCCTAAGTCTAGTGAACCAACAAATCCTAGCATTACAACAAGAATTCGCGGACATGAAAATAGGGGCATCGACTAAACATTACACCCTAGAGGATATTTCACCATATCCTTTTGATAGGACCTTGATCATGATTCATTTCCCCTCAAAATTTGAGGTACCAAATTTTGATAAATATAGAGGAAAGGGTGATCCAAGGGACCATATCAGGGAATTCAACACTGCTTGCCTAGAGGTCGCACACAACAACACTTACCTTATGCGACTATTTCCACGAAGCTTGGGAGGACAAGCCATGGAGTGGTTTTCTCGATTACCACCTGGCATTAAAACATTCAATGAACTTGTCGACAAATTTGTCACCCACTTCTCTTACAATATTGAACATGACACCTCAATATTGGATCTTTGTAACACCAAACAGAAAGGTGGAGAGTCTTTTGCCACCTTCCCATAAAGATGGAGACAACTGGAAAGCAAGTGTCCGCACCAAATGCCCGAAAAACAAATGCTGGAAATGTTCATGCACAACTTACAAACTGACATGAGCTATCAAATACAAATCCAATGTCCTACTTCCTTTAGTAAGGTCATTGAGATGGGCTTCATCATTGAAAAATCTCTAATTGCCAAGGGTCAAATAAAACTCTATAAGGACACTCCTAGTACCAACACTAACACAGACAAACTGAGATTCTGGATGAAAAACAAAAACATTGTGAATGATGGGTTGGTAGATGCCAAAAATGCGGCACCTGAGCAACCAATTTTCATTTTGTCAACTCCTCAAAGCAACCCCCCACAAAACAAACCAAGAAACACTGAATCTCGGTTCACCAACTTTCCACCTAGGAGAAAGTTCACCCCTTTGGGAGAATCCTTGGAAACTACCCTACCAAATCTAATCATGAACAAGATCATAACACTTCCAATGGCGTGGGAGTATGAACCTAAGGTCAAACCCCATTGGTGGAATGACAACAACTTTTGTGAATTCCACCGAAACAGGGGGCACAAAACAAATGACTACATTGCGATAAAACACACGATCCAAGACTTGATCAAACAAAACAAAGTATCGCTTAATGGGCATACCTCCAATAATGATCATCAGGCATTGAAGGATCCTCTTCCCAACTACAAGCAGGGAAGACCTTCCAACTGAAACAATAGTGGATCCAACAATGCAAATTACACAAATGTCGGCTTTGACTATGTTGTTAACCATATCTCAGAGGGTGATTCACACACCAATGTGATCACTATAAACAAAGATCCGGATTGCAATGTTACCACCTGCAGCAATAGAGTCACTCTTAGGAGAACCTCTGCCCCTCCGGTTAATCAATACAGTATCGTGGATCAGCTACATAAAACCCCTGCGCATATCTCCATGCTAGAACTTCTACGTCTATCCCCGTCTCATAGGGCCATACTTGACAAAGCTCTTTCCAAAGCTTCCATCCCAACGAACCTAGCTGAAGAGTAGTCCCAAACCATGGTAGGTCATATCACCTCACCTCATTCTCTATCATTCATTGAAAAGGATGATATGTCAATCACCCAACCCCATAACGCCTCTCTTCACATTGAAGCCTTCATTCACAAGCACAAGATAAAGAGGGTCCTAATAGATGGAGGAGCTGGTTTGAATATTTGCACCCTAAAGCTAATCCTTACATTGGGGTTTTCAGAGAAAGCTATAGATCCGAAAAGAAAAATCACTATAAAAGCCTATGATGAGGAGGAAAGAACTTCCAAGGGAATTGTTACTTTACCAATTAGAGTGGGACCCATAGTAAAAGATGTGGCTTGCCAAGTCCTTGATATGGAGCTAGCATACAACATTCTTCTTGGGAGACCATGGATACATGCTCTGAAAGTAGTACCTTCGACCTACCATCAGTGTATCAAGTTCCCTCATGAAGGTCAAGAGATCACCATCCAAGGTGACCCCAACCCATTTCAGTACTGTAACTCTATCCATCCTAAACCTGAAGTGGTGATTCATAAGAACCGTGCCTCTGCTTCATCCTCATCTCGTGTTGACCCAACTACACTTGCTTCCTCTTCAAAAATGTCCCAACCTGACCACAAACTCAAAGATAAAGGCTTGGGCGAATACACAATCTCCCAATCCCTCTACTTGGCACAGCTCCCCCTATCTCTAAGATCGTATGGAAGACCTACTCTGAGCAAACCCAAAGCAGACAAAACTACCAATGGACCATTTGTCAAATGGGGCAGCCTTGAAGATGAGAGTGATGAGAAAGATATCCTACAGTGGTTATACAAGGATAAAGGCAGTTCATCAACATAACAAGGTCATCGCACCATACCAACTGAACAATATGGTCAAGGTTTTCAAATGTTACAAAGAATGGGGTATGAAGGACACGGTCCACTTGGTTCAAGAAAGGATGGTATCACTAAACCCATCCAACCTCATACCTTAATAGCCTGAGACACTACAGGGCTAGGGTACATTGGAACACAAAGATACAACAGAGCAACGCGGAACAAAGGCAAACAACCAGAAACATCCACTAGTAATTTGGTTGATCAAAATCAACAATTACAACTAGGTATTGAGACCAATTCCAACAAGTATGAATGGGAGAACCTCTCTGAGCTACCTTGTGATGACAAAGGAATTGATGTTGTCCACGAGTATGACCTGACCCATGCTAATGAGAGACAAGGTCCAAGGGCTAGACCGCTAGAGTCCAACTCGCGTAATAATGATAGTGAAAATCGTGAGGAAAGAATGATACCTCCCTTGATGGATTTGCTAATAGAGAGTACCATCGCAGACTTCATCTATGCTTTTAACAACTCTATGCTAACTATCAACACCATCGAACCCGACCAACCCAATGATCCCTTACCTTTGGTCCATCCTGAACTCATAGACTGGGACTTACAAGGTACTACCCCTAAGCTTGATACCTTTGAAAATGATGACGCCATCATAGACTACCTTGACCTTAGAGATCATATACCCGCAGGGGACCACAAAGCTGGCTATGCTATAGAACTCAACAAGAAGGCCTATTTTGGAGAGAGTGCCAAGCCTTTTAGTCATAAAAATATCAAAATGAAAGAAAGATCTAATGGTGAAAACTGCTCTGCGACAGTGGTAGATCATGAAAATGGTAAAAATAAAGACATATCCAACAGTGAAAACCTCTCTGAGGTGCCAAAGGATGAAAGGCTTGACCCTCTACCCAATCTTACACACCAGGAGAGATCTTCAATCTTGATAGAACTAGTAGAACCGATCAATGTTAATACAGGTGATGATCCCAAAATGATCCACATGGCAAAGGCCTTAACAGAACAAGAAAAACTAGCCTTCACGGATTTCTTCAAGAGAAAACAAATCAACTTTGCTTGGCCATATGCATATGCAAACATGCCAGGGTTAGATCTGAATCTTATAATGCATCATCTATCTTTAGCACCAGGAGCTAAACCAGTAAAGCAAAAACTCAGAAAGATGCACCCGCATGTGGCCCTCATGGTAACAGACGAGCTGAAGAAACTATTGGGTGTCAGATTCATTAGACCTATAGACTATCCTGAATGGGTTTCGAACATAGTACCAGTCGCCAAACTAGATGGCATAGTCTGAATATGTAACGACTTCAGGGACCTAAACAAAGCTTGTCCGAAAGATGACTTTCCCCTACCAAACATTGACATGATTGTAGATCTCACGGCAGGGCACACCATGCTATCACTAATGGATGGTTTTTCCGGTTACAACCAGATAAAAATTGCACCTGAAGATCAACACAAGACTGCATTCACATGTCCTTGGGGCACCTATTATTGGTGTGTCATGCCATTCGGTTTGAAAAATGTTGGTGCAACATATCAGAGAGCTATGACCACAATCTTCCACGACATGATGCACACTATAATGGAAGACTACGTTGATGACAATCTAGCTAAATCGCTCACAAGAGAAGGACACCTAGCAATATTAGACAAAATCTTCAATAGACTGGAAAATTTCAATGTGCGCCTCAACCCAAAGAAGTGCATGTTTGGAGTAACCTCAGGAAAGCTACTTGGATACATAGTGTCTACTAATGGAATAGAAGTCGATCCAGCTAAAGTGAAGGCCATCATGGAAATGTCACCTCCTAAGAATCTCACTCAGCTAAGGTCTCTACAAGGAAAACTGCAATCTATCAGAAGATTCATTTCTCAACTGGCAGACAAGTGCCACCCATTTTCTCACCTTCTACACAAGAATGTCCCTTTCAAATGGAATGAGTCATGTGAGTAGGCATTTCAACAATTAAAAGAATATCTCATGAAGCCACCTGTATTAATGCCACCGATTCAGGGTAAACCTCTACTACTAAATATCTCAGCCACACCAATAGCTCTGGGAGCTCTCCTTGCACAGCAAAACTATGATGGGAAAGAACAAGCAATCTACTATATCAGTCGAACACTTGTTGGATATGTACTATAGTATATGCCAATTGAAAGAGCATGTCTCGCTGTAGTCTTCACATCAGAAAAGTGGAGACATTACATGTTGTCACATTCTGTCAAATTGGTAGCAAAGATTGATCCACTCAAGTACCTACTCAACAAGGCAGCTCTAACAGGTAGATTGTCCAAATGGGTCATGCTTCTCAGTGAGTTCGATATTGAATATGTAGATAGGAAAGCAATAAAAGGCCAAGTACTTGCAGATCAACTGGCAGATGCACCCCTAACGGATGACAGCCCTTTAAGCTTTGAATTTCCAGACGAATCTATCTTTCACATAAACACAGCAACCTAGAAAATGTACTTTGATGGATCATACACTCAGCATGGATCAAGAGCAGGTGTCTTGTTGATCACACCTCATGGCGACACCATTCCTAAATCATACAAATTACTCTTTCCTTGCACTAACAACATGGCAGAGTATGAAGCCCTAGTCATTGACATCAAGCTAGCAGTTGAATGGAATATCCAAGAACTACAAGTATATGGCGACTCACAGCTAGTTATCAATCAAGTAAATGACGACTACCAAACAAAAGATAAGAAACTAATCCCTTACAAGAGAATGGTAGATGACTTCAAAGCATACTTCGTCAAGATCTCTTTTGAACAGATACCAAGGATTGAGAACAAGGCTGCAAACACCATGGCCATGATCGCATCTCTCCTTGACATTCTGGATAATCAATCACATTACGAGTTCTTGGTAGAGCCAGTGTCCCATCTTGCATATGACACCCATGAATCCCGTATCATTTGCCATATCGTTGGAATTGATTCCCCCCTCTACAGAAAAATATTTGCCTATCTTAAAGAGAATACCCTCCCACCTGATCTCTCCAGTAACTAAAAATGAACCTTTATCCATTAGGCATCCCGGTACACCATTGTTGCCAATACCCTATATCGCAGAAGTCTCGATGGTACTCTCCTTAGATGTCTCGATAGTGAGGAATATCAAACTTCCCTGAGCAAAATACATGACGGTATATGCAGGACTCATTCTAGTGGCCCTACCCTAGCCAAGAAACTCATACGCATGGGATACTACTGGCCAACAATGGAACAAGACTCCTATCATTTTGTAAAGAAGTGCAAGAAGTACCAAATCCATGGGAACCTAATACGTGTATCAGCACAAGAGCTGCAGCCGTTAACAACTCCCTGGCCTTTCTTTCAATGGGGACTCGACTTAGTGGGCAAGATTCACCCCTCTTCCTCCAGTGGCCATAAATTCATAATCACTGCCACCGAGTACTTCACGAAGTAGATTGAAGCCGTGCCTCTAGCCAATATCATAGGCAAGCAGATTGCCTCATTTATCTTGAACTATATCATTTGTTGCTATGGTATCCCTTCGTCCATTATCACGGATAATGGACCACCTTTCAAAAATCAAGATGTTAGGGAACTATGTGAGAAATGCCATATCTAGCACCACTTTTCAACCCCCTACTACCCCCAAGGCAACGGCCAAGCTAAGGCATCAAATAAAACCATTTTAAAAATCCTAAAAAAGACTGTCAATGATGCCGGCTGAGATTGGCATGTCCAACTGTATGCTACACTATGGGCCTACCACACAAGCATCCGTACACCCACAGGTGCAACACCATACTCCCTAGTCTATGGATCTGAAGCTATCTTGCCCATTGAAGTCAAGATCCCATCCTTGCGAGTTTCATTAAAAGGCCTCATATTAGACAAGGAGTATAGAGTGTCCAGACTTCAAGAATTAGAGCTACTCGAAGAGAGAAGGCAACAGGCCTTTAACCACCTAAAAGCATATCAGCAACGCATGTCCAAAAGCTATAACCACATGGTAAAGCCCTGAGTATTCCAAGTTGGTGACCTAGTCCTAAGAGAAAACCCCAGAAACTAGCAAGATAGAGAAAAGAAAGGCAAGTTTGAGCCTAACTGGCTCGGTCCCTATGTCATCATTGCAGCCTATGGATCGAGGGCATATCAATTGGCTACATCTAAAGGTGAACTATTCAATGATCCTATCAACAGCATGCACCTTCGCAAGTTCTATACTTGAAAACCTCAATGTAAGGGAGTCCTGAAAAAATCCAAAAAAATCCAAAAAATGATCAAAAACAGAACAAAAAAATTGGAAAAAATGGAAAAATAACAAAAAACATCATCCTCTGGTGAAAACCTGGCAAACAGGCGTCATGTGTACTCTTAGCTCTCGTGCAAATAAAAGAAAGTGGTGAAAACCTGGTAAACAGGCGCTATCTGTGACAAGCCACTTCCTCCATCTGTTGTAACCTCGTATCTCTTGTGTCCATCATGTTGTTCATCTCAAACCAATCCTTTGAACCATTATCAAACTACATCACCTCTGAGTTATCACATAGGTAAGGCCATTCTTAATGCGCCCCCGAGGCTCCGCTCCACTTCTCTCTCCTCCATATCCCTCGAGTGTCATCTATCCGGCTGTCCATATCATTTCTGCATCTTTGCCATCGCCTAGGTCTTAGGTCCATCAAGTTCACCCCGAACTATGTTGCCTCTGCGTCGTCACGTAGGCAAGGCCATTTAGCAATGAGCCCCCGAGGCACTAGGTCAATCCCTTAGGGTCCATCTCTCCATATCAGTTGATCGTCTCGCCCATAATAAGTCGATCCTTGTCTAAACTGGGGGCAACTCCTCGACCTAGTTGCGGATTTGGATTCTTGAATGAGGCATTTTCTTAGAGGACACCAATAAAGGATGGTGATACCTTTCACTAGACAAGCAAGTGCAGCAAACAACAAGCTCCCAAAACAAAATTCTTGATGCAGAACATCAACCTGTCCAAAGCAGAGCACCATATAAAAACACTCAAACTAATCCTATATCAATTATGGCAAAAGACACATCTAATGCAAGAATATTTTGTGAACAGGTTAACTTAGAAGGTCTTGAATTTTTGTCATTATGTCTTCCTATGCTACTCAAGGATGCCAAAAGCTAGAGATGCTATGATGGGGGCATAATATTTTTCTTTGTCTACTACTTGTGGATTAAACTTTAGTAGTGTAACAACTTTTGTCTAACGACATGATCCGCAAAAGATCATCGAGGACTCTGAGGTCTAAACATGAAAAGGGGCAATCCTTGTCTATTGAAATGTAAGAAGTACTTAGGTCATCTAGATTCAAGTTTGACTAGATGCTTGTATCAACTTGCCATATCAAAATCCATGTAAGTGATACTCAGGTCATCTTGGTCTAATTATACCTAGATGCTTGTATTTTCTTACAACATTTCAAAAAGTGAAAAATACCAAAAAGTGCCCAATGATGAAAGCAAAAAGACTTGCAAATATCAAGATGACAAATCCACATCCATCTCATATCCAGCAATCCATATCCACCATGTAATCCTGTAGTATATCAAATGAAAGTCAATATCTCTTCATCTCTTCTTCCACCTCTCTACATCATCACCTGGGTCGATTGAGTACATTTGGACATATCAAAAACATAGCATAGATTGCATATCACATCACATGAGATAGTCATTTACATGATTACATCATTGGAATACCTAATAAAGTGCGTTAGGTCACCCACATACATGTGCATCCATATATCTCATCAAAAATAAAAATAAAAATAGCTAACTGCATATAGAGCTGCATTAAACATTTCCATAACATATCACATTTGCATTGCATATCAAAATCATATACATCCATCTAGTATGCATCACATATAAAATAGATTGCATCCATAGCATATCAACATAGAAAACATGAGCATATAGAACATACATAACTGCATCATCATATACTCATCAAAACATGTCCAAATGTACAACATATCAAAAATATCTGTCCAAATCTCTCAGTCATATCATAAAAATGTATACAAAGTACAAAAAGATGATGATACATGTCTTAGGGCAAAAAAATGATACATATATAGGCTATATCAGCCATCAAAAATGTGTATATCAACTCAAAAATGGTGCAAGTATCAAGGTTTGCCTAACCCTGCTGCCATGGAGCACTGCTCCCTGCGCTACCCTCTCCTCTGTCTCCCCCTGACTGCTGAGGACCCCTCACTGATCCCACAGATCGAGACCTACCTGCCCTCTGGGATGCCACAGACTGGGTCCTAAGACTGGGCGCCTGCTGATCTGCTACCACTGCCCCGTGGTATAACCCTCTGTAGTACTGTGCCTGAGCCTGCGCTCTGCCAAGCTCACTCTGAACCTATGCTAGCTGTGTCTGAGCCTGATGTACCTGTGATACCAAAAAGCTAGAGGTACCATCTGTCCCCATAGCTGTCACGGCTGCATCCCCCTCTGCTCTCGTCACCCTCACACTGGCCAAGGCTGCATCTCTCTCCTTGGATATCTCTGATATCCGTCTTGCATCTACATCCCTCTGAGACTCTGCTGCTCTCAGATGAGCCCTCAGTTGCCTAATCTAACCCTGTAGCATCACAATGGCCTACTGCTGTAAATCAGGCTGCGAAACCTGTTGTGCTAGCACCTGCCCCTGTACCTACTGTTGTGCCACCTGATGTGGTGGTGACATCTGCCTCTGTGATACCACCTGCTATGCTAGCCCCTGTGCCTGCACCTGTCCCACAACTTGCGGCAATACAACTGCCTACTAGCCTGATGATCCCTCCCCAGACCTCCTCCTCTGTCTAGGTTTGCCACCTCCCCCTCCATCATCTCCTCCTCCTCCGTCATCCCCCTATCCCCCTCTCCTCCTCCTCTGTCCTCCCCTCCTCCTGTCGGCTATACCCTCACCATCTGAATCATCCTTGTCAATACGAGGCGCTAACTCTCCAAGCCCTGAGTATCTGGGAAATGGATGTGCTGCAAACCACTCCTCATAATCTGACATCATGCCAGCATCCAATATGTCTCTCCTCATCGACCAAGACGCATGACGAATCTGCTAAAAGTCTGTCAAGGCCTCCTCGTATGATGTAACAGGACCCCACTTGAACCTTTCTACATGAGTCCTAGCAAAGCATGCATGTCCCTGTGGCCTACCCTATACATGACCAAACTGTCTCTAAACCTTGCTAACAATCTGTCACTCTAAAATATACCTGGTCCTACCAATGAGCCACCGAGTCTGGAAACAGTAGAGAAGCTCATCTGCCTCATCATCCCATACCTCACAGTCTAAGTATGGATGCCAGACAACTAGATCTACATTGTCAAACGGATGTCTCCAATACTCCAACTTCCCTAGCCTGTGCTAGGAAATCACACCTGCATAGCCATAACTATAAGGCTTACTCCTCTACCTGTGAAACACACATATCGGCCATGTGATAGCTATGTGCTCCCACAACCAAACCTATAAGAACGACATGCTTGCTGACAAACTAGCTCCCCTATGATATACCACCTAGTGCATATCTTTGTATAAGTGTGCAAGTACGTACACACCCCACGCATACCGGGTCCCGTCTGTGATCATGCTCTCTAACACCCTCCCCCAACCAATCAGGAAGCTGTGTGACCTCCTATCGAGGCATATCACACCACCAATCAGTCTAGCCACTATACACAGGGAGTAGTCATAGTAGTCATGTATGTCTTGCCACAAAATCACCTACTTCGCCAACTCTGGGTCATCAAATACGCGTCTACACTCAGCCAGTCCAGCATCCTGCTATGATCATACTCAACCAAGTCTCCCTGAATAGGGAGGTGGAGAATCTGGTACACGTCCTTAAGAGTAACTACCATCTCCCCTATCGGAAGTTGGAATGTACCATCCTCGCTGTGGAATCGCTCCACCGTTGCCATCAATAGAGCCTGGTTCATGCGAACCTCAAGCATGAAGCAAACATAATGCAAACCCATCGCACCTAGAGCCTCACAATCTATCTCAGTCAACATATATCACTGTAACAACGGCAACGGGAACTGCTCTCGTGACGTAAGGACATTCCAAATATCCTCCTGCAACCAAGCAACGCATAACGTCAAAGAAATCCATATCCAAGCAAGCCTTCTCATAACAAACAAACTATCCTATCAATGACTTAACATATCAAATTAATCAAAGCAGCATATCATCTCTTGACTAGATTCCCGACAATCTCAGAGATCGCTTATCAATTGACACATCAATCAAGGTGCCAATTGGGTTAATTTTGTTAAGTCATTTGATTTTTCCTAGTGCAAATGCGCCAATCCAGGTGGCAAATGTGGCGATCCATATCACATGTGCCACTTCACCATGAATGCGCCAATCTAGAGCTAGTATGTGTTGTTCTGGCACATGTGCCATTTCCCAGCAAATACACCAATTCAGGGCTTGTATGCGCCAAACTATCAGATGCGCCAAAGTATATCTCAAATGCGCCACATAACGACATATGCGCCACTTCAGAGTGCATATGTGCCGAACGACGGTTTGGTGCATCTATCTGAGTATTTTTCCCTAGCCATTAATTAGCCTAATAAATGATTTTTTTCGAGTTTTGATGAACTACATACCGCGGGTCCTACCTCCGCTCGCTGATCAAACCGTCAGACCTGCTCAAACTAGTGCTCCTCGCGTGGAATATCCATCTCTCTGGCTTCCATGCTCTCCTAAGCTCTCAAGAGACCAATCAACTAAGGACAAGTGTGCAAATGAATAGAACTTGTGGACCCAGCTCCTATTTATAGCAAGTGACCCATATCTGACTATATGACAACTGCGACTACTTCCCGTGTCTGTTTCTCTGAGCCATATCCCATTTTTTCTCCATCCTAACCCACTTTTCACCTTCTTCTTCATGAGATTGTCTATCTCACACCTTCTCCCTTCTTCCCGTCCAATCTCCCAAGGGGGCATCCTGTCGTTAAACTTGTACCAGGGGCAAACTGGGGCATGTATCACTATCGAAAATTCGTATTCTTTGAAACAACGTGATAAAACACATTGCATCAAAGAGGGGCAAAATGTATACACCTAAAAATGACATGACTCTACTTCAATAAATATTTTAAATACTTATTTCACCTTCACATTCCTCTATCAATAAATAAATAAATTTATTTATTTATTTGATTCATCTCCTCTCATATTATTAAATAAATTACATTTATTTAATTAATTAAATTCATCTACATCAACTTCATTCTTCTAAATAATTAAATAATTTTAGTTATTTAATTAAAATGTTAAATCATTCTTCTAAGTAATTAAATAATTTTAATTATTTAATTAAAACCTTTTATTCTTCCAAATTTAAATAAAATGCAATTTTATTTAAATAAAATCTTAAATCTGCACAAAATAAAATATATTTAATATTTTATTTTCCTCCAAATTATCTACAAATAATTAAATAAATCTATTTATTTAATTATGCTTTCTTATCTTCTAAAAATCTTCATATCTTCTAAAAATATTATTCTTCTTGTCATTCAAAAGGAAAAAGCTGAGTTACAAAAGCAAAAGCAGTTTTAAAGCATCTTTAAAGCAAAACTTGCTCTTAAATTAGAAAAATAAATTCTAATTTAAGAAAAACAAAACTCATCCTCATCAACAAAATAGATAACTCAACATAACTTCTTTTTGAATGACACGTGTCTTTCTTCCATTTGTTGCACGTTCCTCAACAATCCTCCTCCGTTGATCTTCGCTTTTCTTCTCAACCATTGATCTTCTTCTACACAAGTCTATAAATACAACCCTCTTCTTCTTCATTTGATAATCTATCGTTTGAGTGAACTTTATGCTGCAGAAACACAAGTGTGTCTTTGGCACCCTTCATCTTCATATCATTCATATCCATCAATAGTGTGTTGAAGCTCATCTTCAATCACACAAATTATCCTAGCCAACTTCATCTTGTCATCTTGAGGACTTCGAAGAAAGGAAGCAAGCTTCCTGAGGGCCAACATTCATCTCCATCAAGATCAAAACAAAAAAGGTGAGCAATGGAAGGTGAAAGGTAAAGAAGTTGTAAGTATTATCTTTGCTATTTATTTTAAATCCTTTTACCTTCATATTTCATTGTTGTTTTGGGTTATTATTATTCATTTTGATTAATCCATATTTCCCCATCATAGGTTGTATGCATTTAAAACATATTATCCAAGATTGCATCGATCAAGGTTTAATCAAAATTACACCTTCAACAACTCAACCTGCACAACAATCAACATCGAACTATGATCTAGAGGCTTTCAAGAATCCACTTCCATCTCATGACAAATCAAGTAACCCTCATGTCAGGAATGCTATTCAGTACAACTATGAATCATCTACCATTGGCCGCATTGACCATGCTTGCATTTCTACCATTACTATCCAAGGCAAAGCACCTTACTGCACTGTAACCAATTGAAGAGGTCGAGTCACCATTCAAGGAGCACCTATTCAACCTCCTCGACCGTTCTCTAACTATAATATCCTGGACCACCTTGGCAAAACACCCACGCACATATCCATTCTTGAGTTGCTTCGCATATCCCCTACTCACAAAGCTATCCTTGACAAATCCTTACAAGAATCTTCGATGCCCAATGATATTGATATCACACAATTCCAATCTATGGTTGTTAGCATTGTAGCCCCTTGTCATTTAACCTTCTCTGACAAAGATCTTCAGCCCTTCTTTCACCCTTCACACAACGAAGCCCTCCACATTGAAGTGTTTGTTAAACAACACCGTATCAAACGAATCTTGGTAGATGGTGGAGCTGGTCTTAATATATGTTCTTTGAAATTAATAAAACAATTGGGATATTCTGAGAAAGATGTTGAAACCTCCAAGGTTATTACTATTAGAGCATATGATGATGTCAAGAGAGATATTGAAGGGATTATTTTCTTGCCTATCCAAGTTGGGCCGGTCACTACTTAAACCTGTTGTCAGGTTCTTGATATTGACCTTCCTTATAACATCATCCCTAGTTGCCCATGGATACATGCCCTCAAGGCAGTGCCTTCCACATACCATCAATGTCTTAAATTTCCACATAACGGTGTTGAGATTACTATCCATGCTAATCCCAATCCATTTGAATTTTGTCGTGCTTTTCAAGCTAAATATCAGAGTTTGAATTGTATTCCTATCAACATGGAGGCATATCCATCTTCATCATATGTAGATCAATTCGACCTACTCAAGCCATCATCTAGCAAAGCCACTTCCAATCTCCATATTAAATACACTGAAAATGGTCCTAGTGAATACACATTGTAAGAATCTTCATCCACATCCATTTCTTATATAGAAGTTGGATCCTCTTTGGTAAGAGAGACTTCTAACTCTGATACCATCGACGACTCCTCCTTTCATATCACCAATCTTTTTTCGGGGTCCTCCATCTTCATGATTTTTGCCACCCCTTTGTCTCCATCTCGTGACGAACGCAAGTCTAGTTCTCCAAACACTCCTAGTCCTAGTGTCAAATGCAGACCTCCCCAAGCTAAAGATGTTGGTAACTCCTCCATCCATCCCAAGCTCACCATTTCCCATCCAAAACTCCATCATAAACCTCAAAATCATGTCACTATACATCTTCCACCATCCAATTTACCTCTGCTTCTTCCAACTCCTAAACTTCCACCATCAACTTTACCTCCATCATCCTATACCTTGCAAAAGCATGTGATTGTACATCTTCCACCATCCAATTTACCCCCGCTACTTCCAACTCTAAATATCACTCCATTTTCCTCACCTCAATTACTACCAATGCCTAATCATCCCTTTATCCATCTACACCATTACATTCCTAATCGTGACCGACAACTACACATATCATCTTAACATAAAGCTTCTACTCATTTCGGCAATTCTACTTCCATCAAACCCATGGGATTCAAAAATAAAAATTTGGATGCCTCTGTTTCTAAAGCCAAAAATCCTACCAAGAATCCTAAAGATTCTCATGCCTTAGGGCACCAAAGCAAAGAATCATAGCCTAATACATTTACAAAGATAGCTGAGCCTATAGCTCCACAAGAAGAGCCGACACCCAAAATGGTCTGGGTTCCTAAGAAAACAAGCAAGCAAGCCAAATGAGGCATCCTTATCCATATCTCAAACAAAAGAATCCCAACTATTTTCTTCCCATTCCATTTAACAATCCCACAAGCAAAGCAAAAATCATAAAAATACTAAGTATCTATGGGTTCCTAAATCACTCGAACACCCATCCCCTAAGTACGCATCTCTTTCACTTCCCGCACCGCCCTTTTAAAGCTTTAATGTTTAGCGGTGTGTGCAACTATTGGTCATGGTTCCCTTCCATCCCACATTTCCACATACCTCCACATCTCCATCCTTCATCCATTATCCTGCATATCTCCCCTATCACCTTCCTATGGTCCATGCTTTTGCATAAGCCTTCCATAATCCACTATCCCTATTCATCTATCCTTTCATAAGCCTTCCATCCATCCTTGTGTGAACCTTTAATCATCCTTATCCTAATCCACTATCCTACCTTATCCATCTTCCATCCATGCAATCCCTTACCAACATCTATGAGCATAACAGGATGGTGCATGCGATGACATACATCTCTAATGGGACACTATCACCTTTCATTGAACTAGACACTTGAGTCCCTCCTATCCATTACCATGGTGAAAACCTGGCAAACAGGCGCCATGTGTAATTGTCATCCTAAAAAAAAAATTCATCCAATCTTGAAAACCACTTTGTGGCGCTTTGGATAACAAAAAAATAATATAAGATAAATAATCCGTCCTCTGGTGAAAACCTAGTAAACAGGTGCCTTGGATAAGTACCATAGTGGAAACCTAGCAAATAGGTGCCATGTGTAATGACCAGCCTCCATTATTTGCTTGGATTGTTTGATTTCCTAACATATTTTGCCATCCTATCCCACATAATCCATATCATAATCCACATGTCATCGCAATAAACAACTTTTCCATCTTCGCCTCTGTCAATGCTAGCTATCATACTTGAGACATCGTTGTGATAACTATCTCTTTTGGCACCTTAGCATCTTGACCACACGCATTCTCCATCGTCACTCCTTCATAATAAACCTCATCTTGCACTGGGGGCATTTGTTGAGTCTTATTTGGAAGTGGATACCGCTATCTCTAGCTCATAACACATCAAACACTTTAGCTCATAACACAACAAACTCTCAACTTCAACCATAGCATTCATCCAATGACAAACATGGTAAAACAACTTTCAACCAGGATTCATATCTTTGCAATCAATTCGCGCTCATCTGGCATCCAAAACTAGAAAAACATCACCAAATGCAAACATTCAGGCAATCAGTTGATTCTTTCAACATCACTTACCGGCGTAATAAGAAAGAACTACATCCCAGCTCTATCATTAAAGCCTTGATCCCATGGATACAAGGTATGTAGGCAATTTGAGATGCGAAGGAAGAACTCTGATTCAGGCTAAGACGTTAGCCCCTTCTCTTCATCAGCCATCTTTCATCTTTCTTCTAATCATCCTTCAATCTTTCATCTCACATTCTTCTATTTTTCATCACACACATCATCAATAAGACCCAGAACTACATATTCATCATGTCTCATCTTCATTGTAAATGTGCTTTGATCCCATGGATACAGGGTATGTAGGCAGTCTAGAATACGAAGGAAGTTTCTAGTACTCAAGCACATATGATCCACCCCATCTTCTCCATCTTCTCTTCATCTTCCATCTTCTTCTCTTTGATTAGCTCAAGTAGGAAACAAACTATGTGTATACTGAAAGCTCAAGCACTTTAACCAATCAAGAATAAGCCAGAAGCTATTTGTTTGCATGTCTTAAGCCAACATTTTCTATAGCAATTTATCAACATCTTTAGCCTTCAATAGAATGCATCTTTCCTCTTAACAAGGCCCTAGCTTAAATCCATCTAAGAGCACCTAAAATTGGCAAGAGAACGTGATGACAGTATCTTTTGTTTTATCTTTTGATTTATCTTTTGTCCCTTTTCTATGCCTAATCGAGACTGCCTTGATCTATTTATATCTTGGTATGTTGCGATGAAGTAAGGAATGGGGCATGGTCATATTGCTTTCGTATGCTGTGTTTGTGGGATGATCGTATTCTCTTCCTAAGCATATTGGTATCTTGTACGTGTTGGGATTTGCATCTTACATATCAATATCTCTAGCATCTGAGAAGCTAAACAATCTCTTATGCATTTGAGACTATTCTATGTCAAGACTAGCACCATACATATAACCAACAAGTTGTCACTATGCGTAGTGGAGATAAGCTCAAACCATTGCTTGTAGTGTCAAAGTCCATCTTGGAAACACTAGTTGTTATTCATATCTTGTGCATGTTGGCTCAACATCTTGACCTCATGTGTTCAGACAAGATTGTAGCATGCTAGTTGCACATTGGATATCTCAACACCTTGGTCTTCTATACCTTGGTGCATAACATCCACATGCTATATCAAACATAAGGATTGCATTTCTTTTCATTTTGAACAATTACTTAAAAAGATGCCCATTGTACCATCTATTCATCCTATTATTCGTCTATATCATCCTCGACCAAGATCAATCATTTCCATTGTCCTTCTTCCACATCTCTTATCCTGCAAAACAAGTGTGTTAGACATACATAAGTCCATCACATATCATTTCATTACCATCTATCTATATGCATATGTCCATATCATATCATTACCATTTACATATTTGCATTATCATACATTTCCATTCATATCATTTGCATAAACATTCATACATAATCCATAACAATACAAATACAACATGCATAACCATCATAATACCAACAGTGTATCCATCGCATCATCATGTAGATTAGCAATACATCATCATATATATACATGTGTCAATATACAAGTGTCTACATATACAAGCTGAGCCATCAAGAATGTATGTACAATCGGCTCTAGGCCTCATCATGATACAACATAAACAGGGTAGCCCTAGTTACTACTGGCAGCTCCCTCACCCTGACCACCACCACTGGGTCCTGCACCTATCCCCCTATCTCTCGGTGGCCACATCACTGAGGCTACAGATCGAGATCCACCTGTCCTCCGTGAACTTGAAGCTCTTTATTTGCTCCTAAAGCTAGACTGCCTCTGCTCTGCTCGCACAGCCCCATAGTATAAACCTCTATAATACTTCGCCTCACCCTGTACTCTTCGCAACTCTTACTATACCTGTGTCAACTGCGTGGCCAAATACATCGTAGCCCCATCTGTACCCAATGCAGTCACTGCTCTATCCCACTCACTAGTCATCCCCTGTAGCTACTGCACAGCCGTATCTCTCTATGCCCACAGACCATCTCTCTCAGCCCTCATCGCCTGCATCTGCTGTATCGCAGTATCTCACTCAACTCTCATCATCTACTTGCTCTGTCTAGCTGCACCTCTCTCTCCTGTTACTCTAGCAAGTGCGTCATCATCCTGCCCATCTTCAGCCTGCACTCTAACCTGTAACTGAGCCTAGTATGTCTGAGCCTAAGCCCTAGCATGCCACAAGCCAATCACCGCCTGGTGTCTATCAAACTCCACTCTCCTCAATCTCATCTGAGCCCATTGCCTCCATCTCCTCTCCTCTCTAATCCTCCTCCGCAGCTGCTGAATCCCAACATCATCACCTCCTAATATCTACCCCTGAGGCTGTGCAAGTATCTGAGGCTGTCCCTGCACCTATCCCTATATCTGTATCCTTGGCACTGCTGGTACAATAGCCTGCACTAGTGGAACCCATTGTTGCCTCCTCCTGATTGGTCTCTCCATCCCTATCTCTCCTATCTCTCCAACCCGTGTCAGCTGCATCAGTCTCGCTATCACCCAGTATGCATCATAATCTGGTAGTGTGCCTGGATCTACAAGACCCTATCCCCACTACCATACAACTGGCTATAGGCCCTCTCTCTCCGCTAAAGCCATGTCAACTACTACCTCCGGCCCACAATCAAACACCTCCTGTCTAGTCCTCCCAAAAATGGCATCACCAACTAGTACTGCCTGTGGTAACCTGAACTATCTCAAAACCCTCTCTAGCAAATAGCACTCTATAATGTATATCCCACGTCCAAAAATATATCTCACCTACCTAGTATAGACAAGCTCAGTATCCTCCTCATCCCATCTATCACATCCCAGCCATGGCCTCCATATAAATCTATCTATCTCATCCAACCTCCTCTGCCAGTATACTACTCCTCTAAGCTGCCGGTATGTCAAAGCTCCTCTATACATCCTAGCATAAGGCTCTCCTGTTGCTCTAGCCACCCATCCCTCCGGTCTCGTCATTGGAATATGCTCATAAGCCCACACATGCAAAACTGTAACTTCTACCGACATACTCACCCTGAACATATATGCACACTCATGCAGCAAACGATACAATTGTCCAAGCACACACTCTATCCATGCATATCTCATACCATAATAGAACATCCCCTCCATCACTATCCCCCATCCTACCGAAAAACTTCTCGCTCATGTCTGTCTCCCACCAGCCATTTGATAATAGCTACTACCACTCGCTGCAGTCTATCGCATAACTCCTCCATCCTCGCCATAGGAATCTCTGAGCCCTCTACTCCAATGTCTGGTATCCCGAACAATCTCCTGAATGCAGCTGGCTCCATTCAGGATCATAATCTACTCAGTCCCCATCTATAGGAATCCGCAGAATCTGAAACACATCCTCTAGTGTGATCATGGCCTCTCCTGTCAGCAACAAGAAAGAACTATGCTCACTCCTCCATCGCTCCACCATCACTGTCATCAGTCCTCGATGTGCTTGCACTGGCTCTAATCTGGACACATGCTCTAACCCGAGAATCTCTAACACTAGCTGCTCCTCTACATCCAACAATCTCACCAACCGTAAATCCCTAGGATGTGGCTCTCGTAATAATAAAGGCGGTAGTATATCCTGCATCATCTCATTCATCATGTCAGTCCCTTGCGCTACATACAAATGCTATGGAATTGGATCGTTTACT
Source organism: Cunninghamia lanceolata (assembly GCA_027924645.1). Taxonomy (NCBI): domain Eukaryota; kingdom Viridiplantae; phylum Streptophyta; class Pinopsida; order Cupressales; family Cupressaceae; genus Cunninghamia; species Cunninghamia lanceolata. Next base: position 2,824,751 of record BSBN01000099.1, on the reverse strand, counting down.
GCTCTACTAGCTTTTATTTACCATAAGCGACTCATTTTTTCATATGCGCCTATCTGCTGATTGCCTGCAACCTATTTTACCTATGCGATCACTTCTTGACTAAGTCTGAGCTATATTTCTATATGCATCTACCTTTAGCCAATAAGTGGTCTATATCCTATAAGCGAGCATCTTTTCTTTATAAGTGAGCTGAACCTATGCATGCACCTACTTTTAGCCCATAAGCAACTTGATTTTATCTCTATGTGCATTTTGCCTTTGTTTGCCTAGCCGACTGGAAGCGACCTATTATTTCCATATCCAACCAATCTGTGCCTAAAAGCGACCTTAACTACTTTAAGTGATTTGTTTCTCTTCCTAAGCGATCTACACTACCTATCCTAAGACCTAGTCGCTTATGGTGACGTGTGTGCATTTATAACTCTTCTAGCCTATCAAAATCACGCTTTTAGCAAAATATTTGATACATACTGGTACGCTTGATCCCTCTGGTCATCCATGTGTCCTCACTCACTTAGCACAATGATCTCTGCGTGGAATCACCATCCTGATAGCTCTCCAACTCTCGTCGCACACCAACTCTAAGGAGCTCTAGATCTCTATAAGTAAATGAACACAACTGAGCACAAATGAGCCTATTTGCCCTTGTAGAACCTACTTATAGCCCTATCCAAACCCTAATTCTTCTATGTCAAAGCCTCTTTTCTTCTGCATCATCCCCTTTTCCCCCACCCAACCCCTTGTTTCCTTATTGTCAACCTTGTGTCTTAGCTTTTTCTTCTATCAAGCCAACCCAGCCCTTCTTAGTTAGCCTGGCTTACTTCTCGAGGGGGCATCACCTGCCAGTTACACTGGGGCATAACCTTGTTTATCGAATGAATATTGTATCTTCTTTGACACAACGTTCTATCAAACATTGTATCAAAGAGGGGCAAAATGTAGACACCCAAAATTGACTCATTATCATTAGTATCAAGTAAAATGTTGGATTACCTTGTAGTTTCCTTCATACCATGCTCCAGAGATAATTATGATTACCTCTAGAGTTCTTCAAAACTACCCGTCGCCTGTGCAATTGACATTTGTGAAACCAAAAAGAGATAATTCTATACAATTTCATCAGTTTCATTGCAACATAAGTCTTTTCATCAGAACAATAATCTTCAGCACCTCATCTCTTATTAGCATAATTAAAACAAGACTCTATAGTTCCTATAGTGCAAATACTAGGACAAACAGTATGAAAAGGTGGGGAAAACGAAGTAAAAAGATAGGTTTAGATGAGTGCTACCTAACACTCATCAAGTCACCCCTTTTAGTCGAGTAGGTCACCCCTCAAGACTACACTTCAATTGTAGGGTTACCTAGCAAGCCCATGAGGTCAATATGGGCAACCTAGATAAATAGGTTTGGTCAAGAAAAATGAGGGTATGGAGGACTTTGGAAGATTAATTGAATGGTTATAGAAGAAACAATGATGAAAAGCCCCTAGGGAAAATGAATTTTCCCTCTCGAGAGGTGAATAGGTCATGTCGTCAAGGCTAGCAATAAACAAGGATGCTTTGTCAAACATGGGCTAGGTGGTCAATAAGAAAGCATGAAAGACCTTATAAGGTTATGTTGAAGGTTAGGGAGGCACAAACAAAGAGAAAAATAATTAAAAATGTGTTGCCAAGAGAGAAGTTGTTGGGAGGTCTATATATTTCATGCTTACACATGTACATGATTAGGACTATAACTCGTCATCAGACTACCATGTAGGCATGTGTACCTTCTTCATACTTACACACTCCATTAGTCATATGGGTATTGTTTATTAGCATTAGATAGGACAATCCAAAGTTTGATAACTTTAGAGAGAATCTGGAGTCAAGTAAAATATTTGTAGACTTAATGTGTCCATGCAATCTTGGAACTAATGTAGAAGAATGCAGGTAAACTAGTGTTTTTGCTGTCTCTATTATGATATATAACCTCATATATTCCATGTCAAGCATGTGATCCTATCCTTTCCATGTAGATGATTAGATAGTATTCCATTGGAGACATATTCATAGACCAATAAAGGGATTTGAGTTTCCACGAAATAGCCCAAAAGTTTTACAATGTTTATGTGATCAACTTGAGACAAAATTATGACTTCTTTATTGACTTCATTAATATGTCCCTCATCAACTTCTTTGCATTTTTTTACGAACGCCATTCAACCTTCTGCTAACTTTTTCCCTAGTAAAGATATTCAATATAACCAACTCCCACCTTGAGGTCTTTAGAGAAATTATTGGTTTCCTTTACAAGCTTTGCTTTTAAGAAAATAGGAGCTTTCCTCTTCCCTCTATCTAAAGAGATATATTCCTACAATAGAAGGCCTCTATTTTGAAGAAAGTACTTTCTTCTTAGAAGATTTTGCTTCCTTTGAACTTCATTTCCCACAATAGTAACATTCATCAGCCATTACTGAAGAGTTTTTCAATCTATTATGAATAGATATTATTCAAATTTTGCATAAAATTAACAAAATTTAGAGACTTAGCTATAAGTAGTGGGATGCCTGTGATGGCCCTCTTTGTACAACTCTTTCTGCCATCGCCTTCTCCCATCTTACATAAATTCTTCTAGAACATGTGCCACTAAAAACCCTAAATTATTATATAAAACACTATGTAGTAGCATTTGAATGTGGTTTCATGTATGCATTGAAGGAACTATGAGGTGGCAGATAAAAGGTGAGCAATTTAGAGGACAGACACATCAAATATTTGTAGGAATTTGGTTGACATGACCTACTCAAGAGTGGAGTGCAAACAATGGAAGTTTCTCAAGTACAGGTGAAGTAGTTGTTAAGCTATGTGTCAGTTGAATTAGCCTTATTGTAGCTCAAAATGTTTGTTTTCCTTTCTGACAATCTATAACCCAAAATGTAGACCCAATGATAATAAAAAATTATTTTATAAATATATTGCCCTAAGAAATGTGTAGGTTTTCTTGCTCAGACATTTGAATATAAATTAGCCAAAAAAATGAAACATCATTATTGGCAAGAGCTAAAAAGTTTAATTGTTCGTTAAAAAGGGCATGGCCACTATAGTTTTCTTTAGGCAAGAACTAATAAATGTCTTATCATTGTGGACTTTTATAGTGTACTAGACTGCCTGCAATTAACAAAAAGTTTTCACGAGGGTAATTTTGTTTTGGCAACATGCCTTATATTCTTTGTTGATAATTTTGAGCAATGTCTAGTGTCTAGATTGACTATGTAGAATTTAATTTGATTCCTATATTGTTACATTGGATACATTTCACCCATGCTTCTCAGTGAAACTAGATACATGATTATGATGACATGCTTTAGTTCTTACTAATTCTGCAAAGGGAGGAAGGCCCACCTTAAATTCCTATAACTTTATAAAATATTATTTACAAGGTCCCCATGATGCCAAAAAAGTAGCATGCCAAAATTTAAAACTACATCTATTATGTTATTTATAAAAATGTAAAGAAAAATTATTTTCATTGGAATTTTTTTCAAAATTTTGATGATTTGAATACAGGGGTTGTAATAACACTCATTCAATGGTAAGAAGCTCTAGATATTGGTTTGAATTGTTTCTATTAATAAACCAACTAACATAGTATATCTCATATTCATTTTTGAATTGACAACATTAGCTCTACAAAAATCCAAGGCCTTATCCTGACACAAAAACCCTTTTTGTTGATTAAATTTTTGGTTGCTTTGTTATGGAAGGGAAAAAACAAAATTAATTTAACATACATCATTCTCTGAAGAGCTTATATTTTCTTTAGTTTGCTTTGGCATTATAAGATCTTGTTCTCAATCTTGCTATAACATTGGAAGATCTTGTTCATTATTCTCTTTTGCAATTGAAAGATCCTATTCTTGAATCTACTTTAACATGGATCTCAATGACACTTATTGATAATTTATACAATACCACCTCATTTTATTAATCTCATCTACTTATTCATAATCTAGCATGGTTTTATATTGGCCTCACCATCCAATTTGCACCTATGGTTTCCTCTATGGCTCACCAAATATGTGGGACTTCTAATATGGACATCTTAAAAGTTATCAAGTGCTATTTGTGGGGCTGAAATCTAGCTGCAAATACCCTGGGTTCAAATACCTTGGGCCTTTGCAAGTGATAATGACCTGGGTTCAAATACCCATTGGTATGCCCAATTTTAGGTACCACCATCCTTTCAGCAAAAAGACTGACCGCACTGCAGTGTTGACTCACAGGTGTCCGTTTGTTTGCCAGAGAGTGATCTGTTGTCTCAGTTTCATGGGTTTTTTATTGCCAAACTATCATATTTGACAGTGTGGAGGACAGTGAATCACTGTCTATACACACCATCGAGCACCAGAGTAGTAGGATCGTGGGCTGTTTGGAATTTTTGGGAGCAAGAAAGGACACTAGGAAATCAACCAAAAAGATCTCCAAAAAGAGTTGCAATACTGGATACCATTCCAATAGTTTAGAGCAAAAACTAATCATCCTCGGTAGGCAGAGATTAGGAGGTTGTAGCACTTCGCTTAGTTTAGAGGAGTTGCGGATAACACATGATCCTAGTTAGCTTCTTATCTATATTGGTAGGTGAGGGCATTCAAAGGGCTGGGCAAGAATGCACCACTCTTCGTAGGATGTTTCAGTTCAAGGCTCTTACGTACTTTTTTTCATTGCCCAGTTGTCTCTGGATAAGCATATACGTAAAATCTCATCATTTAAATTTAGTTTGTTTTTCAACTTTAATTTACAGGAGTTTACAGTTGTTCTTTTTTTTTTGTTTCTCTGCACCGTTCCATCTTTAACAGACAACACAGCTCTAAGCCATTGTTATATGATAGCAGATTCAGCGATTAATTTATTTTTGTCAAAACCAAATATATTATATCATATGCATATCTTATCAACCCAGAACAATTTTGGCAATCCCCATTGTTCCAAAATTATGGAATACTTCAAAAGATTAGTGACCACACTATCGAAAAAGATTCATAGATTTAGAAACACACTGCCTAAGTAGATCTTCAACAGGCAAACACATACTAGACAGATTTCCACATATTATACTTTTGGTTCGTAGAGTTCCAGTGGAAGGCGGGGAATTGGAATGGCATGAAGATGCACTGCCCTAGGCATGGTAAGCCCATATACTTCTGACATATCCAAGTTTTCTGGAGTTACATCATGAGGAAGACTCCAGTTGAAGCAATGTAATAGCTGTGCAAGGCCAAGATGGACAAGGGACAGAGCCAAATTAATTCCAGGGCATCCTCTTCTGCCTGAACCAAATGGTATGAGTTCAAAATCTTGACCTTTGACATCGATTTGGGTTCCCAAAAATCTTTCTGGCTTGAATTCATTGGCTTCTTCCCAAGCAATTGGATCTCTTGCAATAGCCCAGGCATTCACAAGAACTTGCGTCTTCTCAGGTATTTGATATCCATCTATTGTGGAATGTTCCATAGACTGATGTGGAAGGAGCAGAGGAATAGGTGGGTAAAGTCTTAATATTTCTCTCACTACGGAGTGCAGAAACTGAAGATGAGGCAGATCAGATTCTTCTACCATACGATTGAATCCAATTACGGAATCAAGCTCATGTTGAGCTCTCTTCATTGCCGAGGGATTTCTAAGCAATTCTGACATTGCCCATTCCAGTGCACCTGCTGAAGTATCTGTGGCTGCAGCTAACAAGTCCTGAAAAAAGGCAGAACATAAGAAAGTCATGAACAGAACATATAGTAATTCAAACTCAAAATATTTGGGCCCTTGTCTACCCATTTGCTTCTTCAACATTAATGGAAAAAATGATACGAAGTTATGAACCTCCTGTACCTGTTTGGGGCTTGCATAATTCTTATATAATAGTTGCTTTAAAGATTTAAAGGATTCGCCATGATAGAAATACAAGGCCCCCAAAAATGGCAAAAATAAAAATATGGAAACATAATAGCTTAACCATGGCAAAATGAAAAGTTACTCAAAAAAATCCATATCCGAAAATGCGAAGGAAAAAAAAAAACACAGAAAAGCTAACCAATATCCAAACATGGCAAATCCATCACATATTTTAAATAAATTAAGGATTTGACTTTCTTTTATGTGGGTGGAGAAGATATGTCATTATATCCTCTTTTTCTTAGGACCCTATTTTATATCAATATGCCTGTTTCTACAGTTACCTAAAACTTTACTAAAATTAGATCTATACAGCTTAGACTGTAGATTCTTGACATAATATGGCCAAGAGATTCCAAGCAACACTGGGCCTAAGCCAGGCATAATAATTTTAAAGAAGAAACAAAACACCCAAAACAGAAGTATGAGGGAAGGAGTTTAAAGAGATATTAGGGTTACCCCTGTTTCAAGAGTTCCCTGCAACTCACTAAACTTAGATCTATACAACTTAGACTCTGTATATTCTTCCCATAATATGGCCAATAGATTCCAAACAGCACTGAACGCAAGCTAGGCGTAATAATTTTAGAGAACGAGAAACAAAACACTCAAAACAGAAGTATGAGAAATGGAGTTTACAGAGATATTACGGTTGTGTACATACAAAAATAACTTTCTTGATGTGGTCTCTTGTAATTTTGATCTCCACGGATTCATCTTCAGACAAGGAAAGCAGCAAATCCACAAAGTCCTCACACTCCAAACCACTGCACTTCATCCTTCTTTCAAAGTGTTCATCCACAATTCTCTCCACAAACAGATGAAAAATCTCAGTAAGTTTGGCTTGTCTTTGCCTATCGCCATTCAAATCAAGCCAACCCAACACAGGAATGTAATTTCTGTATCTAAAGCCAACAGATAAAGCAAGAACATCATCCAAAACTTCCTTGAATACTCTCCCACCTATCTCATCTGCATTGCATATCTTCCCAAATGACATTCTGCAGATGGTATTATTAGTGAGAAAACCCACCTCCCTGGAAACATTTACAACAGTGGGGTTGATGCCACTGTTATCATTGGCGATGGCTTTGTGTAGTATGGAATGTATCATGGTAGAAACTTCTTGGGCTCTCATGGGTGCAAATGATTTCAATCTCTTGGGAGAAAGAAGCTCCAAGATGAGGACTTTGCGCATGAATTTCCAGTATGGGCTGTATGGCGAGATTGAAACTTTTGGGGGGCTTAGTATATGGTCGTCATCTCCCATGGGAGGACGGCTTGCAAATACGTGGTCCTGCGTTTTGAGGACTTGTTTCGCCATTTGCGGAGATGATATTATGAGTGTTGGTAGAGAACCCAAGTAGATGGTCATAATTGGGCCATATTTGCAGGCAAGAGAGGTGAAGGATCTGTGAGGGAGATGAGAGATTAAGTGAAGATTGCCAATGACGGGTAAGGGTGCTGGCCCAGGCGGCATTTTGGACTTTTTGCTTGCTTTTCCGAGTAGAAAGCCTGCGAGGAAAACGATTATAAACATGGGAATCCATGAAATGTTCAGGAATTCCATTGGGAGCTCCAAAAATGTTTGAGACTGTATAAAAAATTAAGCTTTAGGAATGTTTTGACAAGTGTCTTCAATGTATGCTTTCTCCGTTGATTTATAGAGCAGGGTAGCAAAAAGAAGATCGAATTTGTCGTTCCTAAGTCATAAATAAAAAAAACGTTTTCACCAATCGAAATGTTTTCACCAGTGAAAATGGGGCCACGTACCATCTCCCCTTTTTCAGTAGTAGCGTTGTGGATGAATCTATGGCTCGAGGCCGAAAGACTCGGCGAATACGTACCTTGTTTTGACACTCACTATAAGCAATAATCACTGCTATCCAGCGTACTGGATGAACCTATGCCATACATGAACATGTCAGAGTTGTTTTTTATTTAACTCATGCCAGTGTTGTCTTTTATTTAACATGCCAGAGTTGTTTTGACAGGACCCAATAACGTGGGGCATTGTCTATCGGTTCAGGGTTGCAAGTGCACATGCTATGCAGCCATCGGATGCACCATGGCTAGTTGGTTCTGAATCTGCAATTATCTATTTCGCTCTTTTCTCTTGCTATCTTCAACCTGAGGATGGATCATGGAGTATGATCCGAAACTTTGATGTAAAAATTATCACACAATTAATCCAGAAGCAATCAGATTTACTAGTATTCTGAATTTCAATTAATTAATAAATATGGTCAAATGTGCATCCAGAGTGTAATTCGCCACCAATTCCCATGCTTGCCCTTATACCCATGGGGATTGACCAGCTATCAAATCTCTGGAGCTTTCTGAATTCCCATGCTTGCCCTTGTATCCATGGGGATCGACCAGCTATCAAATCTCTGGAGCTTTCTCAATTCCCATGCTTGCCCTTGTACCCATGGGGATCGACCAGCTATCAAATCTCTGGAGCTTTCTCAGTCACCGGAAATTCGTAATTAGATTTTCCAGTATAGAACAAGATTCAGCCTTAAATACGATGGATTTTTAATTGCACAATTTCTGAAATAGCCCACTGCAATATTTTTAATTTATTTTATTTTTTATTTTTTTTGTTTTGTTTTAAACAAGGTTATTTTTTAAATTGTAATAATATAATTTGTTTGTTTTGTAATTAAAATGTCAATTGTAATAATAGTGATTAAACTATTCAGAAATAAAATTATAAATATTTAAAATTATTTTTAAATTTAATTTTTATTTGTATTTATATATATTCATGTAGAATGTTTCATTAGATAATATTTTATTTTAAACAATAGAAATTAATATTTTGTAAAATAAAATTTGAAATATAAATAAAAATATTTAAATATTTAGAAAAATCAATGTAAAAAATATTTAAAGAGTCTACATTATTTTAAGATAATTAATATTTATATATTTATAACATCACATTTAATTGCAGTATGGCAAACACGGCATTGGATGCACATGGTGCATCTTGATGGCTGGATATCCATTGCCGGGAACTGGCTATGCAGCTATCAAGATGGCATGTCCATCCGATGGCCCATGCCCGTAAACCCTCTCCCAAGTACGGCATAGAAGCTTCACCGCAGCGGCTATTGAACCTGACAAAAAATCATTTCATGACTGAAATTTAAAAACAGGGTGGCAGTTTGAATTTTATTTCATTGTAATATATATAATAATTTATTTATTTATAATCATATAATAATAAAAATAATTACGTCGAGAGGCGTAACTATAGTGACAGTACGGGGTGAAATGGTGTGAGCGTGTTAAAAAATACAATTTTAAAAACATTAAAAAAAATAATAGCCGACAAATGCAACATTAATAATTAAAACACATAAATGTTTGAAAAAAAAAAGCAAACAAAAATCACTAATTACAAAGCCACAAGCAAAAAATAAAAATAAGCTGCAAAATCAACAATGAATGAAAATCACAGGTATGAATTTCATAGCCAGAAGCAAAAAATAAAAAACAAGAAGTAGCAAAATCAAGAATCAACCAAATCACATATATGATTTATCTGTATTGTCATTGGCTAAAAAAAATGACATCTTCTCTGTGGATTGTCAGAGAGTGCAACAAAAAGCTATAAATGTGGAGAGAATTTTAGTTTAGGGGCGGATATGGCAAGTCAACAAATTATGAATACAAATTTTGTCTCCCACTAGTTAAGTCATATCTAAATGATGGACATTGGAGATAATTATGAGACGAAGAATCATCAGTCAAAGGGACAAAGTTCTAATATTAATAATACTATTAAAAATATAGGATTCTACACATTTTATTTTATGAAATTAAATTATTTTCGGGATTTCAAGTGTATTTACTCAAGAGTTAAAAATTTAGGATTTCAATTTTATTTAGTTAAAAGTTAAAAATCTACAGTGTCATAAAAAATATTTTGCCATGTTATTACATTTTTTATTTTATTCTTCAAACTTCCAATATTTTAATGCATTTTAAATTATAAAAGTATTAATATTATTATATTTTAATATCGTAAGGAGATATTTCAAATCTCTATACACTCATCTAGGGCCAGGGCTCTCCACATTAAATTATTTTTGAGATTTCAATTTTATTTACCCAAGACATTTCAAAACGAGTTCACATAAATTTTTCCTTATAAATTTAGTAATGGAAATATAATAGTTAAAATTTGAAATGATAAACAATTATTTATCTTTAGAAAAAAAATATTATTAAACCACAATACTACATTAATTAAAATAATTAATATCATGTGCTTAAAATACTTACTATTATTAATTAAACAAAAATTAAGTGACTAAGATAAAATATTGTAGTGATCTAAATATGAATATTTATTGTTATTATATTGTGTAATTATTCTTCAAATTTACAATATTTTAATGCATTTTAAATTGTAATAGTATTCAATATTATTACATTTTAATATCTTAGGTAGACATTTCAAATCTCTCCACACCCAACTAGGGTTAGGGTTCTACATATTTTATTTTATAAAATTAGATTATTTTCGGGATTTCAATTTTATTTACTCAAGAGTTAAAAATCTAAGATTTCAATGCTATTTAGTATTAGTATTATTACATTTTAATATCTTAAGGAGACATTTCAAATAAGGCTCTCCACATAAATACAATATTTGTGTTATTTAATAAGCTTTGTAAAGTTTAGTTTTATAGTTAAAGAAATATTTTAGTCCTATTTTATTTTTACAAAATTAGATTATTTTTGAGATTTCAATTTTATTTATGCAAGACATTTCAAAACTAGTTTACATAATTTTTTCTTTATAAATTTAGTTCTAGAAATATAATAGTTACAAATTTGAAATAATAAATAATTATTTATCTTTAGAAAAACTTATTACTAAACTACAATATTAGATTAATTAAAATAATTAATATCATGTTCTCTAAAAGTACTTACTATTATTACTTAAAGAAAAAATTCTCCAATATTTAATGTATTTGTCAGTTTTCTATAGTTTTATATGAATAATTTGTTCGTAAACTATATTTAGTAAAGCTTTTGAAGCTGTTGATGTATTTTATAGTTGAACCCTAAGTAGCATGATGTCATTTTACTTCTTTGGCTTTGTATGTCTCTGTGTCTGTGTTCTGTTCATCTATTCTGAAGTTGCCATGTTCATTCAATTCCTTGTCAAGCTTTGGGCTCTAGTATTTTTTTTAAAAGTAGGTTTGTATTTTGTTATTGGGTTTCTTACTGTGATTTGCACCTGTGCAGCTTGTTCCACTGTTCTGCTTCCCTCTAGGATAGTGCAGGCACTGAATCTCAATTTTGAAGACATAAATGCTCAAACAGGGCTGTAGTGTAGTATTTCTCACAACTATCGTGGTGAGCTATAATTCATGTTGTGTTTGTATCTTGATCTTAACCTTAGTCATGTGTTTATTTGATTGACTAGTTTGTTTAATATTGCAGATGCTTTGACATCAACACCTGCAATTCATCCATTAGCACAGTATGTGGAGAAACCTGTTGATCATTGCAAGCTTGCCGTGGAGAAACCTGTTGATCATTGCAAGCTTGCCCCTAGAAATGGATTCTCTGAGCACCAAAATAATACTTGTTATCCAGCCACTTCTCAGATCCCGACCACACCAGCAGAAATAAACTTACCTCAGGGGTGGACTTATTAATTTTCACCTACTACTAATATCTAATGCTTATTTAGGATCTACAGATAATTTCTAATCTACTTGATTGAAAATTTAGTAGTTTAGGATTGTTTTGGGGGTGGAACCATTCTGTCTGGAGAGTAGTCTGTTAGTTTTTATGTTGTAAAACACATAATAGAAGTGATAGGTCATGGATGGTGGCTTGTATTTTACTTGGTCAAAGAGTTCACCAAGTTCTTTATATGGGCTGTACAGTAGTGAAATTTTCTGGGATACATTAATTTGGCATTGTTAGAAGCATCATTGCATCGAAGGGTGCTAGTGGAGCACCAGCAAAGTATTATCCAATAATGTGGTATGTTTCCAAGGCCTCAGTGGAAATAGTTATTGCATTTTGTAATAAATCAAATATAATGAAATTCATTACAGTAAAAGGTTCTTTCTAGCATTGATATGAGAATTTGTGTTATTACTGATTCATAAAGCACTACTCTGTTACTTGTTTTAATTCACATGGTAGCAGAAATCCTGATTGATTTGATAAATCGACTGCAAACCTTGCAATTTTTTGATTTAATTGGTAAAGAATAATTTGACAAGAGAAAATTTCTATTTAAAAGAAGTAGAGTAATATACAATGTTTTATGATCTGTGGTGATTTTTTTAATTTTTTTACCAACCCTAATTCTAACCCTAACCCTAACCTTAACCTGATTTTTCCAGATTAAATTCTAATTAATTGAAAAAATCAATATCTTTTGTTTTGCCAGTTCTTTCTTATTTGCCACTGACATAAGTTAGGTTATTTGTGGTAAAGAATAATTTGACAGAGAAGTTTTCTATTTAAAAGAAGTAGAGTAATATACAATGTTTTCTTGGTATGGGCTATGTCAAATGTTAAAAGCAACTAATAATTTTTTAATTAATATTATTATTACAATATTAAATATAATAATATTATATTTGTATTATTACATTATTATAATATTATAATAATATTATATTATGTTTATGTTTATGTTTATTATTATATTATTATATAATATTATTATAAATATTATAACTATAAATAATAATAAATTTAAAGTTTACCTAATGAATTAAAAAATTAAAACTAAAACACAACTATAATTACAACTAAAACACATACTATAATTACAACACTATAAGGCAGGTACTGGCCACTACGTGGCACTTGTTTTATATATAATAAAATGAAACCTAATAAAATATAATGTTATTGTAACAACCCTCCCTGTTGGACTTTATTAAAAGTCTTGCTGGAGAAAATATCTTTTGGTAGATGGATGGTGGTGTAGAAGTAAAGAAAGTTAGTTTTTTGTAACTTTGACCATGCCAGATGTGATGGCTATTAAAAGGGAAGTTGGAAATGTTAAGTGGGGAGGAAATATCTTTGGTGGGAGGTGAGAAATTAATTATTTTGGCAAAGAAGGGGGGTCATTGATCGAATTGATGGTTGTGTGGAAAATGAGGCATACGGTGGCATGTAGGAAAGAAAAGAAGACGCCACGGATAATTTCTTCGAAGGGTGTTCAGTTCAGTTGAACTCATGGTGGAAATGGCTTCCTCTTCCATAGCTAGGCAAAATCAGACTCAGCTAGAAGATGCTTTTGATCATCTTGCAGACACAAAACTTCCTCAACTACCTAAGGAATAGTAGGACTGGAAGAAAGTTGGATTTTTCATGGTAAGTTATTTTCTATCTCTATAAATTTTGTTTTTCTTCTCCTTATTCTCTCTCTACAATTTCTCTCTGCACCCCTTCTTTATACACACAATCTGTATGTATATTTCGTGCACCAGATGTGTTCTCCTATCTTGGATTGTTCTCTGGATTTTTCCTACGCACCCACATGTCATATGTACTGCTCTGGCTTTTCCATGAACACCCACTTCATATATACGAGGATTGACTCGATGGGTCCACCATAGCTCAACTTGTATAGAGGCATCGATTCATAAAATGGGTGTTTACAAACTTATTTAGATGTCTCTCCCACAAACATATTAGGCATACCCTATTCTCTAAACTCACACCGTCTGTTTACTTTAGTTTTTAAATGCAGCCTTAACAAATCCATTTTGGGCATATCCTTCAATCAGTGCATTCCATGAGGTGACGTCGCTTTGAGGCATTCTACCTAGTAGTTCATGTGCCTCGTCTATGCGTACACTTTTGCATACATGTCTACTATAGCATTTGCAACTGCAACATCTAATAGAAATTTCTCCTGCCATTATGTTTGATGGATGTCTATCCCTGTTCCAAAGCATGCACTCTGGCGCAGGGAGGGAGGATGCTATCAATGGTCATGGGGTTGGCTTTACTCCAGTCACTTACATTTGCCTAAAAGTTTCTAAATCCGTTTCAAGAAATCCATTATGTGTGTAACCTACAATTGTTGCATCCCATGAGATGACACTATTTTGAGGCATTTTGTCAAATAGTTCACGCACCTTGTCTATGCCCACACATTTAGGGGTGACTTTATCTTATCTCTTTCGAGAGGTGAGGGTGGAAAACAAAGCACAAGGGAATTTCTTACCAGAGTCAATAGAAAAAGGACTACCCTTCATAATGAAGCATCAATGTTTTGAAATTTGTCTTGCATCTCTAAATACTTCAAATTCTATAAAATTGCATGAGAGTAAGGTGTCATTGCAGTCTTATAGACAAGGGTACGAATAAAATGCTATTACTAGTCTAGTCAAAACTAACTAAATCCGCTAAGAATTTACCATCCACCTACAATCTTAGTTGTTTTATAAGCGCAATTAAAAATTTAAATCTACTTTGTTTCAACCTTATACATAGCCTAGATCAAAATGTTGTTAACAGTTTGGTTAAAATTGACCAAAATAGATAAAAAGTTTCTATCAACCTAAATGCTCAGATGTTCAATAAAATTTGCTAGCTGCTATCAAAAAGCAATGGGAATGACTAAGATTATTTTTTTAGGAATTCCTGTTGAGTCTTGAAACTGTGACAATATTGGTATAAGTACACCATCCTACTTCTAGATTGATCACAATTTAATGTACTTAGGAATGTTCAACATTGTTTTCTAACAAACATTGTTCTAGAGGACTTGTGGTTTTCCATGCCAAAAATTCTAAAAAGTAGCTAAAGAAATTTAATATTTGTTAATGAACAAATCATTGGATTTAGAAAGGTGGTTATTGGAAGCCTTTTTTTATTCTTCCCATTAAGCCATGTGATCAGTGGGATACATATTTTCTAGGAGTGTGAGAGATAGGGATATTAGTTTTCGAGGAACACCTATTTTGGCTAAACATTCTTACGTGGGATATATTGATTTTTTTAGATCTCCTACATAGTTGTTTACTGTGTGGGCAGAAGATCGATTTGTACATATAGAATCTCTAATTGTTGTAGCTATTTTATTAAGAAGTTTTAGATATCCTTTACATTTGAAGTGAGGGACATACTTTATGAACAAATGCTTTGCAGTCTTTATGATGGATTTTCCTGTAACATCCAATGCTTTAAAATTGAAATGGTGGCATTTGTTCTATATCCATTTTTTTCTATTCTCGGTTTCTATAGAACTATCAATGTGCTACTGCTTATGTCTAGGATATTAAGTCCACGTGCATGGCCTTGAGCACTTGGAAAGGCTATGGATGCATACGAGAAGGCCTATCCATCTGTGGGGCATTGATTCGGGCATGATTGACTCTCCTCGTTTGTATGAGAGGTGTCTTGGTTCCGTGTGGTACCATACCTTCGAGCACGCATGATGACACTCCATCTAATTTTCACTCTAGTATCTAGTGCCTTAGTAGTCATGAGTAGTACCTGACCTATGATTGGATGAGCACCTCTCTATTTCGACATGCGCTTTATGCATTGTTTTTCATGTCTGCTCTATGATTGATGTGACTGTTGGCCATTATGTATACCCTTACTTGGTTACTTCTGTTTGGACCTTGTGACTATCTATGAGCACGGTGGGTGGTCTCGTATGAGTCCACATGGTTGGGAGGTGTTACCACCGCCATTGGGGATTGGTGAACAAGTTATTGGAGCACTAGATTGGAGATGTTCTCTCTCCATTACCCTATCTGTTGTTGTATCCATTCATTCATTATATCATATTTAGGACTATGTTATTGTACTTGTATATCATACTCATGGCTATGCCATGCACTACATATCATTTTTATATGTAATTGTACTCTCTTAAGAGAAAAAATATAATCATATAATTTAATGAGAAGAAATGAGATGTTTCCTATTTGGTTTACGAATTCTGGTGTGGGTATCAGATCCCCTTGTACTATGATGCTTTTGGATTCATGTTTATAATCTGGAATGGGATTGAGGAACATTTGAATTGGTGTTTAAAATGAACATAGTTTATACAATGTTTCCTCTGGAGAGTGAATTAGTCCTCTCCTTTGGGTTGTACATTCGACCATACTTGGCCATGAATGTTGTCGACATATCGAATTGGCAACCATATCTTGTGTATGTTACCTATTTATATTAAAAACAATTATCTTGTCCTCTTTTGGCCCTTACCCTTCGAGGTTGTGGGGCTAGATGTTACATCTGGTATCAGAGCCCATGTTCACACACTAGGAGCTCTAACATACTTGAGCCTTCTATGTTTCACTGTGTTTAGCGTGTGTGGTGTGAGCTTGTTATATTGTCTTTATAGTCTTGATTGCTTTCATGCCTTAGCATGGCATTAGTGGGTTAAGTTACAACCCCATGATTAGAAATCATGGAGGAAATAGCCTCCTTGACCTTACCTTACTCAATGGGACTAGAGTGTCGACTTTGGTTAAGAGTGATCACTCTCCCATGTTATAAGACGAGGGTAGGAATGTTCTACCTTATGTGTTTGTGGGTTGAAGGTAACTGTAGACACCCAAAATTGTCCCAAATTTGTGTATGTCTTGCAACACCTTGACAAAAACATTATCCTAGACATCATGTAACATTTTGTCCTAAATCCCATCCTTATCCTACTTAGCCAATTAATTAAATAAATTTTATTTATTTAATTAATTTCCACATCATATCTTATCTCATCCTATTCATTTATCCAATTAATTAAATAAATCTTAATTTATTTAATTAATATTCAACTCATATCCCAACTAATTCAAATATTTTATTTGAATTAAGTTCTCATCATAAGCTGACATTCCAATTAATTAAATAAATTTTATTTATTTAATTAATTTATCTTATCATTTAGCCGACATGTGTGCCTCTTTCATTTAAAAAAGATAAGTGGTACTATAGCCTTTATTTAATATCTTTCATATGTAGTACTTTTTATGTACACAAGCACACATGAGCCCTATTCTCCTTGACACTTGTCAAATGACTACAACTCCCTTGAAGAGTGGGATAACTGAATCAATCCTAGCCATCCACATCAATCAATTAGCTTTTTAATCTCAGCCGTCCATTGGAACCAAGCCTTTCCTATAAATCAAACCCCTCATAAGCCATTAGCAATGCATTGAGCCTTAAGTACCTTTATTTTGCCAGATTTTCTAAAATGCATTGAGCCTCAAGTACCCACATGCTGAAATATCATTAGAGCCTTTGCATCCTTCATCTATTATTCATTCTAGCATCTTCATCTTAATGTTATGCTGCAGAAGTGAGCACCCAACATTCCTCCAACAATAATCCTTCAAAATCTTGCATGCTCATGCGAGGTGGAGAAGAGCAATGGAAATAAATCAAGCATAGCATGGAGATCGGTTTGCATTTACATTTGTTATTTTGATTTTCATGTTGTCTTGTGCTTCATTGTGCATTGCTAGGGTTTTATCATTGCTGTTTATTCATTTGCCCTGATTTGCAATTTTACCCTAACTACATTTGGCACGCCCGGTGGGACTCACGTCCCTGATTAACCCTCTTGTTTGAGTTGTTTTTGTGAAGATCAAATTTCTTGGAGCGTCAATCATTCATTTTTATAGGTCCTGCAAAAAGGAGATCTTAGATTCGTTGGAAAGAGGACTTCGAGAGCTTTCCGAAAAGTGGTTACATTAAAAATTTGGCTCAGTATTCAAAGAATCTGTTGCAGAGGGTTTTTTGTTTTACACAGATCCTAGAAAAAAGAGATCTTAGATTCATTGGAAAGAGGACTTCGAGAGCTTTCCGAAAAGTGGTTACATTAAAGATTTGGCTCAGTATTTAAAGAGTTATGACGATTTGAAGTTGACCCTGCGATTCTAATTTTTTAAAAAATTTCGACGCGCGACTTTTTGCTGATTTTTTTTTAATTTATGACTAGATCTGTTGCAGAGGGTTTTTTGTTTTACAAAGGTCCTATAAAAAGGAGATCTTAGATTCATTGGAAAGAGGACTTCGAGAGCTTTCCGAAAAGTGGTTAAATTAAAGATTTGGCTCAGTATTCAAAGAGTTATGGCGATTTGAAGTTGACCCTGCGATTCTAATTTTTCAGAAATTTTTGACGCGTGACTTTTAGAAAAAAAATCCTATCTTCCAATCTAGCGAACCAAATCACATTTTATTTTTTGCAGTGACTTGTAAGTGAATCAAAGGAGCTGGAGTAACGTTTGGATCAATCATAATAGCAACTTGGAAAACAATTTTTATGAGGTGCACTCATTCTAATCTCTCATCTCTAATCATTATTTGATCACACATTTGGATTTTGGGCATAAAACAAACAACTTGTTTGTCATCACACTTGGATTTGGGCTTTAAAATGAACAATTGTTTGCAAATTCACATTAAAAAATTAGGCTAAAACAAACCATTGTCTTCCATCACATTTGGATTTGGGTCTAAAAAGAACAAGTGCTTGAATGTTTGTTACACATTTCAAATTTCTAAGGGGAAATTAACAACTGCGAGTGTGAATCAAGTGACAGCTCACTTGGTTTGCTTTTTTATACCTTATCTAGGAGGCCTGCTTGGAGACACACCACTCCAAGGGACGACCTCAATCGAGGCTGAATCGAAAGACACCCTCATTGGGAGTTGGAATCTTGTCACTCTTGGCTAAGCCCCAAATAACTTTATACCTTTGGGAAGTGAAGGTGAAGGGTGGGTTACCCCTTTCTCCTGGCTGTGTGGTAGGATTTCACTTTCAATTCCATAGTCAACCTTGTGCAATAGATAGCCTAAGACCTAATTGGCTATACCCACTTGACTACACATTAGGCTTGTTGATGTGTCTTCCATGTGTGCTTGCATAATCATCACATTTCATTTTCAAAGTCAACAACTTGCTTATGTGTCTTGCGTGAGTGATTCATGTGTGTATATGCATAATCATTTGTTTGAATATTGCCATATCAAGCTCTAAACACCCAAACACATAAACAAATCAATCTAAACACATCATCTAAACATTCCACATCATCATCCAAATCCCTAAGCAAGCACTTGTTAAAAGGACTTAAGACAAACACTTGGTGACAATATGTCTACGCTAGAAGACCCAACAATCAAATTCCAAAGATTCCTCCAAAATATTTATCAAGGATTACAACCCCTAAACCAAGACGCCATTGAAATATTACAATTCTTCATCCAAAAAGCTCAACCCCACGCAAGCCAATCACCTCAACTACAACACTCCATAGCCCAAGTCCAACACCTTTTAGCCACTAGTCAAGCTCGACAAGTACAACAATCCTTAGCCACTCCATACCAACCTAATCCACCTTATAGCCGCATGTCATATCCATCCACTTCCTATCAACCTAATCTACCTATCCACCAAGTCAATACCACATCAATATATGAACATCCACCTCAAGCTTATCCAATCCCTCATACCACCATTCCAATGCACTACCAAGCCCATCCACAAAGCCATCAAGTGATATTACAAGAACAACATCCAAGTCCCAATAGCTCTTTGTACATAGATCAAGTAAGTCCAAATACACCTTTTCAACAAGACCACCAAGCACCATTGATAGATCTAAATCCACCTTTCCAACAAGAATCATATCCAAATCCCAATGGCCCCTTATACATAAATCAAACAAGCCTAAGTTATCCTATGCAAGATCTAATAACCTTTGACAAGGGAGATACCAATCTAGAGTGGCCACCACCATCCAATCACATGCCATCACATGAACCAACAAGTCCTATCTCAACACCACCATGTGATCCCAATCATAGTCCATTGATCCCTTTACCTTCCAAACCACCAAGCCCTTCATTACCTTCCTCACCATGTCATTCTAATCGTTCACCAAAGGATGCGGCTGAGAGAGTTTTACAAAGGATGCTTGAAGCAAAACTCATTGAACTTCCTGAAGTCAAACCATATGAAGAAAGTCCATATGATGAACATGATTATTGTGCATACCATAGGACCAAAGGCCATGATACAAATACATGTCCCATATTTGTCTCAATTGTTTACAAGGTGTATCAACATACAATAAGAAATCATGCCACATCATCCCAATCCCATGTGTCACACCCATCTAGTCCGCATCCTAATCCATCAAACTCCATTATCCTTCCATCCAATCAAAATCCTAGTCCTACACTTACAACATCATCCTCTATTATTGCTCATCCATTATATTGCCCATCTACACATACCCTTGCGAAGGATGTGATCCATGGGCTACTAGCTAGGAATAAACTACCTCTATGTCAAACACCCATTCATGAGCCCACAAAAGAACTTCCAAAGGTCATGTCCAATCATATAATCCCATCATGTGGTCCACCTATCCTTGAGCCTATCCAAGAGCCCTCAATTAACATGCCTAATCCTTCAAGCCCATCATGTGACCTACAATCCATCAAGCCTATTCAAGAGTCTCCTATCATTAATTCAAGTCAAGAGTCATCATATTCTCATGTTGTTGACCAAGAGCCTATCCAAGAGCCTTCCACTTCCATTCAAGCAACCCAAGAGGTATGTCAAAGGTTTAATCCTAAGCATGTGGAAACATTAAGCCCTAGTCCAACTCAAGATCAATACACTTTCATGCAACCCATCCATAACATTTACCTTCTTTATGATCAAGATGATACCTATGAAGAAGCTATCCATGAGCACCTTGATCCTATCCATAATCTTATATACATCTATGAGCAAGATATCCACATTGCTCCTAGTCATCCACCATCTAGCCCTATCCATAATGAGCAAACATCCACTTGTCATGATGAGACACTTGTCCCCCAAGTAAGCATAAAAGATCAAACAAATAGCTTGGATCGTAGTGAACACAATGCTAATCAAGATCCTAATGATCCTCCTTCCACATCCACCATCGATTTCACTTCAAGTCCACCATCATGTCCTATTGGTCTTACCACCTTTATACATGAATGTTCTTCCTTAGGACAACAACAACCTCTATCTACTTCACCTTCTCCATCCAATAAGGAACTCAAGTCTAGTTCCCTAAACACACCTAGTCCCATTGTCCATTGCATACTCCAAAACATGAACTACAAAGGCAAAGGTCTAGACCTTTATGAACAAGGTATTTTGGAGCCAAACCATGTCAAGATTCCCCCATGCTCATATGGCCTTGGATACACACCCCAAGGTAAACAAGGCCAAGATGTTGGTAATCCCTTCATGTGTCCTAAACCTAGGACTTTCCATCGCACCCCCCATCATCTACCCAAAACATATGTAGCCATTCCACCTCCATCATCCTATAAATGTCAAAAGCATGTGACTGTACATCTTCTGCCATCCACTTTAAGTCCACTTCTTCCAACTCCTAATATCCCTCCATCCACCTTGCCACCATTGATTCCAACACCTAGCATACATATCATTCATAAGTATCCTTACATCCCTAATCATGGCCAACAAAAGCACACATCGTTTACGCATAAAGCTTCCAATCATTTCATCCACTCCACCCACCCCATGGGATTCAAAATCAAAAATTTTTATGCCTCTACCTATAAAGCTAAAAATCCTACCAAAAATCCTAAAGGTCTTCATACCTCAGGACATAAAGAATCAAAATCAAAGCTAAGTTCATCTAAGCAGATATCTAAGCCCATACCTTCAAAAGCAAAGCCCAAAAGCAAAATGGTTTGGGTTCCTAAGCAAATATCTAGCAAGTCAAATGAGGCATCCTCTACATCTCAAGAATCCCAACCACCTATATCCATCCAAAAGCCTACTTCCATCCAAAACTTTCATTCCCTTCAAAAATCCCATAAGCAAAGGAAAAGCACTAAAAATACTAAATCTATGTGGGTTCCTAAGTCACGCCATCAACCATCTCCTAAGCAAACATCTCCATTGCTTCCTATACCACCATCTCACCAAAAGCTTCAATGTTTATCATGGTGTGTGCAACCATTGGTCATGGTTCCCTTCCACTCTGCAACACCTCCACATAACTACATCTACCCATCTTCCATCCATTATCCTACGTATCTTCCCAATCACCTCCCTATGATCCATGCTTTGGCATAAACTTTTCATCCATCTTCATTCCGTAAGCCAATATAATCCACATCATAGTCCACTATCCCCATCCATCTATTCTTGCATGAACCTTCCATAATCCACATCATAATCTATTATCCACCTAATCCATCTCCCATCCATGTAATCCCTTTACCAACATCTATGAGCATAACAACATGGTCCATGCGATGACATCCATCTCCAATGGGACTACCAACATCCATCGAACTAGACACTTGAGTCCCTCCTATCTATTACCATGGTGAAAACCTAGGACACAGGCGCCATGTGTAATTGTCAACCCATCTAAAAGCAAAAAAGGAAAAAAAAAGAAAAAACAATAAAAATCAAAAAAATAAAGAGAAATCCCTTCGTCCAACGGTGAAAACCTGGTAAACAGGTGCCTTGGATAAGTACCATGATGAAAACCTGGCAAACAGGCATCATGTGTAGGTTGATCTTCTATGCCACTTACACTTGGGGGCACATTGTCTCATCCAACCTATCATTTTCCATCTTATCATGTCCCATCATACCATTACCACACCATCCTACCATCCTTAGCCATTACATAAACATGCCTATCCATTGAACCCATTTATCCATCCTCCGCCTTTTGATCTTAATGAAGACATAGGGGCAAAATGTTGAAACATGTTTGGATATTTCTTGACATACCTTCTTTCCAAACCAAGTCCTATCCATTGATAATTTATCCATCCCATTCAAACCAATCTATCATGTCATCCCTTGGTCATGAACTTTGTCATGTAAAAATTCTAAGCATTACCACGTAGAATGGGACAAGTTCTTCCTATGCAACATAGCCTTTGAAGATCACATCCTAGCTCCCTTATGATCCATCCACTATGGTGTATCCTTATCATGAGCTTTCCATCTTATAGCTTATCCCCATTTGTTTATCATGAGCTTTCCACTATAGCCTACCTATCCATTTATCATGAGGCAAGCATCCATCCCTTATATGGCCTATCCTCTTATCTATCCATCTAACTCTCATGAGTCTTCCATCTCATTCACTATCCTCCATCCTTTGCACCTAGACTTGGTTTTCTCCCTTGTCATTGGTATCTAGCACAAAGACTACTCAATTGTAAATCCATTGACATTTTCCAAAACATTCAAAAACACAAAAAAAAATCAAAATATTTCCCAAAAACACAAAAAAATCAATATCCAACGAAAAATCCAAGCAATAAAACCAATCACATCATCCAAATCAATCCACTTTATCAACATTCAATCAAAATACAATCATCATCATCATCATCATTCTTCCTATCATAACATTCATTCATCCATTTCAATCAATCACTTCTTCCAATGATATCAATCAACTCAATCTAAGCAATGATCTTAAAACCAAGTCACACTAATCTATATCAAACAAGCCAATCAATCAAGGAACATTATCCAATCAAATCAACAAGTTTTTGATCTGAATCTTGTCATGAGACCAATCAATCAAATCATCATCATCATCAATGGGATATAGCATTCCCACATCTTTGTGTTGCTCTAGGGATATAGCTTTCCCCACAATGACAACACTATCTATCATTATCAACAAACAATCAATCATTGGTTTATGACTTGACAAGGGAAATACCTTGTTTGTTTTACATTCTTTGAGCATATTGAGAACACTTGCTTAAGCTTAGATTGAGTGGACACTCTAATCATCACACTATCTATCATCATCCAATCAAATCAATCCAAAGAATCCAAACAAAGATCCCAATGCAAGTCAATCCTTAATCCATACCAATCAAGTTAATCAATCAAGCCAAATTATCCAAATACAATCAATGGTCTTGATCCTAGCCTTGTTGTAAGCTAAATCAATCAGCCAATCATCCAACCAACTCAGCAAACAACCTTGTGTTGATCTAGGGATATAGCTTTCCCTACAATGACAACACTCTCAACTATCATCATCAACAAAACAATCAGCAATTAATCATTGGTTTACAGCTTGACAGGGGCAATACCTTGTTTGTTTTTGTATCATTTGTGCATGCTTGCTTGCTTGCTTGTGTGTGTTATCATTTTATCTTGCATTTGTATAAAATCCTTCTCATTTCCAGCTAAAATTCATATCCTGTGTATGTTGGAATTGTTGGCAAGAGACACTATATGGATTCATGGTTATTGTCATTGATGGCAACAAAAGTCATCCCACATATCCGCAAGTCATGGTGTGTCTCTACCGGAAGTCAGAATGAAGATTGTTGTGGTCCGGTGAACAAGAACAGAGCATGTGGCAAGGTCCGACAGATTGGTCCGGATCTCTCAGAGGAAGTGTCTTGGTGCAGTGCGGATTTGGGGAAGTCAAGAGGACTACCTTGAGTAGTATATTCCAAGGATTTAGCCTCCGGTGATGAACAAAGAAAAAGATATGAATAGTTGAGTACCGGATTCCTGAGAGACAGTGAGAACAGAGGAAGAACTAACTGACAGAGTATCAGACTATTTTCCGGATGTGTTACTGTTGATGGTAAAGGTTGTGAAGGCATGAATCATGTTTGGCCGACATGATTAATGATATCTACAAGTATATGCTTGATCCGCATTGCTTGGTGAGCAAGGATTCAGCCGACAGAACAGAGTTTGTAAGAAACTAGACTGTTCCGGATGCCGACTAGAAAGGTGATGAAATTACTTGTGCGGATATATGTAGAGGATGGATTTAGTTGTGAAGGGTGTAATTTGTGTGATGGTGTATGCGAATAAGTGCAGAACAGAGCAGAAGTAGTAAGAAAGATCCGGTATGTGAAAGGATAGCAGAATAAAGAATAGAGGAAAGATGAAGTGCAGCAGATCAGTGTACTGAGCCTAACCGGAACTGAACTCCAGCATATATAGATGCTTCCAATCAGTTCAAAACTGTGATTCTTATCACTTTGTAGACAGTGTGTCTCCTTGTAGGCAGTGGGCCTCTTTGTGAGCAGTGTGCTCAGGCAGTGAGCCCTAATTGGCAAGTGCCATTTTGTAATTCCTTATTCTTCTAACAGAGAATAATCTTTGGGTTAATCACCCCGTGGTTTTCTCCCTTAACAGGGTTTCCACGTCAAAAAAACTGTGTCATGTGTTTTTCATTTCATGGTAATGTTTGTTTGTTTGATTCAATGCTGCATTGATTAATAAGAAAGTTCAAAAGAAGAAATAATTAGGATAACTGATTCACCCCCCCTCTCAGTTATCAACAATTGGTATCAGAGTTAAGTTCCTCCTAATAGAGCCTAACAGCTTGAGGAAGATCTGGGAGTTCAAATGGATGCATATGGTTTAAGGGAGAAACTCAAGACTGCCCTTGAGGATCTTGAACAGTCAAATTCTGAAGTCAATGAATTAAAGGAAAGACTCAAACAGGCTGATGAATTCATGAGAGAATTAAAGGACAAATTAAGTCTCTCTATGAAAAAGAGAAAGGAGCTGCTCCAACAATTGGCAAGACAAAGTGAAGAAAGCAATACAAATGAAGAATTGACTGAGAAAACCAAGTTATGTGAAAAGTTATCAAAAGAAGCCATTATGTTAAGACATGAAATGGAATCAGGAACTATAAAGTTTACTCAAGAGATTGAAGAGAAAAGAAAAGCTGAAGACAATCTAAGACAATCTCTTAAGGAGAAATCAGAAGAATGCCTTCAGATGGACAGAATTATCAGACATCTTGAATCTGATCTTGAAGATGCCAAAGATAATGAAGAAAAACTTGAGGATCAAATTGTCTCTCTCAAAAGAGACCTTCAAACAGCAAATGAATATAAAGAGAAATTCAAGATAAGTTCTGCTCAACTTGAAGTTCTTCTTGGTAGTCAAAAGAGGACAGATGACAAGTATGGTTTGGGATATGAGAAAGGAGAAAGCTCCGGATCCAGTCAAAAGAATTTTGGATCAGAAAATCCAAGGAATAGGCCTAGAAGACCTCCGGTAAGACAGCCCAATGCTCAAAGATATCCATCTTTCAATGGATACTGCCACAGCTGCAATCACTTTGGTCACAAAGCTAATCAGTGCAGAAAAAGGATGAATCAAACTAATCCATCCTTCTCCGGACAGTGCTTTAACTGCAAAAGGTATGGACACAAGTCTCATGAATGCAGAAATATGCAAGTAAACAAATCATTCAATGGTAGATGTTTTACATGCAATAGAGTAGGTCATATGGCTAATCAATGCAGATCAAGAGGTTATCAGCCAAATATGCAAAGAAATGTTATTTGCCAAATCTGTAATAGGTCCGGTCATAATGCTAAAGTCTGCAGAAGCAAGAATCAGGACAAAAGAGGTCCGGTGTATAATCAGAATCAAGACAAGGGTAAACAAAAGATGAATGCGGATGAAGTTAGGAATCAGATGAACAAGATTTGGGTGAAGAAAAGTTCAGAGAATGTAGAGGTTGGATCCGCACCAGACTCTGGTGCTGATATTTCTTCCAGAAATTAAAAGGTGAGCTCTGGCTCAGGGGGAGACTCAAAGAAAAACCTGTTCCCCCAGCCAATCAAGTGGTGCTGGATGTGACACAAGATGCGGAGTAAAGGGTTTGAAGATACCAGTCCTGAGATGATCCAGACAAGATTTCAGAGGTCCGCATGAAGATATAAAGAAGTTGTGATCGATCAAGTAAAGACCTATTCTGGGAGATGCTCCGGAATGACAGAGGACTACAAAAGGGTCCGGAGAGATCCAAAAGTACATTATTTTACTCTGCGGACTGGACAGAATGTTTGGGATGTTCTTGTAATGTGTCATCTCGACTTATTCATGATTGAAAGATCCGCATGATGTTCATAGATCAGGACTGATCCGGGATACTCCAAGCTATCCGGACAAGGCAAACCGGAATAATATAGGTGAAGCATTTATTGCAAATAGATATTAGGGTTTGCGAAACGATATAAGGGATTTCTCAACAATCACTTGATCATTCCACATCCAAGAAGAAGCGAAAAGCGGAGCTGTGCAACAAAATTCATCAAGTTCACCGAAGATCTCCTACCGAAGTCATTACATACAGAAATCAATCCAGCTACTTCGTGCAACCGAAGATGCAAAAGGTATTTTCCACTTTCGATATCTTGCTACAAATCTGTTGAAGAAATGCCTACTCCAAATATAGTAAAAATCTCAGATAGGCCCCGACCTGAATTTAAGAAACATCCATACAAGTCATTGGAAGTAGATCCCTTAGGAGCATTTTCCAGTGTTCCTCACGGAGTTTTACACACAGAAGACATTAGGGTTTACATACATGCAAGCATTGAGGAATTTGGGGAATTCAAATTGAGAGATCTCTATCACAAACAACTGATAGACAATGCTTTTGAGCTTAAACCAGAGTATAAGGGTATCCAGAAGAAACAATTTGATCAATTCATTCATTTCCCCTGCTTTGAAGAAGATGAATGGGTCCGGTATGTACTGAGCAGGATGCATGACAACTTCCTATGGCTGGATAGACCCTGCAAGATCACAAAAGAGGCAATTAGAGCAGTAACTGGTCTATACTCTTCCTGAGGGATACCTATCCTCAAATCTGTCAAAAATAACATTGTAACTGAGGCCACCGGATCAAAATTTGATAAGAGGGCAATGACCATTGAAGATATTTCTGATCCGGATATCAAGTATGCGTCCATGATAATAGGATACAAGATCTATCACTCCAGCAGGGAGAATTCTGTATCCGGAACTGCAGTATATACTGCCTATGAAATGCTAAGGAAGAATGCAGAATATGATCTCTGCGAACTGCTCTTAAGCCAATTAATGGAAAATATACAGAAAATCAAGAAGGACAAGAAGAATTCCTTTAAGTATGGTACTCTTATATTATGTCTATTCTTCTACTTCATGAATGAGCTGCCCGGATCAAGTGGATGGGCATGGCAGAATGACAAACCTGTTGCAGTCCAAATAAGAGACTATCTACATGGGCTTGGGGATGCCAAAGCAAGAAATACAGCCCTATGGGGAGACTTCAAAAACTTCCAAAGCATGATGCAAGCAAGAGAAAGAATTCCCCAGTCTCTTGTTGAAAAATACAAAGACTCAATGTGCTTTATGGTGGACACTGATCAGTGCCTAATGGAGGCAGTGGAGCCAAGGACTGTCTGGATCATGCCCATGGGGTATGAAGTGGATGAACAGATAGTGGAGCTGCATGTTCAACACATGCTAAGTCAGCCCAAAGATCCAAAGGCAGAAAGGTTTGGAACCTTTGAGGAGCTGAGTGTAAAGATCCATGTAGAACTCAGGGAACCTGAGATAAAGAGGAAGGTGAGAAAAGAAGTAGAGCACATTGCTCAAGGCCTAGGCATCT
This sequence comes from Cunninghamia lanceolata, assembly GCA_027924645.1. NCBI lineage: Eukaryota > Viridiplantae > Streptophyta > Pinopsida > Cupressales > Cupressaceae > Cunninghamia > Cunninghamia lanceolata. The sequence goes on along the minus strand of BSBN01000099.1, from coordinate 2,796,343 downwards.
CAAAAGAGGCACTTGATGCCAGCCGGGAAAAGAGAAGAAAATCTGAGGAAGAAAAGAAAGAGGCAGAAAAGAAAAGTAAAGAAAGTGTTCCAGTTGAAACTTCCACCTGGACCAGATCATCAAAAAGATCTGCACCTCCCACAACCAAAAGTTCAAAACTGGAAGTCCAGGCATCCGGTAAAAGATCTAAGACAAAAGCCACAAGGGCTTATGAAAGCCAAAAGGATGAAGAGGAAACTGAGTCAGATGAGGGAGTAAAAGAAATAAAGAAGCAGAAGAAGAAAGGATCCAGGAAACCCTCCACAGGCCAAGACAAGGAAGAAATGGCAGAAGAATTTGCTGAAAAGCCCACTCTATCCCTAGACAGTGTAGTCAAATCAGTCACTGTGGATGGGAACCTTCAACCGGTGGCTGAATTTTATGATGACTACAACGAGGCAGATCAAAAGATCCTGCAAGAAGCTATAATAAGGTACTTGAACATCTACAATAAAGCTTTTATTGAGATTATCTCTGAAATCCCTAAAAGCCTAGAAAAGGAATTAGAAATAAGAAAGAATAATGCTCAGGCAAAAGATCTTGAGATCTGGGAGTAGATAGCTATTCAGCTATATCCTCAAATTGATCCCAAGACAATGAACATAATATTCAAAGACTGCAAAGATGAGTTCAGAAGTAAAGCCAGGATGAATCAACTCATGCTTGGTGAGACTGACAAGGTGGCCAAAGAGACAGAAGAGATCCTCCGGAAGGCCTTCAAAAGGTTCAATCTTCTTGTTGTAGAGGACTTAGGTGCAGAAACAGCTGTGGACTTGGAACCCTCTGCTCCAGAAGAAGTGGCCTATGAACAGGCTAGCATCTCTCCTCCGGTTTCCCCTACAGTCTCTGGATCCAAAGAAGAAGAGAAATTACAGGAGAAGGAAGCAGTGGTGAAAGATAAAGAGGTTGACAGTGCCAAGGGTGCAGAGAAAGAGAAGACTCCATCAGAGAAGACCATGACTGATAGTGGCAAGAATGTGGAAGGAGAGAAAATCCCAAAGGACAGTTCCAAGACTACAGAAGAAAAGAAACATCTGTCTCCGGCAAGAGACACTGCACAAACTGTTCAACAATTTTTGAGCAAAGAAACAATAGAGATCGATGAACCGGAGCTACTACAAGGCCCATTCAACTTTGATTCCCTCTCTCCGGTGCAGACAATGAAGATAGCCTCATTTGCAAATGCTAAGGCAAATGAAAAGCTCCTAAAGTCTCATATGGAAGACTGTGAGTTGATAGAGGCTGCTTCCGGAGTGCTTGAGAAGATTATGCCATCGATCCAGATAGATCCGGCAGCCTCCTCTTCCAGTAACCTCAAAACCTTAGTCAGCAGTGTTAATACACATTTTGAATCTTTAGAAAAATCAGCTGAAGAAAAGGTCCGGAAGGAGTTTTTGGATAAAAGGTTCTCCGAGGTTCAGGGTTTGATCATTAATGATAGGAGAAACATGAACATTGGGATAAAGAGCTTAGAAAATGCTCTTAAGGATGGCGGTGAAATATATAAATTTTGTATCTCCTGGTCCAAGGTAACAGTGGACATTGAGAAGAAAATAAAAGTGCAAGAGGACACACTACTAAGCTTGTCTCAAAGTTTTGATCCTCTTTCTTCCTCTATAACAAATCAAGAATGTCAAACTATTGCAGTCTTGAGTGAAATCAAGAAATTGGAGAAGGAAAGGAAAAATAGAATAAGCAGGTTGAGTGAGCTCAGGGGGTTAATTGTCCCTAAGCTAGAGGCCATGCATGAGGCCATAGCAGAAGCTCAAATCACAGCCCAGACAAGTGATCCGAAAGATCTAAAAAGGGCAGATGCATTTGCATTTTTGTTGAGTGGTCACATTTCAATTTTGGATAGAATAAAGCAAAGTTGGGCTACAGAACTGATCCAACTGAAGACATCTTTTGCAGACATTCTTCAGTATATGTGAGTATGTAAATATGCGGCTATGTATAGAAAATTTTTGAAAATTTTGGTGTGCAGACCCTACCCTTTGCCATTGATGTCAAAGGGGGAGTGAGGAGCAGTGAAAAATGAGGAATCCAACTAAGGGGGAGTTCCGGAAATTGTATATAGAGCATCAGCCAAGGGGGAGCGTAGTATAAACACTTAGTCATTTTTCACTAAGTGTTGCCATCAATGCCAAAGGGGGAGATTGTTGGCAAGAGACACTATATGGATTCATGGTTATTGTCATTGATGGCAACAAAAGTCATCCCACATATCCGCAAGTCATGGTGTGTCTCTACCGGAAGTCAGAATGAAGATTGTTGTGGTTCGGTGAACAAGAACAGAGCATGTGGCAAGGTCCGACAGATTGGTCCGGATCTCTCAGAGGAAGTGTCTTGGTGCAGTGCGGATTTGGGGAAGTCAAGAGGACTACCTTGAGTAGTATATTCCAAGGATTTAGCCTCCGGTGATGAACAAAGAAAAAGATATGAATAGTTGAGTACCGGATTCCTGAGAGACAGTGAGAACAGAGGAAGAACTGACTGACAGAGTATCAGACTATTTTCCGGATGTGTTACTGTTGATGGTAAAGGTTGTGAAGGCATGAATCATGTTTGGCCGACATGATTAATGATATCTACAAGTATATGCTTGATCCGCATTGCTTGGTGAGCAAGGATTCAGCCGACAGAACAGAGTTTGTAAGAAACTAGACTGTTCCGGATGCCGACTAGAAAGGTGATGAAATTACTTGTGCGGATATATGTAGAGGATGGATTTAGTTGTGAAGGGTGTAATTTGTGTGATGGTGTATGCTAATAAGTGCAGAACAGAGCAGAAGTAGTAAGAAAGATCTGGTATGTGAAAGGATAGCAGAATAAAGAATAGAGGAAAGATGAAGTGCAGCAGATCAGTGTACTGAGCCTAACCGGAACTAAACTCCAGCATATATAGATGCTTCCAATCAGTTCAAAACTGTGATTCTTATCACTTTGTAGACAGTGTGTCTCCTTGTAGGCAGTGGGCCTCTTTGTGAGCAGTGTGCTCGGGCAGTGAGCCCTAATTGGCAAGTGCCATTTTGTAATTCCTTATTCTTCTAACAGAGAATAATCTTTGGGTTAATCACCCCATGGTTTTCTCCCTTAACAGGGTTTCCACGTCAAAAAAACTATGTCATGTGTTTTTCATTTCATGGTAATGTTTGTTTGTTTGATTCAATGCTGCATTGATTAATAAGAAAGTTCAAAAGAAGAAATAATTAGGATAACTGATTCACCCCCAGCTCTCAGTTATCAACAGGAATAGCTTTTTGCACTATCCTTTGCATCTAAGGTCATATTATACCTTTTGTGCATTAGGACTTTAATGCTCTAAGTTTACTTCCTCATACGTTAGACAAGGTTGTATTACGTTGGGGCATAAGACACATCGTCACCCTGGTCCTTCTACCTTGGTGCATAACGTCTTGTGCTATATCAAACATCATGGTTGCTCACTTTCATTGCAGCATAACGCATCATCATTTCTTCTATCCATTCTCTTATCTATTTTTCTTAGCCAAGCCATTTCTTTTCGAGAGCATACCCGTGCTTGTCCAACCCGCATATCCTCTTGAGGGGGCATCATCATCCTATCTTACCATCAGCATCTTATTCTTTCCCTCATCGTATCCTATCTCCATATCATTTTTCTCTATCCATACATTAACTTCTTTGAAATGATGTTACTCAACACAAAGCTCATCATCTCAAACATCATCTCAAAGAGGGGCAAAATGTAGACACCCAAAATTGTTCCAAATTTATGTATGTCTTGCAACACCTTGACAAAAATATTATCCTAGACATCATGTAACATTTTGTCCTAAATCCCATCCTTATCTCACTTAGCCAATTAATTAAATAAATTTTATTTATTTAATTAATTTCCACATCATATCTTATCTCATCCTATTCATTTATCCAATTAATTAAATAAATCTTAATTTATTTAATTAATATCCAATTCATATCCCAACTAATTCAAATATTTTATTTGAATTAAGTTCTCATCATAAGCTGACTTTCTAATTAATTATCTTATCATTTAGCCGACATGTGTGCCTCTTTCATTTAAAAAAGATAAGTGGTACTATAGCCTTTTATTTAATATCTTTCATATGTAGTACTTTTTATGTACACAAGCACACATGAGCCCTATTCTCCTTGACACTTGTCAAATGACTACAACTCCCTTGAAGAGTGGGATAACTGAATCAATCCTAGCCATCCACATCAATCAATTAGCTTTTTAATCTCAGCCGTCCATTGGAACCAAGCCTTTCCTATAAATCAAACCCCTCATAAGCCATTAGCAATGCATTGAGCCTCAAGTACCTTTATTCTGCCAGATTTTCTAAAATGCATTGAGCCTCAAGTACCCACATGCTGAAATATCATTAGAGCCTTTGCATCCTTCATCTATTATTCATTCTAGCATCTTCATCTTAATGTTATGCTGCAGAAGTGAGCACCCAACATTCCTCCAACAATAATCCTTCAAAATCTTGCATGCTCATGCGAGGTGGAGAAGAGCAATGGAGATAAATCAAGCATAGCATGGAGATCGGTTTGCATTTACATTTGTTATTTTGATTTTCATGTTGTCTTGTGCTTCATTGTGCATTGCTAGGGTTTTATCATTGCTGTTTATTCATTTGCTCTGATTTGCAATTTTACCCTAACTACAGTAACTTGGGTTGCCTAATTACCCTTGCTTGGATATGCTCTTCTTGTGCCTTCCTTTATGTTTCTAGTGAATGAAATGACCCTAATTGGTCATGAATTACTTTTGTAACTCCTTGTATTATAGATGTAAAGGATGATAGGATGTAGTTGTTTGCAGATGTGGACAGATTAGTTTGATTGCTCCATGCTCTCTTGTAAGTGTTGGATGATTGTTGATTTTTCTTATAACCTCTTAATGTGCTTGAGTTGCTACAATTTATCAGATCCTTGATAACATATTGAAGTCATTGGAATACTAATGGTGCCTTAAACTTTCCCTTAGTAGAATTTGCATGTTTGTATAATAAATATTGGATGGTAGGTAATGTTTTGACTTGAGATGAAATCTATCTTTCTCTCCTCTTCTTAATTATCAATAGTTGACAAGATGTTAGGATAATGGCATATGGATTTAATTAGTATGTTAAAATTGCAATAAGCAAAAGAACTAGTGAAGAATAACTTATGTTGGTTATGGTTATGTAATTGAAAGTAGTTACATATTTATTAGTGCCTCCTTACTTAATGAGTTTACATGAGAGCAGTAATTGCTTGTAGATATATCTTGTTGATGAACGCTGATCTTCTCAATTTCATTGTGGATTTCAATGACTTCATAGCTAAATGTTTGTATTTTAATTCAACTGCAAATACTTAATGTAGGGTAATAGGAATGTTCTATATCTTGCTTTGAGTGAGCAATTGCATGCCATTGACACGACCATGGTTACTTAAGCTAATATGTATGGATGCGAATGTTGAGAAATGACTAGGGTTCCTCAACTAAACTCATTTAATTGTGTTTCTAGTTTCTCATTTTCTTGTGAATGAATGGTATGACTGTGACTTGTGACATGATGTTGCATTATGGGTTATTATGAGATGTCTATCATTATGTGATTATAGAAGGACCTTAATAATGATTATGAAAAATGTTACTTATGTTTATGCATTGATGTAAAAATGATAGTGATGATGCTATACATGTTCATGCACTATTGCATTATGTTGAAAGCATTGCTAGTGAATCTATGATATTTTGGGTAAATGAGTTACCCTTGTGGAAAGAGAAAATTGGTATGGATTTTTGGGAATACTTATTTTTGGGTAGTTGTATTTTTTACATCATGTTGCATAGTCATGTGTGGGCTATGGTTATGCCTGGGTAAGATAAATTGTGATTGTATTCTTGTTGAGTGTTGTGATTAACCTAGTGCTTGAGATGCGTGCCCATGGGATGGTGATACTATGTACCCATCCATGGAGGATATGTATGGTTTATGTGTATGGGAGAAAACCATACCATCTATGTGTTTTTATGTTATCACCCTATTGACTACCAACCTGAGGGTTGTTGATAGGTCAATATGTGGAGGGTAGTAGCAGCAACAAAGTTCCTTGGGAGGGACTTGCACGACGTACGTATAATGGCAGTATGAAATGACGACAATCATTTCAACCTCCCGAGAAAGTACTCACTACTTCCCCTTATTAATGGACCAAATACTTAGTTCATACAGTGTTAGCCTAATCCACTCAGTTCTTGAGGATGACATTAGTTTGTGGTATGAATACCTGTGACAACTATGATCTTATCCTGATGTGATTGTTTTAGATATGATGCCACCCCCCACTGGTGTTTTGACACAGTGCTGGTGAGGATGATGTGTCGCTGATGGTAGCGAGTTGAGCTCGAGGACATGATGCCACATACCTAGATACGTGATGGTGTAGTATATATGTTGTGTTCCTACTTGTGCAGAGAGGAGTGGTTTCTCACACAGAGTAGAGGGTTCGCTCGAGAGGGCCTTGATTCTGATCGATTGGCATGCGAGTGGAATCTAGCCATGTGCACCTTTGGCTTGGCATGTTGCCACACATGCTTTCTCTGTGGGTACACACTATGTAGGATGTTCCTATGAGTAGGACATTGCCATGCGAAATTTAGCCATTATGTGCTTTCTCCGCTTGGCATGTACCATGCGCGATCACGCCGCATGAGGTATGTGACCTAGGAGTTTCGGCACAATACCTTTCCATGTGTAGGTTGTGTGAGTTGGCTGCACCCATGTGAAGGACTGTGGAGACAGCCATGCTTGTTTTCCTCCTTCCTCATATGGTGACTAGCGATAGTCACGTAGTGTTGTAATGTGTATATTTTGAAGATTGTCAATCTTCTTTTCGATTATTGGTGAGTTTTATTTTGCTTGTGTGGACCAGCACTTTAGTTTATCTTGTTTGTATTGGTTTAGCCACGGATGATTTTCTTTGGCATGTAACTCTTGTGGTTACATTTGATTTATTGTTGAAATTATGCGCATTTTTCTTACCTTATTGTTGGAATTGAGATTTATTCTTCATTATTTATACTTTTGGTGGCTAAACTAATTAAACTTTTTAGTTTTTGAATGCTGGTCTTGTGTTGTGATGTGATTCCTCATCGGGTATGGTGAGACGTACCCGTTTGAGTCTATACGAGGAAGTAGACGTAGGGAAACTCTTGAGGATGGGGGTATGTGTGAGTTGTTCTAAGCTCTAATTCACTACCTTCCTATTGTTTGACTATCTCTTAGAGGCTAAAACCCTTACACAAACAAGAGATATGTCATTGTGGCTTGTATGGAAGGGCTCACTAGGTGGGTCAATGCCATCAAGACACATGGATTTGGATATTGGACATGGTTATTGGTTATGGATATTGGACATGGTTATTGGTTATGGACTCATGGATATAAATAGTTATGGATGGTACTACGACATCCACGTGAACCCCTGGTGTAGCCTTGTGATGTGAATGAGTATGTATGTATACGAGGGTTGTATAATTTGTCATGTATGTAGTTGCATATTAAAAATATATAAGAGAACAAAAATTGCATTATTATGCCTTGAAAAGTGACAAACTATTGTATTATGTGTAAAGAGATGTCATGCATGTTATGAAATTAGAGGTTGAAATTATGTATATGTGTGTTTGTGTGCTCCATTTTATAGGTAGCTGCATATGAAAAGTTAGAGAATTGAAAATTTTATGTCTTGAAAGTGCATTTTGCTGCAAATTATGAGAAAATTGTGGAATTTATGTTGGAATTACATGCTTATATGTTTATATATTGTTATCATTACTTTAAGATGATCATGGACAAGAAAGGGATGATGTTGTAACACCCGTATCTAAGAGGCCTACGATGTCATGACCCTCTTCCTGATGACCATTAATGCTTTGGCTTTTATATGATATATGCACATGTGCTTTGACATGTGCTTGGAGTGTTGCAGATATTGAGTATCGACTCTGCCTAGATTCACAGGCCCGAGCATACTCATATTCCTCGATGGTGGTTACTGGAGATAGTCATAGGCCATGTTCCCTACCCTAGCCACTGTGCCCTGCTAGTGGAGCATTCCCGTGTTGTTGTATTATCATCTGGTTACCTAATGGTAATGTCTGGATTGCCCTTTATGGTTATGTGTAGTTTTCCAGTGCGGTGGTTGAGTCTTTTCTCCTTGGTTTCTGTTGATTGTTCAATGTGGTTTCCTTTGCATCATTCTTTATTTTGATTGGAGAAAATTGTTATATGCTAATGTTTATTTTGTAGGAAATGAGTGCCTTGCCTATTCCTTACCCATGTACTAGGACTGATTGCATGTAATTGTGCATGTGATAACCTAATTTTTATAATTGTATCAAGTTTTATGGACTAGTGTGTGCTTTGGCTGCATCTTAGCATTTGCAAGCTTCTGGGAGTAAGCCTAGTCCTAGGGGGTAGGATGTAACAACCCTCCCTGTTGGACTTTATTAAAAGTTAGTTTTTATTTTATTTTATTCTTCCTCTTTCCATTTACGATGGCCCTTTGAGAAGACAGGGAGAGAGTTATTGTTGGAGAAAATATCTTTTGGTAGATGCGATGGCTCTTAAAAGAGAAGTTGTAAACATTAAGTGGGGAGAAATATCTTTGCTAGGAGGTGAGAAATTAATTGTTTTGGTAGAGAAGGGGGGTAGCTAATCAAATTGATGGCTGTGTGGAAAATGGGGCATATGATGGCATGTAGGAAAGAAAAGAAGACACCCCCGCTCATTTCTCCGAAGGGTGTTCAGCTTAGTTAAACTCACGGTGGAAATGGCTTCCTCTTCCATAGCCAAGCAAAATCAGACTCAGCCAGAAAATGCTTTTGATCAGGTTGCAAACACAAAACTTCCTCAACTACCTAGGGAATAGTAGGACTGGAAGAAAGTTGGATTTTTCACGGTAAGTTATTTTCTATCTCTATAAATTTTGTTTTTCTTCTCCTTTTTCTCTCTACAATTTCTCTCTGCACCCCTTCTTTATACACACAATCTGTATGTATATTTCATGCACCAAATGTGTTCTCCTATCCTGGATTGTTCTCTAGATTTGTCTCGTGCACCCACCTGTCATATGTACTGCTCTGGCCTTTCCATGAACACCCACTTCATATATATGAGGACTGACTTGATGGGTCTACCATAGCTCAGCTTGTATAGAGGCATCGATTCATAAAATGGGTGTTTGCAAACTTATTTAGACATCTCTCCCACAAACAGATTAGGCATACCCTACTCTTTGAACTTGCACCGTCTGTTTACTTTAGTTTTTAAATGTAGACTTAACAAATCCATTTTGGTCGTATCCTACAATCAGCGCATTCCGTGAGGTGACATCGCTTTGAGGCATTATGCCTAGCAATTCACGTGCCTCGTCTATGCTTACACTTTTGCATACACGTCTACCGTAGCATTTGCAACTGCAACATCTGATAAAAATTTACCTATTCTTTGGTCTTCACCAATGAAAACCCCAAGCACATCTTGATCTTATATTTGATTACAACCATCTATAATTGGATTAAGATTTAATTAATTTTGAGAACCATAAAAATCAACTAATATATAATTGTAAAGACCATATCGACATTACCAATGGTATTATTTTCGTGACTAAAACTCCCTCTGACATTGTCATCATCATCAAGCAATGGAGTAACACCATCTATAATTTAATGAGATTAAATTAGTTACTTTTTAAAATAATATAGTAGTCATAAAACATATAAATATTAAACTTAAATCTCAAATGACCCTTACAACCAACTTGATCTTTCTCATTTATTTTGTTTCTCTTTAGAAGATCTAAAATATTTAACACATGTTTGCACGTGTTTCCCTTCTTTGTCCACTGACAGTCACACACATGCAAATTTGGTCCAAATTTTCTAACAAGATACCATATTGTTGGAACGGTTTGGCTTCTTATCTAGTATGTGTTAGGAGGAGATCAAATAGATAACAATTTGTATCTGGTATTTTTTTTACCTCTCTAATGCAATTGTGTAATATCTTTCTTTTTTGAAGTTAGTCAGAAACCCAGATAATTACAGATACCTTTTATTTTTGTAAAATGGCTCTACCCTATGAAGAAGTGTATGGATAATCCAATCCATTCTCCTGTGCATCTCTTAGAATGATCACTTAAATAGTCACTCTTGATGTGGCAGTGATACGACTCTATGGAAGCATTGGTTTCTTAATTTGCATGAGGGAAACTTCTATAGTTTTTTGCCCACATCACTATACAAACAAACAAAATGATGTCTTAGTATAAACAAAAATAAGTTAAACGATATAAATGCATAAAAATCATAATGAATAATTTAATGAGCTTACCAATATGAGTCTCATCATGACACCAAGTTTGTTGAAAGTAATCAATAAATCTCTTCTCCTCTTTGAATTCCTCCATGAATTTTTTTATTAGGTGAGTAGTGATGTCTTCGTTATCACTCATTGCATACATTATCTCACCCAATCTATCGAACATATTAGTTCCAACATCCTTATCTCTGACATACCTAGATTATAAAACATAATATCAAGCTATGAAGTTCAAACATGTAAGTTTGCATATTCCACATATTTTAATTACAAATTAACTTACCTATATACATTCTTCAACCATGCCCTACATACATGCCAAATACATAAAAGTACCCAGCAATCAAAGGATAATCTACAAGTTACATTATAAAAGCTCATAAGTAGCATTATATAAAAAAATTGCTAAATTGATATCAATTTATGTTGTTAATTATGAAATATATGTTTTTATACACTAAATATTAAGCAACTACAATGAGTTTAGTTTAGTTTAAATTAAAGATTAAGGCCAATAAAAACCTAATTGCTTCAATCTTAGCACTAGCATCATCTGTCATAAATGCATTGACATTCCAATCTTCTTTACATTGTTTCCCTCTTTTACAAACTTCTTTCAGCCATTCATTTATATCCTCAACTTTATTTCTTGAGGATATGACCCATGCAATAAGTATACCACCTCTTGTTCATTGAATACAAGCAAGCTATATAACTATTACTACACATGAATAAACCATTGCACAAAATTATTATATGTTTAGTAGAATAAATTAATGATTTCATTAAGATCCATAAATATAATTAACATTGTTTTACTTACACCATATTTATTCATTGAGAATGTGGAATCCATTGCAATAATTGAGTTATGTGAATATTTCACCATCATTTCTCGCATCTGTGGTGTTTGGATGCCTATGATAAATGGAATATTTTCCACATTATCTAGTCTTTTATAGTAGAAGAAGTTATCGTTCTCCTCTACATGCCACATGCTTACACTTTTTGCATCATCTTCATTCTTGTGGGATTGAATCGAGCACACTCTTTTCCATGCATTCAAAACATCTTTCCTCAACAAACATGTGTCCCTTTTATTCATTAAATGAGTCAAACTATTGTCTAAATAGTGTTTTTTGCATATTGTGTCAATCCCCATCCCCATTAGTAATAAGGATTCAATATACGATTTACATTCATTTGACAACCTTGGTGCAACACTACTCCTTGGATCACCAGAAGGGTCATCTTTTCCATGGAAGAATTTACCATTAGCATCACGATGACTAAAATCATTATATGTAATAACCACAACATCTGGTCTACCATACATAACCCTAACATGAAAGTGGGTTTGACAACCCCTTTTTTGGATAAACCTTTGTTTCCTTTTTTTTTTTCAGATATATTTCTTTTGTCCTTGGGGCCAAAAGCACACCAATAATTGTTTACAGATATACAAAATATATATATTAATTGATATAACAAATAAAAAATATAAGTTATGAAATGCTTACTTATTATATTAAATCTAAGCAAAACTTGAGTACATCTTGGTTGCATGGTCATTAGGTTGTGTCAATTTGGTGTCTCTATGCTATTTGCATACAAATGTTGTCTCTATACTATCTAATAAACCTTCTCCTTTGACAAAGTGAGGGAGTCTTTCAAGAGGGATTGCAACAGACATGTCTTTCTCACCATTATCATCTCCAATAGGTGTCCATTCAAGGTCAACACTTGTGAAATGATTTCCCTAGTTGGGAATGTCTTGCACTGCCAGATCCATGACTGATTTCCATTTTGTTGGATTGACCATTCTGAATAATATTAAAATGGTTAGTGGACCTCTATGTTGTTCAAATATGTCAAAACAACTATATTATTTTTTCTAATGACTCTATGTTATACTTCTCGTTACCTTGGTGTTCACACTTTCCTCTGAGCTTTAAAATAATATAAGAATGAAGTTCAATGACTTGTTGCAAAAGAGTCTATATGAATCATTGGGATAAAGTCATATAAAACACTTTTCTAATATAAAAATCATGGAAATATCATTATATCCTCAATAAAATAGAATATCATATCCCTTGGTTAAAATGTTTGTTTAATATACAACTATTAAAGATGAAGGATGATGTTTGATCTATCCATATGTAAATTGTGTTGATATTGTAGGATTGAATTGTGATATGATGGTGGAAGGATATGAGTTTATTTTATGGATGTAAATGGTGGGGTTGAACCTAATATGTGATTATGAGCAATTTGATGTCATGATTTAGGATTTAGGATCTCGATTAAGTGTTTGAGGTTGGATTTTGGATTGCAGATGATTTGGATGTTGATAAGATGGGTTTAGTTGAATCCTTGCTCAAAGGGGATGATGTTTGGATAGATTGATGGTGGTTGATGAGATGAAAGTGGTTGTTTGGAGATGGATATGAAGAGGAAAAATGATTGGATTACAGTTTTAGACTCAGGAAGATGTAGGCTAATCATGAAAAATAGCAGATAGTGAGACATGAACAAGGATGGACTCAAGATAATCACTGGTATGCATAAAAAACATGCGAAACAACATAAACCTATATTATTCAAGTGGATTTGTAAACTCAGTGTAGGCTCACCACCTTGAGGGGTTAATCCTCTACGATACTCGGGTGGAGCACCCTTTCTCGCAAAGGCAAATAAGTAGAGATCCAGTGACATAGGGTCGTCAATGGATGCCACAGGCATACCTTCTCTCTCTCCTCAAGAACTTTCGAAGTTCACCCAAAGATTTCTATCTCAACCTAAGGGAGTACATGGTGAGAAGCTTCAAGGTACGATCTGCATCCCCTGCACTACACTAATCCATGATTGACAATAGGTCTTAATCTAGGTTGAAAACAAGCTCTCTAGTGCATCCTCTAAACACCAGGAGGGTGCGTGAGGCACATCCGTGAACACTAGTCTATCACAAGCATGGGTAAGGAATGTCAGTTAAGCCGCTCATACCAACCCTGCACTCCTAACTCATAATCACCCAAGTATCAGAGCTTTGCTAAACATGATGTGACTGGATTGGGGTACAACTTTCATTCTCCCCCCTTCATATACCCCGCCGGTTCACGTGGTTTAGGTCATCCCTTGGGGTGATGAAATCCCTAAGAAGGCCTCCTAAAGGGAAGGTGATACTAGGCATTTATGATCCCAAGGCTCGCACGTAGTGCAAGGGGAGAGCATATGCGCAAAACTAGTACACCTCCAGGATGACTCACAAGTGGACTTGGATTAATTCCCAGTTTCTGATCCCTAGGGTCAACGAATGGTGCAAGGGGAGAGCATACACCAATGGATAATCCCAAACACGGAAAACAAAGTTAATTGACCCACTTAGAAAATGAAGTGTTCCTAGTTAGTGCAAATATACTTACAATAATCTTGGACCGATCATCCTACAATAAACAAGTTAGTGTTAGGGTTAGCCAGTAGAAGATATCAATTAAATGCAAATAAAGATTAAACAAAGGAATGAAAATACACAGAAATAATAATAGCGAGAGACAAGTTTTAACATGGTTCACCAAACTCAGGCTACATCCACCAACAGAGAGTCCAATCTTATTATCCTGTAAATCAAACTGATTACAACAAGCAATCCCTACAACTCAATACCATTCCAAATGCTACAATACAATATCCACCAAAACCCTAACCCTTAGCCACTTTTATCAAGCCTTATGTTGGTTACAAAAATAGGGTTTTTTTATGTCGGCTCATGGAACCCCGACGAGGATACATAACTAGTGTACAGTACTTGCATGATCAGTCACCACCTACCAACAATCTCCCACTTGGAGACTGATTAGGATCCACACCAAACAATCTCCCACTTGGACACTGATCCTAGATGACACCACTGCGCATGCAGCTCGCACTGGAAATAAGCACCTTGGACTCTGTTGTTCTGATTTTACTGCTTCAGTCTTGAAGACCAACCAAAGCTGAAGAAGAGCTCAGCTTCTCCCTTGTCACTGCCTTTGTAAACATATCTACTAGATTTTCATCTGTATGTATATTTTCTCACCTTAACTTTCCATCATCCAACACTGACCGAATAAAGTGATACCTCAACTATATGTGTTTGGTCTTTGAATGCAAGGTAGAATTCTTTACAAGATGTATGGCACTCTGACTATCTGTATACAAAGAACTGTTAGCCTATTGTTTGCCCAATTCTTCCATGAAAGATTGCAGCCATATCATCTCCTTGCTTGCCCCTATTGTAGCTACATACTTTGCCTCTGTGGTGGATAAAGCAACCACCTTTTCCAACCGTGAGATCCAACTCATTGTTATCCCACCTACAGTAAAGACATAACATGTAGTACTCTGCTTGGTATTAATATCCCCTACCAAATCTAAGTTTACATAGCCTACTAAATTAGTATTAGAGCCCCCAAAACATAAATGTGTATTGGATGTACCTCTCAAATATCTAAGAATCTATTTTACCGCATTCCAATGCTCCAATCCAAGATGACTCATATACCTGCTTACGACTCCTATAGCATGTGTAATATCCGGTCTCATGCATACCATGGCGTACATTAAACTTCCTACAACTATCTTTGGACACATCTCCTTAGTCAATTTCAAATGACTAGGCAAAGGTGTGCTGATAGCTTTTGCATTCTCCATATGGAATCTCTGCAAAACCTTTTCAACATAAGCAGCCTAAGATAGAGTCAATTTTTTGTGCTGCCTATCTCTGCAAATTTTCATACCAAGGATTTGTTTTGCTGCCCCCAAATCCTTCATAGCAAGTGATTGTGCTAACTATTGTTTTAACTCTCTTATGTGATCCATGTTAGACCCAACTACAAGCATGTCATCAACATATAAACAAAAAAATAATGTAGCTGTCATTATCCAACCTCTTGAAATAAACACAATGGTCAGAATTACACCGGCTGTAGCCTTGCTTGGCCATAAAACTATCAAATTTCAGATGCCATTGTCGAGGTGCTTGTTTCAAGCCATATAAACTCTTCTTCAATCTGCACACCAATTTCTCCTTACCTTTGACTTCAAATCCCTATGGTTGTTCCATATATATCTCCTCCTCCAAATCACCATGGAGAAAGGTGGTTTTCACATCTAGCTATTCCTAATGCAAATCTTCAGCAGCCACACTACTTAACACAGTACGAATAGAAGTCATCTTAATAACCGGAGAAAAAATCTCATCAAAATCAATGCCTTTTTTTTGTGCAAATCCTTTTACTACTAACCTGGCTTTAAATCTTTTCTTACCTCCATCTTCCTCTTTTAGCCTATAAACCCATTTGTTTGGTAAAGCCTTTTTTCTTGCAGCCAACTTACATAATTCCCAAGTCTAATTTTTTAGCAAGGAGTCCATTTCTTCTTTCATTGCAAGCTCCCACTAAACCTTTGTATCCACTCTCATAGCTTCATCATACCCTTCCAGTTCACCAGCATCTGTTAACAAAATAGGATACAAAGAGGGAGAAAACCTTTCAGGAGGTCTACTTAGCCTTATTGATCGTCTAATGTATTCACTGGAGTTTGTGGTATTTCTTGTTGCTATTGTGGAGCATGAGGAACCATCAGAACATCACTATTTGGAGTATCATCCAGCACCACATAATCCTTTTCTTTCTTCTCATGCTGCTACAACTGATCTTTGTATAACACCTTCTCATTAAATACAACATCCCTGCTTCTTACAATTTTTTAATTTTTAAAATCCCAAAGCCTATAACCAAATTCATCAATGCCATATCCAAAGAAGGTACACTTTTTTTATTTTGCATCCATCTTGGTTCTATTTTCAAAATCTACATGTGCAAATACTTCACATCCGAAGGTTTTGAGAAAAGAATAACTCACCTTCTTACCTGTCCATGCTTCCTCTAGAATACCATAGCCCAAAGGAACTGAAAGACCTCTGTTAATTAAATATACTACAGTGTTGATAGACTCTATCCACGTATTTAAAGGTAGCCCAGCATGCAATCTCATGGTCCTTGCATGCTCCGTTATTGTCTTATTCATGCGTTCAGCCACTCCATTTTCCTGTGGAGTCCCTGGAACCATTTTTTGCCTACGAATTCCATTAAAGGAACAATAATCCTCAAATTCTTTGCTACAATACTCACCACCATTATCAGATCTGAGACATTTTAATCTTTTACCTGTCTCATTCTCAACCAAGATTTTTCATTTCTTAAATGTTTCAAATACATCAGATTTTTGCCTGAGGAAATAAATCCAAACCTTCCTAGTTGCATCATCTATGAATGTAACATAATACCGAGAGCCACCAAGAGAAGATACCTGAGCTGGTCCCCATACATCTGTATGCACAAGCTCCAACTTTTCATCTTTCTTTTGCTTCCCATCCTTTAGAAAACTAACTCTCTTTTGTTTGCCATACACACAACTTTTACAGAAATCCATATTAATACATTTCAGACTTGGTAAAACTTTCTTAGAATGAAGTAGCTTCATACCTTTTTCACTCATATGCCCAAGTCTATTATGCCACAATGCTGTGTCAGAACCTACAGCAATTATTTCAGTCTCTTCCTATGAACTTGCAGCAACTATTCCTGAACCTATTTGTTTTTACTCTGCAACAGCTAAAGTAGAAGGAATAGTATGACCTGTACAAAGATATAAGTTGCCTACTTTCACACCTTTTGCTACTATTAAGGCACCTTTTGAAACCTTCCAATTTTTATCAATAACTGTAACAATGTAACCTTCTTCAGCTAGCTGCCCTACTAAAATTAAATTCCTACTAAGCCTTGGAACGTGCCTTACCTCTTGTAGTAGCCAATGATTCCCATTCTACAACTTAATCTTGATTTTTCCCTTTCCAACAATCTAACAAGGTTCACTATCTCCCAAATAAACCAGCCCAAAATCCCCTTGGACATAATCAAGAAAATAACTTCTATGGGACGTAGCATGAAATGAGGCCCCTGAATCTAAAACCCATGAATCATCAGCATTATCTAGGGAAAAAATCAAAGCATCATCTTCAGATTTATTGCTTACCACATTTGCCTTCTTATTGCCTTCTTGTTTGTCTCCTTCTTTATTCTTTCGAGACTAACAATCTTTCTTCGAATGACCTGATTTCCCACAGTACTAGCAATCGTTATGTCCTCTAGATTGGGATCTCTTATGCTTTGATTTTCCTCATGACTTCCCATGACCTCAAGAACCTTTTCCTCTCTCATTTGATTTGCCCCTACTTTCTGCATTCAAAACACTGCCTGATGTGGATCCATCTAAGCTTTTCCTATGAATTTCTTCACTCAGAATAACACTAACAACATCATCAAATTTCAAGGTATTTGAACTAGAAACAAAGTTACTAATTTCCATTACCAAACTATTCCATCTTTCAGGCAAAGAACATAATATCAAGAGAGCTCTAACTTCATCAAATTTTACATTTACAGAAGTCAATTGACTGGTAATCGTATTAAATTCATTTAAATGATCTGTCATAGATCCACCTTTAGTCATTTTTAGATTAAACAAATACTTCATGAGAAAAACTTTATTTGAGGCTAATGGTTTTTCATACAATTTAGCCAAAGCTTTCATCAGACCATCTATTGTCTTCACTTCCATTATATTGAATGCCACCGATGGTGCTAGGCACAACAGAATGGTTCCCAGTGCCTTTCTGTCAAGAAGATTCCAATCCTCATCAGTCATTGTTGCCAGTTTCTTGGTTACTCCTTCCAATGGCATCCATAAATCTTTCTGATAGAGATAATCTTCCATCTACATCTTCCATAATCAATAGTTCTACCCATTGAATTTGCCTACCTTCAATTTACCCTCATCCGCCATTTCTCCCACTTAACCATGAGACTCCCACTTAACCATGAGGCCTTCCTGCAGATGATAATCAAATGCAACCCACTCTGATACCACTTGTTAGGGTTAGTCGACAGAAGATATCAATTAAATGTAAATAAAGATTAAACAGAGGAATGAAAATACACATAAATAATAACAGTGAGAGACAAGTTTTAACGTGGTTCACCCAAACTCGGGCTACATCCACCAATAGAGAGTCCAATCTTATTATCTAGTAAATCAAACCGATTACAACCAGCAATCCCTGCAACTCAATATCATTGCAAATGTTACAATACAATATCCACCAAAACCCTAACCCTTAGCCGCTTTTATCAAACCTTATGTCGGTTACAAAAATAGGGTTTTTTTATGTCGGCTCATGGAAAAAAAAATTTAGGGGCTGCGCCCCCAAACCCCTGCTTCTTGGGGGCTATTGTCCCCAAACCCCGGCGAAGATACATAACTAGTGTATAGTACTTGCATGATCAGTCACCACTTACCAACAATCTCCCACTTGGAGACTGATCAGGCTCCACACGAAACATATAGAAGTTTTGATACATTGGTCTTCGACAAACGAGGTTGCAAACAATTAGGAAACACTCATATAATTTAATATATTAAATAATATATTATAATATTTAAATATTTTGCATGATAATATCTAATATTAAATATATTATAGTGTATATTTAAATATTATATTATATATTTTATATAATATTAACTATTTAATAGTATATTATATTAATATTAAAAATAAATATTATATAAATTAAATATTAATATCTTAAATTATATAAAGCCAAAAGACGTATAGAAGGGAGGATGGCTTTGACGACTCTGTGTGGGGGTGTGTTTGCCCACAACTTGTAACTAGGCCGTGACTACATGCTACTTCCTCTCTATGCATGTGCTTCTATTGGTGGGGTTTGAGCCTTTTTGATCACTGATGTGTCGGTGTGGGGTGTTTGGTGTGTTTAGGAGGGGGGGGTTTCTACATTCTTTTCCTTCTATGTGCCTTCTGTAGTTTCTTTATTGGCTGCTCGGGTGGGAATCGGTGTCCCTGTGTTTGGGTGCTGATTTGCCTGCAATCTTTTGGCCTGTGTGTTTGGTGGGGGTGGGTTTTAAGCTCTCTTGGTAATGGATCCAGGAGAAGCTTCGGGGACGAAAGAGTCTCTGGATTTTCATATGATTGTTAGAGCGAATTCTTCTTCCTTCTCAAAGAGGGTTTTTCAGAATAGTTGGTTCTTTAATGATTTAGGGAGTTGTGGGTTTGCTCCGGTGGGTGGACCTCAGATCCCAAAGATTAATGGTTGCCTTGAATAAAGTAAAGAAAGGCTGTTGCTGGTGATTCAACTTGAATCAATTGTAGAGGACATATAGTATTTTTTGAAACATGCCTTGATCTGCAAATTTATGGGAATGCGGGTTTTGTTCCAATTTTTGGAGAAATGGGCTCATATGAATTGGTCTCCTGAGGGTGAAATGGAAGTAATGATGTTGGCAAATAGTTATTTTATGGTGGTTTTCAATTGCATGGTTGATCACAATAAAGTCTTTGAGGGTTGGCCTTACTTCCATAATCAATTAGGTTTATTTATTAAACCCTGGCATGTTGTCTTTAATCCCTCAGAGGAGATTTTGAATCAGGTACTGGTTTGGGTGTGTCTTCCTCTATTTCTAGTGGAGTGTTGGCGTAATGGCATTTTTCACATGGTTTCTTCAACCTTGGGGAAACCAGTGGGCCCTTCTCAGCAAACACAAGATAGAAAGGTAATGACTTTTGCTTGAATCTATGTTGAGATTGATTTGAGTCACCCTCTTCTAGATTCTCTTGAAATTTGTGTGGGGTCATATTCTTGGGTGCAACAACTTGATTATGAGACTCTGTCTTTTTGGTGCCCTCTTTGTCATGAATATGGACATTTGCAGTGTAGATGCCCTCGAGACAAATCCCTTAAACCTCAAGCTACTTAGCCTCCTCGCAACCCTCCCAATGCTGATAAAGGCAAGGCTCCCATTCCAGGTGATGTTACAAGTGTTGAGGGGTTTATTCCTGTTAAGACTCATAATAGAAATTGTGGTCATAAAAAGACTTTTAAGGATCAACTGGAAGGTGACACCCTTAATCGCTTTGAGGTTTTGGATGATCTCAGTCAGCAGGAGGTGAACCCACGTTTGATGGCTTTGGATCAAGGTGCTCAAGAAGTGGTTCAAGAGGGTTTTATTCATGATACATTCATAATTCTCAGGAGGTTGGTGATTTGCAAATAGACACTGATATTAGTATGGTGTTTTCAAGGAAGACTGAGACCCTTGCAAATGTGAAGCTGGGTGAAGGGGCGATTTCTCATCCAATGGTGAAAGTAGGAACTGATTCGGTAAAAGGAAATAAGACTTCTTCTTCTCTGGGACTTCTTCAGAAAGATCAAAGAAAAGGGGTTGTGGAGAAGTCCTCTAAGGTGGGGAGAAAGGACTTAGAGAAAATCAAGATGGTGGGGAAGACTTTGGTGGAGTCTGGATCTGTTAAGACTCTAGACTCTCACTTTTCTAACCCTCTAAAATGATCATCCTCTCATGGAATGTAAGTGGCTTGAACAATGGCCCTCGACAAAATGTTGTGCGTGATTTGGTGAGAATTCATTCTCCTTTAATGCTCTTTTTATAGAGGAGAATAAGTTGTCTGTTGAGAGTATGGTTGGTCTGATGCCGAAGTTGTGGAAACATGGTGAATGTCAATGTATTGTGGCTCATGGTAATGTTGGGGGTGTGGCTTGCTTATGGAATCCTCTAAATATTCATCCTCTTTGGTGGATGTCCTCTAAGTCATCTATCTCTGTAGTCGCTTCAAGCTTGGAGATGGGGGAAACTATTCTTCTATCAAAAATCTATGCGTGTACTGATTATCCTAGTAAGTAGTACTTGTGGTCTCATATCAATTTTATTTGGAGCCTTGATCCTTTTTTGCCTTGGATTATTGCTGGTGATTTCAATGCAATTATTGAGTTAGATGAGAAGAAGGGTGGTATTGTAAGGTTGGAGCCCTCAGATTTCCTACTTCATGATAATATTTCTGCCTTGAATCTTATTGACATCAAGCCCTAGAATGGTTAGTTTACTTGGAACAATAGTCCAGGTTGGGGGAGAATTGTATTACAGAGAGACTTGACTATTTCTTGGTTTCCTGTTTCTAGATTAGAGGATTATGGTCTACTAATTCTGAGATTCTGGACTTGAGGGGCTTGGATCACTGGCCTATTAAATTATCTACTACTTCGGCTCATGTTGCTCGGTTTGCCTCTTTCAAGTTCTAACTTATGTGGTTAAGGGGTCCTTCTTTGCAAGAGTATGTGGTTGAATGGTGGCGGATGGGGAGACCCGCTCATGGCACTGCGATGTATTCTTTTAATAAAATGCTGCAATATGTGAAGTACCAGCTCAAACAGTGGAACATGCAATGTTTTAGAAATATTCTTCATGCTAAGATTGTTGCTCAAGCTAACTTGGATGTCATTACCTGGGAGATAAGGGAGTTGGGTCTTTCAAAAAATTTACTCAAGGAAGAGGCAAGGGCTTTGAAATCTCTGGAAGAGTGTGAGTTGTGTGATGAAATCTATTGGAAACAAAAGGCTCGTGTTGAGTGGTTACAAGAGGGGGACAAAAACACTACTTTCTTCTTCAATTCGGTGAAAGCCAAGAGACATAATAACTCTATTCCTATTCTGGTGAATGACAGGGGTGAATAGTTATCTTCTTTGCATGATATGTCAAAAGAAGCTTCGCAGTTCTTTGTTGCCTTATTTAGTGAGGATTCACAAGATGTTTTGGTGGAAGAAAACCAAGTTTTGTCTTGTATTCCTTCCTAGGTTACTAGGGAGATGAATGAGCATCTATTGGGCCACATTTCACTGGATGAATTGGAGGATATTATTTTTCAGATGAAGAAAGGGAAAGCTCCAGGACATGATGGCTTTTCTATTGAATTCTTTCAGGAATTTTGGGATATCATTAAGCTAGACCTATTGGAGTTGGTTTGTGAGTCTCAGAGGAATAAGAAGATGTTGAGGGCTTTGAACTCTACCTTCCTTTCTCTCATTCCCAAATGTGAGGGGGCGGATAAGATGAGTCAATTTAGGCCTATTTCCCTCTCTAATGTAGTTTATAAAATCATTTCTAAGATGATAGCTGAAAGGTTGAAGCGATGGCTTAGATGGATTATCTCTGAGGAATAGAGTGGCTTCGTGGAGGATCGGCAAATCCTGGATGGAGTGGTCATTGCTACTGAAACTATTCATTCTATGGCATCCTCCAAAGAAAAGGCTATGTTCATCAGGCTGGATATGGCAAAGGCCTATGATAGAGTGAAGTGGTCCTTCTTGCATAAAGTTTTTACTGCCTTTGGTTTTGTTGAGGAATGGGTCCAGTGGGTTATGTGTGGTGTCACCTCCACTTCCTTTTCAATGTTGATAAATGGTGAGCCTTCTTCTCTTTTTGGTGCTTCTAGGGGACTTCGTCAAGGGGGTCCTCTTTCTCCTTATTTATTTATTATCCTTGTTGAAGGTTTGGGAAGATTGCTGAAGTGTAATGTGGAGTTGGGTCTTCTTCAGGGTTGGGGGTGGGGAAATGGTTTGCCTCCTCAATCTCACTTGCAATTTGTTGATGATACTACTTTGATGGGTGTGGCTAAGGTTAGAGAAGCCACTAATTTGTGCAAGGTCTTGGATACTTATCTTGCTACTTCTGGTTAAAAGATTAATGAAGATAAATCTTCCATTTTCTTCTTCAATACTCTGCAGCCTATTCTGTAGAGGATTGCTCATATTTTGAGATTTCAGATTGGTTCTCTCCCGTTAACCTTTCTTGGCATTCCTATTTCTTCTAGTATTCTTTCTAGAGGATATTGGCAGAATATTCTTGACAAGTTTCGTGCGAAGGTTAACCATTGGACTCATAGATGGTTGTCCTTTGTTGGGCATGTTCAACTCCTTAAATCTATGGTGTAGGCTCTTCCCATTTATAGGTGTATGCTCCAAGTGACTCCGGTTGGGTTTGTGAAGGATCTACATTCTTTGGCTAGATAGTTCTTATGGGATGGTAGTTTGTCTTCTTCTAAGTGTAGCCTTGTGAAGTTGGATACTGTGTGTAGTCCAAAGTAGTTTGGGGGTCTAGGACTCAGGCAGTAATCTTTGGTTGCATTGGCGTTGGCTGCAAAGCTTTATTGGAGGTGGTGTTTAGAATAGGATCATATCTGGGCTAGGATTTTATCTCACAAGTACCTTTGGGGGGTTCTGAAGGAGGAGATTCCCCGCTACCCTCTGGTTCGGAAGGGTTCTGTGATTTGGGGTACTCTTAAGAAAGGGTTTGCATTGATCAAGGAGGGATTGTTCTAGATATGTAATAGGGGGATGAGGCTTTCTTTTGGTCTGATTCTTAGGATGGTTTTCCCCCCATTTTACGTCAGTATCCTAATTTCCTGAATCTTTTCCAATGCTTCTTAGAGGTTGGTTGGTCAAGGGTGATTGATTTTAAGGTTTCCTTTCCCTATGGGTAGACAGAGGTGGCTAGGTGGAAGGATCCTTGCAACTGGCTTACTTTTGGCTCGGAGGTGGACCGTGCTTTTCAAAATATTTTGGCTGGTAGACAATGCAAATATCTTAGGGATAAGGGTATTCTTTCCCGGAGTCTAGATCCTAAGGGTGCTTTCACTATGGCTAGCGGGTATCAGGTGTTGCTGGCTCATAAGTGTGGTGGGGTGGAGGTTCCTTGGTGGAAAAATGTGTGGAATAAGTTCTCATGGCCAAAGTGTAATTACTTTGTGTGACTCTAGCTTGGAATAGATGTTTGAATTGGCACAATCTGTGGAAGCGAGGATTCCAGGGTTGTTCTATTTGCATTCTATTTGGTTGTAGTGAGGAGGATTCTACCCACTTGTCTTTCCATTGTTTTTTCTCTATGTTGCTTTAGCATCTTTGGTGGGGTGTTTGGAAATTTCCTTGCATTCATTCTTCTTTCCTTGTTGAGTTCTGGAGTAGTATGGGTAGACCTCCCTCCCAGGCTTCTTTCCTCCAGATTGTTTGGAGCATTGGTCCTACCTTCATTTTGTGGCAAATTTGGCTGGAAAGGAATCATAGGATTTTTTGTGGGGATAGGTTGATGGTTCAACAGGTTTGGCATAGAATTGTTGGTATGATCTAAGAGACAGTGGAAGCTAAATGTGAAGTGGTGTATCCTTTGGAAAGAAGTGATGATGAGATTATGAATAGAATGGTCTTATAGGGTTTGACTTCAAGTTTTGCTTGTGTCAGAAGAGGTAGGCGGGCTAAAAAGAAGGTTCAGAGGGTTGGTAGATGGATGCCTCCTCTGGTGGATACTTGGAAGATCAATACGAATGGTTCCTCTAGGGGTAATCCTGGGCCTACTAGGATTGGTGGAGTTGGAAGAGATTGTTCTGGTTCAATTATTTCCTTTTTCTCCTTCCATAAAGGGCAGCATTCTAATAACTTTATGGAGGGATTAGCGATTCTCTGGGCTATTGAGCGTGCTTGTCCTCTGGGATGACGTAAGATTATCTATGAATATGACTCAGATTATTGTTAGTTTGCTAAATGAGAAAAAGTTGATTGATGTTAATTGGCAGCTTGCTCTAGTTGTTCATCAAATTCTACAATTGTGCTCTATGCTGGAGGTGGTGTCTTTTACCCATATCCTGCGCGAATGAAATAGGGTTGCTGATTGTTTGGCCAAGTGGGCTTCGAAGCAAGATGATGACTGGAAGATTGAGGGTTGGGGGCAGTTATCCCCTGATTATCATCATGAATTAGAGAGGGTCCTTTATGATGATTTGGCTGATTGCGGTGATTGTGGCTATGAGGGTTGTGGTTTTGTTTGGGCTGAGTGTTACGGTGCTTCTTTTTTTGGGCTCCTACTGGACCCCTAATTTCTTTGTAATGTGATCTTCATGATTTCAATAAAGTTTTTACCCCTTTTTATTATTATTATATAAAGCCAAAAGAAATACCAAATTATTAGATTCCTTATAAACTTTTGGACATTTTTAGAAAAATAAACCAAAGTGAAGTTAGTATGTGAAAGTTAATGTAGTTTAAAGATTGAAGAAGAAATACTCACTCCAAACAAATGTACCTTTCTAGTGTGCGATATAAGGAAATGACCTAGTCCACTATGTTTGATTTTTAGATGCCTACAAATAATCAAATAATCAATTAATTAGAGACAACTATTTGAAAAATAACACTTGATAAGTACAAATAAAATAACTCTTTAAGTAATAAAAGAGTTAGAAATAATTTTTAAATAATTTGAAATAAAATAAATTTTCCTTTCAATATATTTTGATTTTTAGTAAATTAACAAATTTGGTCAATTGTATAGATGGCTGCATACATGGCTTAAATTTGATAGTCAACCTTGCCTGTGAAGCAATTTTTTTATGACAATTATCTATTCAAAGGTGCCCTTCAAATACCATGACATGCCTTAGTATAAGTAAATCATATAAAAATCAAATACATATATCATCATAATCCTATATAAGTTTTGACAGTTTATCCAAAATCTCTCCTTTCATATGATACAGTCTTTTTAAAATTTTGATTGTATTTTACAATAAAAATGCCTAAATAGAGCTATATAACTATGAAATTTAAGCCCTGGTTGCATAGACAATACATTTAAATTCTTAGTTAGTTGAGATTTGAGGTTTTTTTTTTGGGAATCTACGTTTTCTAGGTTTATCTTTAAAGCAAGTTGTTTCCTTTCGAAACAAGGTATTTTTATTGAATAAATAAGAGTAGAGATCCGAATCTAGATTATACCAAGTAGAAGAGCCAAAAATGACTGCAATTTGATAATGAAACTAGGAAATACTATTTACATTTTTCCAGCAAAGACAGGCAAAGTTATAACTTCAGTGCAAGGCTTACATACAACCAATAAATATTATATTAAATGGCTTCGATTTTTCAATTTAATGAAGTTTATGATGTGTTTACTTCTCTAAAGTTCGATTCTACAAATGTTTCAAACATAAATTGCAATAGCAGGCACCATTTCTGAAACTAGACAAGCCTCGAGTTAGCTTTAATTTTAAAAAGAAAGCATTAAAATGACATGCTACGAGATGCGTCTTTCTCGGGGGTATTTCTACAATTTTTTAAATTATTTTCTACATGTGATTGGAATAAGAAGGGACATACACGGTGATGGTCTCACCAATTCTAGTTGACTTAATTTTCAGAAATATCGTACAACTTGGTGTTTATACACATGGAATGTATTCTAACGAGGGCTTAAATTCGATGGTTGTATGGTCGTATTTAGACATTTTTGCTGTAAAATACAATCAAAATTTTAGAAAAATGTATCACATGAAAGGAGAGATTTTGGATAGATTGTCAAAATTTATATAGAATTATGATGATATATACTTGGTTTATATATGATTTTACTTATACTAAGGTATATCATAGTATTTTAAGGGCACCTTTGAATAGGTAATCATCATTAAAAAATTGCTTGATAGGCAAGATCGATCATCAAATTTAAGCCCTGATTCCAACCTCTTTGAATTGACTCTCCACCTTTTACATTAAAAATTTTACATAATTTTAATTAATTGTACTAAGATCCCTCTAACTTCTTTTTTAAATTATTTTTATAAAAACTTCTAACTTGAATTTTTAAAAGTTTCTTTGTATAAACTTTTATAAGTTTTTTTTTTAAATTTTAAAAAGTTGATTTTTAATTTTTTAAATTATTTTTTTATTTTTCTAAAAAAAAAAAATAATTTTTAATATTTTAAACATCAATTTAATATTTTGTTTTTAATCTTAAATTTAAATATTTTTTATTTAATTAGTTTTTATATGTTTAATATAATAATATAATTTTGAGATGTCACTCTTAAAATTTATTATTTTTCTTACCTCTTTCTCTTTATCTTATGGAATAATTTGTGTTGTTAGGATTCCACCTCCCACCACCTCTCTTGATAACTTTCTCCTATTACACGATGGCACCTCAAAGATTGAAATACTTAATGTTCTCCTAGTTCATTTAGGGTTGAAAGTCACATGGTTTATTTGTTTGCAATGAGTTTTCATCTATTCACAGTAATCTTCATGCTAAGCAAACTAAAAAGGAACTTGGGACATCTAAATTTATTTATTATGTCCATAGTGTAGTAGTCATTACATATAATGTTTATACACTCATATAAAGTAAATTTAAATTTGTTAATAAGTATTATACAATAGTAAATTAGCAAGGTGGAAAAGATAATATTGCATTTGATCCTTCTCGAAAGGATAGAGAGTGCAAAACACTCATATCTGATGACATGTATACAACATCACCCATAGATAAGCTTGTAACATATATACAATAAAACTACGTGATACATCTCTGGGTCAAAAACATAAGTATCTAATATAAAATTCATTACATATAAAAAGAATGGCTATGATACATGGTCAAGGATTTTTCCCCTAGTCAAGTAAAGGACCTACTTATTATGGATGAAAATATATGGATGAACTAATGGGAGACTCGATGCAACGGGCCCTAAGGGACTGGTCTAGTGCCTCGGGGCCTCATCGATGATGGCCTTGCCCACATGAAGTCACAGAGGCAACATAGTTCGACCATGCAGACTCTGTGTGACCTAAAACCTAGGGGGTGGGAAGCCTCGAGGGCTCATCGATGATGGCCTTGCCTACATGAAATTGTAAAGGCAACGTAGTTTGACCATGTAAAATGACTCTGACTATAGATGAACGGATGGATGAATGACTGGTTGGATAACTTTATTAGTGGATATGGCAGATATAGTTTATTTGGTAAGGTGGTAAAAACAAGCGAGCAATAAGCCATGATAAGTATTTTTATGCGTATTATGGATGCGGGAGAAAATATCTTTATGGATGAAAACTAAAATCCTAAAGATGGAGGAGACTAGTTTATCACAAATAGTACTTGTTTCCAAGTTTTCACCATTTTCTTTTATTGCACCATTATTTTTGCATCGAAGTTTTTCAAAAAGCTAAGTGTAAAACTTTCGAAGATGCATACTGCTTATGGGATCATCCAACAACTCACTTTCTAATGTTGCCAAGTAATTTGCTCCTGATCCATAAGCAACAATGATTACATAAGGACCGAGCCAATTTGGTTCAAACTTACCCTTCTTTTCTCTATCCTATTGATTTTTGGGGTTTTCCTTCATAAATAGATCACGAACTTGAAAAACTCTGGGCTTCACTCTATGATTGTAGCTTCTTGACATACATTGTTGATAGGCCTTGAGGTGATTAAAAGCATTTTGTCATCTTTCCTCCAACAACTCTAACTCTTGAAGCTTGGAAACTTGATACTCTTCATCATTGATTAAGCCCTTTAATGATACTCGTAGAGAGGGTAACTCGACCTCAATAGGCAAGATTGCTTCTAAGCCATAGATAAGGGCATAAGGTGTTGAACTTGTGGGTGTGCGGATACTGGTGCAATAGGCCCATAGAGTGGGATTTAGTTGTACATGCCAATCATGGCCGGCATCATTGGCCATCTTCTTTAAGATTTTCAATTTTTTTTATTAGACGCCTCTGCCTGACCATTTCCTTGGGCATAGTATGGTGTGGAGAAACGGTGTTGGATATGGAACTTGTCACAGAGCTCTTAGACATCCTAATTTTTGAAAGGTCTTCCATTATCAGTAATAATGGATAGAGGAATTCCATAATGACAAATGATATAGTTAAGGATAAATGTGGCAATTTGCTTACCTGTGATATTGATTAAAGGTATGGCCTCAATCCACTTAGTGAAATACTCAGTGACAGTTATTATGAATTTGTGGCCATTGGATGAAGGGGGATGAATCTTACCCACAAGGTCGAGTCCCCATTGGCAAAAAGGCCAAGGAGTAGTTAAGGGTTGTAGTTCTTGTGTCGGTGCATGTATGAGATTTCCATGGATCTGACATTTCTTACACTTTTTGACAAAATGATAAGAATATGTTTCCATAGTTGGCCAATAATATCCCATACGCATAAGTTTCTTTGCTAAGGTGGGACCACTAGAGTGTGTTCTGCAAATACCTTCATGAACTTCCCTTAAGGTGGTTTGATATTCCTCACACTATAAACACCTAAGGAGAGTACCATCAAGACCTCATCGATAAAGGGTATTAGCAATTATGGTATAACAAGCGGCTTGAGGGATAAAGTTTCTACGTTGATTATTTGATAGGCCAGGTGGCAATGTGTTTTCTTTTAGGTAGGTATAAATGTTTCCATACAAAGGGGAATCAGATCCTACTATTTAACATGTAATCTGTGTTTTAGGGTTATCATATGCAAGATTAGACAATTGCTCGACTAAGAACTCATAACGCAACTAATTTTCTAGTATATCTAGGAGTGAGGCAATAGTTGCCATGGCATCTGCAGCTTTATTATCCAATCTAGGTATTTGTTCAAAAGAAATCATGACAAAGTACTCTTTGCAATCATCTACCATGCACTTGTAATGTATTAACTTCTCATCCTTAGTCTGATAATCATCATTTACCTAATTGATGACTAGTTGTGAATCTCCATAAACATGCAGCTCTTGAACTTTCCACTCTACAGCTATCTTGAGACCAATGACCAATGCTTCATATTCTGCCACATTGTTGGTGCAAGGGAATAATATTCTATATGATTTTAGTATGGTATCTCCTTGTGGTGTAACCAACAAAATTCCTGCTCCTGAACCATGATGTGTGTAAGATCCATCAAAATAAATATTCCATGTTTCAGTTGTTATATTGAAGATGGATTAATCTAGAAACTCAAAACTTAATGGATTTTCATCACTAAGTGTTGCATCTACTAGCTGATCTACAATTACTTGTCCTTTTATTGCCTTTCTATCCACACAGTCAATGTCAAATTCACTGATCATGACCCACTTTGTCAATCTGCCTGTCATAGTTGCCTTACTAAGTAAATATTTCAATGGATCTATTTTGGCTACTAACTTGATTGAATGAGTTAGCATATAATGTCTTATCTTTTGAGATGCAAAAACTACATCAATACATGCTCGCTCAATAGGTGTATATTGTAGCTCATAGCTTAATAAGGTCTGACTGATGTAATAGATAGCTCATTCTTTTCCTTCATAATCTTGTTGTGCCAGTAGAGCTCCTAGAGAGGTTGTTGTAGCTGAAATATAAAGCAACAATGGTTTGCCTTGGATTGGTGGCATCAATATTAGTGGATTCATCAAATATTATTTCAAGATTCGAAAAGCCTGTTCACACATATCATGCCATTTGAAAGGAACATTCCTGTGAAGTGGATGAGTGGAGGAATGACTTTTGTCAGCTAATTGTGAGATAAACCAGCTGATAGACTGCAACTTTCCTTGTAATGATCTCAATTGACTAATATTTTTAGGAGGTGGCATTTCCACTATAGCTTTCACTTTTGCAGAATCCACCTCAATTCCATTTGCTGAAACTATGTATCCTAAAACCTTGCCAAATGTGACTCCAAACACACACTTCTTTGGATTCAAACGAACATTGAATTTCTCTAGTCGCTAAGAGATATTGTCTAATACATTCAGATGTTCTTCCTATGTGAGTGATTTTCCTAGAATATCGTCCACATAATCTTTCATAATAGTATGCATCATATCATGGAAGATGGTCATCATTTCTCTCTGATAGGTAACTCCTACATTTTTCAACCCAAACAGCATCACATTTCTGCAATATGTACCCCAGGGACATGCAAAGGCAATTTTGTGTTGGTCTTATGGTGCTATTTTGATCTGATTATAACCAGAAAATCCATCCATTAGAGATAACATAGTATGTCTTACTATCAAATCTACAATGATATCTATATTGGGTAAAGGAAAATCGTCCTTGGGGTATGCTTTATTCAAATCTCTAAAATTTTTGCAAAGTCTAATTCTCTTGTCTGGTTTAGAAACAAGAACAATGTTGGAGATCTATTTAGGATAATCAATTGTTTTGATAAAACCTACATCCAACAACTTCTTCAACTCTTCTTTGACTAATATATGCGGATGCATATTTCTTAACTTTTGTTTCACTGGTTTAACTCCTAAAGCTACTGATAAATGATGCATGATGAGATTTGGAACAAGGTCGGGCATATCTACATAGGACCAAGCAAAATTAATCTGTCTATCTTTAAATAATTTGATGAATTCTTTCTTTTCTTGCTCTGATAAAGATGCTTCTAGATGAATTATCCTCGGGCTATCCTCTGTATCAATGTTCATTGGTTCTGTTGGTTCTACTAAGATTGAAGACCTCTCTTGATGTATAAGGTTGGGGAGAGTGTCAATCCTTTCATCCTTTGGTGCCTCAGAGAGATTTTTACTATTGGATACATCCTTTATTTTTATTTTTTTCATGATCTAATAATATCACAGAGCGGTTTTCACCATTAGATCCATTTTATTGTTATATTTTTGTGACTAAAAGGCCTGGCACTCTCTCCAAAATAAGCTGCATTATTACATTCTATAGTGAAGCCTGCCTTATGATCCCCTAGAGGTAGATGATCCCTAAGACCCAGATAATCGATAATAGCATCATCGTTGTGAAAGGTATCGAGTTCAGGGGCCTCTTGTTGTTCCCAATCTATAAGTTTGGGATATATTAGTGGAAGAGGATTATTTGGTTGGTCTAGATCAAGGGTAATAATGGTTAGGATAGAAAAGTTCTCTAGGTTTATGGTGGTATCTCCAAGGTCCAAATCAATACTATCCTTAGGATTATCTATCACATGGGATATCTGACCTTCCTCATGGGAATCACTCTCAATATTCTATGAATCTAACTCCATTGGTCTAGACCATGAACTTTGTCCCTCATGGTATGTATTGGTGGAGTTGTATGATTGAACTACATCAATATGCTTATCTTCATTATGTAACTCAGAAAAACATTCCCATTCCCATTCATTAGAATCTGTTTCACTTCCCTCTTGGAATTTATGGATTTGCTCCACTAGATTTGTAGTAGGCTTTTCTAGATGACATCTCTTTTATAACCTAGTCCTTTAGTGTCTCTGGCAGATAATGAAGAAGGTTGTATGGGTTCAATAATTCATTCTTTTCTTAAACCTATGGGACTGTGACTATCATATCCCATTCTCCGCATAATAGTGAAACCCGTTCCATATTGCTCAGTTGGTATTTGTGGTTTTTGTTCTTGTGACTTAAATTCACTTTCTTCTTCCTTGTATAACCATTGGAATATGTCTTTCTCTTCACCTTCTTTTGATAGATTGCCCCATTTGATAAAAGTACCTTCAAGATGTAAAGGGTGGAATTTGGATGCTAGGTTTTTGGTAGTTTTGGTGTATATTCTCCTTTCACCCTTACATTCAAGGACCTAGGGTCGAGTTGTAATATGCTATCATACCCTAGGTCACTATTGAG
Organism: Cunninghamia lanceolata; assembly: GCA_027924645.1. NCBI lineage: Eukaryota > Viridiplantae > Streptophyta > Pinopsida > Cupressales > Cupressaceae > Cunninghamia > Cunninghamia lanceolata. The sequence goes on along the minus strand of BSBN01000099.1, from coordinate 2,763,524 downwards.
ATGTAGGGAAACTTGGATTTTTATGATTAGATTGACAATTTCCTTCTTTTATGCTCAATTGTACCTTAAAACTCTAATTATGCAAATACGATAGTAAACAGATGAATTATAGAAAATACTTCTGCAGAAAGATGTAAAATAAAAAATAATTGTGCACCTATTTTCAGAGTTCTGAGGCAGAAAAGTCAGGGACTAAAGAGCAGGTGCCCAAGTCCAGTGCACTACTTTTTGTCGAGATCTGGAAACAAGGTTTGTAACCTGTATCTTCTGTATCAGAAATTTTCCCATTGTAGAACTTTGAGGATTAATGAGCGGGCGCCCAAGTTAGGTAGCTGTTTCTTTCACTGATCTACAATCCCAACACTCTATTGTACCCTCCTGTAACTTCACTTTATCTGCAACTCCAACCTATAACTTGCAATCATGAAAACTTTGGGAGGGGGTTGTGGTGTTTAGAGGCTTGCCTCAGTCAAGCCTCGGAGAGACATTCAAGCCTTCTGAACACTATTGTCAGATAGAGAGTACATGCCTTGGGAGGCAGAGGCAAAAACTAAATGATAAATGCTCAATAATCACAATAGATGTCACCTTGTAGTGAAGATCTCATGGGAGGAAGAATCTCTTCATTCCATGAGCAGATGGATGCTCAAATTTGTAAACACAAACACATAGACAACACAAATCTACTTTTGCAACACAATGAAATCCTTGAATCACCTTTAAGATGCATGAAGTTCACCATAACAATCTAGTTTACAAATGAATTCCTAAACATGCTTTTATATGCAACCACAAAAATTCCCACCAATATTTCATAAATTCAAACTTATCGTGTCGGCCTAGGGACCAAATAACAGTCATAAACTGACACTAGCAATTTGGGCCTAACCCAAAATAGGGCAGGACTAGGGCGCGGGTGCCCAAGTCCTCCCCCCTATTTTGGTCAGGGTTAGTTCAATGGGTCCCCCTAGGCCCCATTTGTCATAAGACCCAGGGTTCATTCCATCAGGATGTTGAATTATGATGTAATATGTCCTAAATATACACTAGAGACCTGGGAGCTAAAGCTTTTGAGGGAAAAGTCCCCAAGCGGACATTTTCTGACATTACATTTAGCCCCCACTTTAATGTATGTATAAACATGAGGCCAATAGATGCATTAAAGTACGGTCAACAAACACAACAAACATGCCAAGCATGGAGAAGACACGCCAAGCACATTGAAGACAATGACAGACACACAAAACACTGAGAAGAAAGTTACATTCACACAAAACATAGAGAATATAGTAAATGCATAGGAGATACATTAATGCATGGAAGACAGAGATGATTTCTTTTCTTTTTTCTCATACATATGAAATGCAAATTCAAGTACAGGAAAGTAAACAAACCTCCCATAATGCAGGATGTACTACATATATGGGGCAACACACATGCAAGACACGCAAAACCTCCCAAAATGCAAGATGCACTCATCGCACAAGTCTTTAAATTGCATATGGGGCAACAAACACACCAAACAAAGCAAGCACCCCAAAACACACACTTTGAAGACACGGAGAAAACATGGCAGACAAGCAATGGAGTGTTCCTATTTCTAGGCTTAGCACCATCTCAAGCACATTACAGGCACACACCGACGATTGGGCTTCACCACAACAATCACTGAAGACACGCTTAAGGGTTGAGTTAGTCACAAAACTGCTCCCCGCTTTCGCAAAGGACTTTTGAAAATGTAACCCCACCTGCATCATGGAGATGCCTTACAGTGAAAAGGAAACATGACATACAACCCCACCCACATCACAGAGATGCCTTACAGTGAAAAGGAGGTATGAACTCAAAAGTATACAACCCCACCCACATCACGGAGATGCCTTACAGTGAAAAGGAGTATACGAAACAGATTTCAAAATTGTTCATACACACTTTACTAGCATCTAGAATAGACAACTTACCTTATATATGCCCCCACCTTAAGGTGGTTGATATCATGCATCGATGTCAAGCACATTAAGGTAGGAAGAAAACACACAAGAGAATGTAGACTTTCACAAAGCCCATGCCCCCCAGAGGTGACATGTACTTTACGATCACCAAATGTTCCCACAAACACATCCCTACAAGAAACATAAAAACAACAACATCAATGCATATGAAACCTGAGGCATGCAAGATTCAAGGTAGACAAAGTGCACGAAACAACAGTATTGTTATGATTTGTAAATGAGATAGAACACCACCAAAACCACTATGTGGAAAGCACAAGTGCTTCCACTAGCCAAGCGTCGGATAAGATATTCAACCCCATCGTCATAATAGGAACTAAGTCCAATTTTTTATTTCTCGCGAAAGGGACGCTAGGTCCGCATCAGTATAAATGTTTTTCATCATCTGCCCACTAGATAGAAACACTAGAGGAAGGGAAACAATAAATAAGAGAGGAGAAACAAGTGTCTTAGGGACAATCACGTAGGAGGGTGCCCCCAAGTCACCAACCACAACGCTATGTCTGTAAGACACAACACACAATAATGAAATCAGAGAGAGAGGCAATATAGAAGAATGATTATACAAATAGAAGAAGGTCACAACAAAGGTGGTCTCCTAGTATCCCGGACCTTACAAGGGAATCAAGGGTCATCCCAAGAGGCCTAAACAACACATAACACATCACGGGGGAAGCACATCACGAGAGAGATAAAGGGTTAGAAATACTTACCTGCAAGGGTACCATCGTTAAGAACATACATATCTGGGATATCTATTATGTTGTTTTGGTCTTGTTGAATTAACATTAAGTGAAGGGTGATGGGAGGATTTCTTCTCTTTAAAAGGATTATATAGAATGCCGCTTGAGGAATGTGTTGAAGTGGATTCTATAGGTACTCGAATCCCTTGTTGATTTACACCACATCCCTTACCTACATATTCACAATTGTTATAAAGGATTTTAAATCCTCGACCATAAAGGGATGTCATTTCCTTAGAAGAAGGTGAAGCCTCGTAGGTATCATAATTTGTAGTGTAAGTGAGAGTATTATCTTTGTTTTCTACCTAGGAAGATTTGTTTTTCTTAGGTGCTTCATAAGATTGCCTAGGTGAGATCGATGCAACTTTTGATGTGTCAAGGCTATTAATTTTATATTCCGCTATATTGCAAGGATTAAAATCTAATGATCCCCAATCATCACCAAAGAGTGTATTTGATGGTTTAGAGTCTTGTACAGCATTATTCATGGCAAGAGGCATTGATGGATCACCTCACAAATTGTTTAAGTTCATATGATTGTAAACTAGTTTTTGCCTTTCAATATGTAAATAGTTATCTAGTTCAGGATCGGCATGAATAGTATGAATTTTACCTTTGAATATAAATTTGATTGAACGATGCAAGGTGGAAGGGACTACCCCCAATGCATGAATCCAAGGTCTACCAAGAATCATAGTGTAAGATAAAGAACAAGGCATGACATAAATCAGGGTAGGCACAAGTACATATCCTACTTGTATAGGTAGAGTTATAGTGCCCATAGATTATCATCCAACATTATCAAAGCCATGAATGTTAATGCCATTTGGTGTGATTTGTGATGTGTCACCTTTATTTTGTGTAGTAGGTCAGTGCTACAAAAATTAAGAGCCAATCCATTATCAATCATAACTCATTTTACCAATGTTTTATTTATTATGATAGAAATCATAAGTGGATCAGATTGGTTTTTAACTTCAATTGACGGTAATTCTTGTGGTTGAAAGATAATATCTATTTTTGTTGCATTCATACTAGCCAATACAGCTGCTACATCATTAGGCTTAGCAATAGGTGGTATAATCACCTTTTACAAAACTTCTTGGAGCATTCTATGGTATGCAGGTGATGTTTGTATTAAATCCCAAAGAGAGATCTTAGATGGAGTAGCGCGAAGCTATTCAACAAGATCATACTCTTGACCACTTTTATGAGTAAGATGAGGTGGTGGAGGGAGCATAGGTTGAGAACATGGAAGAGAGACAGGCACATGTGGTTCTTGATTACTTTGCTTGTTACTATGGGTGTTGTGTGTATGAGCAATTACATTTTGAACACCCTGATTTCTTTGTTTAATTTGCTTTACATAGGCATAGATGTAATCAGGAGGTCTAGGTGGTTGTTGAGAACCTAGGATAGTAAACACCAGTTTTAAGTAAGAGGGTGCACTAAGTGCCCCTCTGACAATCATCTTAGGAATATTGCTACAAAGTCTATTAATGATTATTGAATTGACACTATTTCCCTCTTGATTGCACCCAACATCCATCCCTAAAGGATTTAATGTGAGAGACCTTTTCTCATCCACTAATGCTACATCTTGGTCAGGGAGAGCAATGGGATGAGAGAAAGGTACTATATTGTTAGGCAAACTAGAGCTATCCATAGTCTTCTCATCAAAGGTTATTTATTTTTTAATCAAAGGTGGAAGGTCTAATAGATTATCTGTAGAGGTCTCATGCACCCAATGATTGTTAGGTGAATAATCTTTCTCCACCCATGGAGAATCCTTCTTGAGAAGGAGCCCTTTATCCACTAATGTTTCATTTTCAAAAGAGGGTAGGGTGATATTCAAGAATGTGTCAATGATTTCATCTTCTTGTGCTAGTATATCCTCATAGGAGGAATCATTTTCTATGTCATCATCACATGTTTTACTAAGCTATTAAATCCAAAGCATTAAGAGAACTTTCACTCTCTTCATTCTCAATGTGTTTTGTCAAATCTTCTACTACCCAAGGGTATGTATTTATGAGAGATGCGAAGTTGTCATAATCAGATACATAGTTAAGGATTTCAAATGAAGTGCATTTAAATATATCTTTGTAATACATAGCTTGTAAGTAAGTGAGAACATGAGGATTCATATTAAGAAATTTGTAGAAACTCTCGAAGTTTTTGATATATGCATGTAAAGATACCAAAGAGTAATGAGATGAAGATACCATGGTGAAATGTCTTGTAACATCAATGCAAAATCAGATTTTTAAATCTTTTCAATAGTTATGCAAAAGACAAGTGCAAAATTATATGCAAAAATGATCTAAGATGCTTGATTTTTTGTACTTTTTTAATGCAAATATATGAAAGAAGAGGTATTGTAAGGATTTGATCAAGGAAGAAATTTATATGTCTGATATTAGTCCAATATAGAAATAATACCCTTCACAACACACTCTTGATACAAATCTAAGATGATGACGAGTCAAAAAATAGTGAAAATACACTAAAATATGCGATTTTTCATCAAATCTCAATGCAAAAGAGCATGAAAAAGGGTTTTGTGAGGAAAATGATGATGGAATGAAAATTATATCAGTAATAGCAGCATCTTAATTCCAAAATATCCATCACAACATGCTTTTAGTGCCACTCAAGGTCAAACCCTAGTGAAAATGTAGCAAAATAGGCAATTTTTCATGGTTTTTTAATTCCAAGACCTAGAAAAGGGGGTGTTGTAAAGAATTTTAGGAGGGGAAGAAAATAATACTGATGATATCAGTCACCTTAATCTATAAAATTTTTTACAACACACTTGGAGTGCAAACTAGGCTAAACCCTAGGGCAAAAATAACAAAAATGTGTAGTTTTTCACCAAATTTTTAATACAAGAGCCCAATAAAAAGGTGTTGTGAAGATTTTTAGGAGGTATCTAAAATAATTACCTTGATAAAAACCAATTAGTGCAAAAATATCCTTCACAAAATGCCTATGGCGCAAATTTAGAGAGTTGATAAGGCCAAATCTAGTGAAAATCAATGTTTTTGAAGCCCTCGGTTTAAGATCTTGACACAAAATGCTATATGAATGTTTTACAAGCTGATATATGATGAAAATTACATGCTCTTAGATCTAAAAATTATTTTGAATCTCTAACATGCAAAATGCAAGTGCAAATCTAATGAAAAATCAATGAAAATGCTAGTTTTTGTTGACTTTTTTTAATGCAAAAATACAAATTTTTAAAATCTAAATGTCAGTTTGTTCCAAAATGCAAGACTACAGCCAAATGAAATTTTTAATGAGTCTCTAAAATCAGTAGAAAAATCTGAACAAGAATTTACCTACAAACCCTAGATTTTGGAATTACTAGGTTATATGCAAAATTCACAATTTTCAACAAAACCCTAGCAATTTTATGATGAAAATGCAATGCAAACTAATGAATTTTTGTAATTTTCTGCAATTTAAATCATATCTAATGAAAAAATTAGAAATTTGATGAAAATCAAATTAATTCATGCAACATGCAAACCCTAAAATGTCATTTTTTTCTAATTTTTCCAATTTTTCAAATTTTTGTAAGTTTTCCAATGCAATAAGATGAATGATACTATATGAATGAATAAATCACTACAAATCTGAAGTAAAACACTTAGCAAGTTGCAAACAAGTCCAATAACATGGGTTCACCAAAATGTAAAGGGTGGAATTTAGATGTTAGGTTTTTGGTAGTTTTAGTGTATATCCTCCTTTCACCCTTACATTCAAGGAGCTAGGCTTGAGTTGAAATGTACTATCATACCCTAGGTCACTATTGAGATGTAAGGAAACTTAGATTTTTATGATTAGATTGACAATTTCCTTCTCTTATGCTCAATTCTACCTTAAAACCTTATTATGCAAATACGATAGTAAATAGATGAATTATGGAAAATGCTTCTACAAAAAGATGTAAAATAACAAATAACTGTGCACCTATTTTTAGGGTTCCAAGGTGAAAATGTCAGGGACTAAAGAGTGGGTGCCCAAGTCTAGTGCCTTGCTTTTTGTCGAGATCCGAAAACAAGGTCTGCAACCTATATCTATTGTATCAGAGATTTTCCCGTTACAGAAATATGAGGACTAATGAGAAGGCGCCCAAGTCTAGGTAGTTATTTCTTTCACTGATCTGTAATCCTGACACTTTGTTGTAGCCTCCTGCAACTTCACTTTGTCTGCAACTCCAACCTGTAACCTGCAATCATGAAAACTTTGGGAGGGGGTTGTGGTGTTTAGAGGCTTGCCTCACTCAAGCCCCAGAAAGACATTCAAGCCTTCCGAACACCATTGTCAGATAGAGAGTGCATGCCTTGGGAGACAGAGGCAAAAACCAAATGATAAATGCTCAATAATCACAATAGATGTCACCTTGTAGTGAAGATCTCATGGGAGGAAGAAGCTCTTCATTCCATGAGGAGATGGATGCTCAAATCTGCAAACACAAACACATAGACAACACAAATCTGCTGTTGCAACACAATGAAAGCCTTGAATCATGTTTAGGATGCATGAAGTTCACAATAACAATATAGTTTAGAAATGAATGCCTAAACATGGTTTTATATGCAACTACAAACATTCCTACCAAGATTTCATAAATTCAAACTTACCGTTTCGGCCTAGTGACCAAATAATAGTCATAAACCGACACTAGAAATTTGGGTCTAACCCAAAATAGGGCAGGACTAGGGTGTGGGCGCCCAAGTCCTCCCCCCTATTTTGGGCATGGTTAGGTTAAAGGGGACCCCTTAGGCCCCATTTGTCATAAGACCCAAGGTTCATTCCATTGGGATGTTGAATTTGTTGGCAAGAGACACTACTAGGCATATTAGGTGTTGTCATTGATGGTAACTAAATCTATCTTACACATTTACATTTCATCAGTTGATCATACCAAAAGTCAGATTGTAGATTTGTCTAAGTCTGGATCGATAGGAATAGGGCATATGACAGGATTCAACATTTTGGTCTGCATTTCTCCACAGGAAATCATATTGTGCTATGGATTTGAGGGAATGTTAAGGGATTTTAGGGCTACCTAAATCCAATATTTTAGCCTCTGATGATGAAGGGAGTGTAAGTTACAAGCATCTGAGTATCAGGTTTTGGTCAGACAGTTCAGTCCGGTGAAGAACAGGCTGACTAGGTGTTTGATCCTTGTCCAGATGAAGAGAAGTGATTGGTTGAGTAATTTATGTGATCCAGTGGTAATGGCCAACATGCAAGGTGACCTGGATACATAAGTTCTAGTTTGCATTGGTATTTGTGCATGGATTTAGTCGGTAGAATAGTGCTCTTAAAAGTCTCTAAGTTTTTCTTAAGGCCAATTGCAGTTGATGCAATTTCATGTAGAGGAGATATATAATCAATGAGTTCGAGCATTTCGAGCTGTGTGGTTGCGAATATGAAGGAATAAGTGCGAAGTATAGCAAAATCAAGTGAGAAGTGAAGAGATCTAAGCTCTGGATCATGGCAGAGCAGTGAAGCAGGGCAGAAAGAGATGAAGTGTGCAAAGTCAGTGTATTGAGCTCAATCAGAACTGTAATATATTATTGTTAGATGCTATTCCTCAGTTCAAACATTCCAGTGAACTTTTGTAATTGATTTGTAGGCAGTGAGCCTCTTTGAGTAGTGAGCTCTAGGCAGTGTGCCCAAAGGCATGTGCCTTCCCATTTGTAATACTTTTAACAGAGTATAAATTTCTTGGGGGTTAACCCCCACCGTGGTTTTTCCCTTAACCGGGTTTCCACATAAAAATCCTGGTATTCATGTGTTGTGATCTTGGTGTTTTCTGTTCTTGTGTTCATGCTTCTTTCTTTGGGATGTATGTGGTAAATTAATAAAGGAACAAAGTAATAGGTTTTGTAGAACACTGATTCGCCCCCCTCTCAATATTCCTTAATCTCAACAATTGGTATCAGAGCTAAGTTCCTTAGAAGAAGTTTACCAGTTTGAGGAAGATCTGGGAAGGTGTTTTCAATGGGTTCTTTCAAGCATTCTGATGGTATCAATCAACAACTTTAAGTAGCCTTAAATGATCTTGACCTATCCAGAGCAGAAATCAGAGATCTACAAGAGAACCTTAAAGATGCTAAAGATTTCATTGAGACCTTAAAAGGACAATTGAAGATATCTAATGAAAATAGGAAGAAGCTACTTCATCAGCTAGCAAATCTGAATAAAGACAATGACATGGATGAGGCCCTGAAGGAGAAGACAAAGGAATGTGAGAAGTTAGCAAAAGAAGTTGTTGTCCTAAAACATGAGATGGAATCCGGGGTGATGCGGCTAACCAAGGAAATTGAAGAAAGGAAGAAGACTGAGGGAAAACTGAATCAATCTCTGAAAGAAAGAACAGAAGAGTGCTGCAGATTGGACAGAACAATTGGTCATCTAGAATTTGATCTACAAGAAACTAGGGAAAATGAGGATCAACTTGAAAGAAAAATTGTCATTCTCAAACAAGACCTAGAAGTTGCAAATGAATATAAAGAAAAATTCAAGATAAGCTCAGCTAAACTTGAGGTGTTGCTTGATAGTCAAAAAAAGGTAGATGATAAGAATGGTCTGGGATTTGAGAAAGGTGAAAGCTCTGGATCTGGTTAAAGAAATCCTGAAGTAAGAAATCAAATAAGGAATCCTAGAAGACCTCCAGTAAGACAACCTAATGCTCAAAGGTATCCATCTTTCAATGACAATTGTTTCAAATGCAATTAGTATAGTCATAGAGCTCATCAATACAAAAGTAAAGTGAATCAAAATGCATCATCTTTCTCTGGTCAATGCTTTAATTGCAAAAGGATAGATCATAAGGCTGAGGAATGTAGAAGTAGATCAAGGAATCCTCCTAAGAACAAACAAGTTTTCAATGGAAGATGTTTTACTTGCAACAAGTTTGGGCATATGGCAATGTAATGCAGATCTAAAACTGCTCCAACATGTAATTGTTAGAGAAATAAGATTATATGTTTTAACTGCAACAAATCTAGACATATTGCTAAATTTTGCAGAAGCAAAAAGGTGAACTCATAGGCAAGAAGAACAAAGCAAAAGATGGACAAAGGCAAAGGCAAAATAGATGTGAATGAGATTCAGAAAGAAATGAATAAAACATGGGTGAAGAAAGATGCAAAGAATGAAGGTGATGGGTCAACACCAGAATCTAGTGCTAATAATTCCTCCAGGAATTGAAATGGGAGCTCTGGCTCAGGGGGAGTGGCATTGAAAATCTAATTCCCCCTGCCAGTAAGTGGGTGCTTGAATCTGGCATGATGAATGAAGATAAAGAAGCCTATTGCAGATCTGTTGAAGTAAATTCTAGAAGAAAAGAAGCTAATACGATTGATTGCGGAGCAATTGAAGATTGATTGTATGTAGAAATAGTGTAACCAGATGTATTAGGGTAGAACATTTATTACAATGAAGAATTAGGTTTTGCAGAGGATAAAAGGTCATTCATTCAAACACTTGAATCACTTTGCATTTGAAGAGTACAAGGAGAAGAGCACCTGAGCTAAAATTCTAGAGAATTGAAGTGCAAAGAACGAATTCAGCAGCTAACCCTAATTCCGTGAAGAAAAAGATATTTCTCCGTAAAGCTTTGAACTTGTAATCTTTTGAAATGGCTACTCATCTAGTTGTGAACATCACTGAGTGGCCTAGGCCAAAGTTTAAGAAGCACCCTTTCAAGTCCACTAAGTTGATCCGATGGGACCGTTTTCTGGAGTTCCATATGGAGTTCTTCACACAAAAGACATTAGGGATTATATTCACACTCCTCTAGAGGAGCATGGCAACTCAAGGCTTGTTGATCTATTCATGAATCACTTAAAAGGTGATGATTTTGAGGTCAAACTGGAATACAAAGCTCTGAAAGATAAGAAGTTCATATGATTTATTAAGTTTTCATGTTTTGTAGAGGACGAGTGGGTCTGGTATGTCTCGATTTGTATCCATGATGAGTTTCTATGGTTGAATCATCCATTCAAAATCACAAAGGATGCAATAAGGGCAATTACAAGACTGAATTCAATCGGTACCTTGCCTTAGTTGAAGGCTGTGAAGAATCAAGAAGTCACCGAGGCAACCGGATCAAAATTTTACAAGAGAGCCATGACTATAAATGACATAGAGGATCATGCGGTCAAATTCACATCAATGGTGATAGGATACAAGATATATTACTCTCGCAAAGAAAATTCAGTTTCCAGAACAACCATCTATGCTGCATATAAGATGGTAAAAGAAGGTGTAGACTATGATCTTTGCAAACTGTTGTTGAACTAACTTATGGAGAACCTAAGCAAGATAAAGAAGGACAAGAAGTACTCATTCAAATATGGTACGCTAATCATGTGTCTTTTATTTTATTTCTTGAGTGAGCTCCCTGGGAATAAGAATATATATTGGTCCAACAACCAACCGATAGAAGTCTAGATTAGAAATCATTTGAGTTGTTTGGATAGTTATGATGAACAAAAGACTGCACTTTGGGGATTCTTCAAAAATTTCTAGAGTATAATGCAGGCTAGGGAGAGAATACCTAGAGCTGTGGTTGAGAAATACAAGGACACCATTTGTTTTATGGTTACTATTGATTAGTGCAAAATGGAAGCAGTGGAGCCTAGAGTTGTGTGGATCATACCCATGGGGAATGAAGTGGATGGGAAGATACTAGAACTGTATGTACAACATTTGTTAAGTCAGCCTAGGGATCCGGTTGAAGAGAGATTTGGAACTCATGAAGAAATTTCACAAAAATTGCATCTTGAATTCAAGGCTCCTAAAACCAAAAGAAAAGTAAGGAAAGAAGTTGAGCAGTTGGTCAAGAATCTAAGCCTTACTAAGGAAGATGTGAGGCAATATTGGGAAAGAATAGAAAAAATTGACAAGGAGAAACATGACAGGGAATAGGGAAGTGTTCCGGTAGAACCTCCTTCCATGTCAAGAACTACTAGGAGTTCTAGTTCAACCTCTAGTGCATCACCTTCTCTTCCTGTAGAGAAATCCAAAGAAAAACCTATCGGTAAGGAAGGAAAGAGGACAAAAGTAAAGGGAAAAAGGACATATGTCAGTGTGGAAAAAGAGGATGAAGAAGAAACTGAATCAGATGATGAAGTTAAAGAGCTAAAGGCCTTAGGAACTAAAGCTGCCAAAGTGTCTAAGGAGAAGCCCTCTAGATGCACAAAGTCAAGAAAAAGGCATAAGTCAAAGGCTGGTGTTGAGAAGCCAACTCCTTCTGTGGAGGACATCGTTAAAACAATCACTCTAGATGGAAACCTAAAACCAATGACTAAATTTTATGATCATTGTAGTGGTACTGACAAAAGAATTTTGGAGGATGCTACTATAAAATATTTGAATGTATTTAACAAAACACTAGTAGAGATTTTGTCTGAAGTTCCTAAGAGTTTAAGAGACATTCTGGAAATAAGAAAAGAAGTTGGCAAATCAAAGGATATAGAGCTGAGGGAACATGTAATGTCCAGTCTATGTTCAGTGATCTCTAGAAAAGAAGTAGATAAGATTCTCAAAGAAGTCAAGAATGAATTCAAAAGTAAGAAAAGGATGATTAAGCTGATGATTGGAGACATTGATGAAGTTGTTAAAGAAATAGAACAAATTCTAAAGAAAGCATTGGACAAGAACAAGTTTTATGTGGTTATTGAAGAACTAGTTGATACTGAGGATGCATCAATCCTGAATGATGAAGAGCTATAGAAAAATGAGCAACAAACTAGAGAAGTTGATGTCTCCATTCCAAAAGAAGAAACATTGAATAAAGAAGATGAAGAAATGATGAAGGAAGATCAAGAAAAGGAAACTGATGATGGAATTAATTCCTCCACTCTGGATGTTGAGGAACTTGATAATATAGCCACTGAGGATACACCAAATCCTTTGAAAGAGAACATAGAAGATATCTCTAATATAGACAAAAGCAAGGATGCCTCTGCTGGTAATGCAGAGAAAGTAGAAGCAGAGAAAAAGAATGATAATGACAAGCAAGACAATAAGGTTGACTCTGGAAAGGGAGAAGTTGCAGGCCCTAAAGAGCATAAATCTGAAACATATTTTTGGGCAAGAGACACTACACAAGTAGTGAAAGAAATTTTGGAGAGAGATAAACAAATTGCAGAAGATCAAGATATAAACAAGGATCAATCAATTTTGATACATTATCACTAGTGCAGAAGATAAGATTGGCCTCTATTGCACAAGCCAAGGCCAGAGAAGAAATCCTAAAGTATCATATAGAAGATAGCGAGTTGCTTAGCCTTGCATCTGAGATTGTGGAGAAAATCATGCCAACATTCCAGAAGGACTCATCAGTATCTCCCTCCAGCCAATTGAAAAGTCTGATAAACTTTGCAAGTTCTCATTTTGAAACCTTAGAGAAGTCAACAGAAGTTAAAGTTAGAAATGAATTTAATGAGAAGAGGTTTGCTGAAATAAAGAAAATAATTAGTTATGATAGATCAGGGCTTGATACTAGTGTAAAGAGTATTCAAAATGCCCTATCTAAAGGAGAAGAGATTTATAAGTTTTTCTTAAACCAATCTAAAGCTGTTGAAGATATTGAGAAGAAGATTAAGGACTTAGAGCTCAAATTGTCTAACATTTCTCAGTCATATAGTCCTTTAACTGAGTCTGTATCTACCAAAGAATGCCAAGTAGTGAGTTTGTAGAGTGAATTGAGTGACCTGGAGAAAGAAAAGGTTAAAGTTTTGGGTAGATTGGATGAGCCTCGAGGACTGATTTCCCCCAAATTAGAAACTATGTATGATCTATTGGCAGAATCCCAAGTTGCTGTTGCTACTAGTGATCCTACCGACCTTCAAAAGATAGAATCACAAGCATTTTTGTTCAGTGGGCATATATCCATTTTGGGAAACATAAATAAGAACTGGGATAGTGAATTATCATGGTTGAAAAACATTTTAGGGGATATCTTTTTGCTAATATACAAGGCTTAAGGAACGTGTGTTCATATGCGGAAGTATATACTTAGAGTTTTGACCCATGTACATAAAAATTTTGCATGAATTTTGATATACGGATCCTAGCCTTTGCCATTGATGTCAAAGGGGGAGAGGAAAAGTAGTGAAAAATGAAGAATTAATCTAAGGGGGAGCATTGGAAATCACAAGTGCATATAGTAAGGGGGAGTTATTCTAACACTTAGTATTTTTTCACTAAGTGTTGCCATCAATGCCAAAGGGGGAGATTGTTGGCAAGAGACACTGCTAGGCATATCAGGTGTTGTCATTGATGACAACTAAATCTATCTTACACATTTGCATTTCATCAGTTGATCATACCGGAAGTCAGATTGCAGATTTGTTTAAGTTCAGATAGATAGGAACAGGGCATATGATAAGGTTTAATATTTTGGTCCGCATTTCTCCACAGGAAATCATATTGTGCTATGGATCTGAAGGAATATTAAGGGATACCTAAATCCAAGATTTTAGCCTCCGGTGATGAAGGGAGTGTAAGTTACAAGCATTTGAGTATCGGGTTTTGGTCAGACAGTTCAGTCTAGTGAAGAATAGGCCGACTAGGTGTTTGATCCTTGTGTGGATGAAGAGAAGTGATTGGTTGAGTAATTTATGTGATCCAGTGGTATTGGCTGACATGTGAGGTGACCTAGATACATAAGTTCTAGTCCGCATTGGTATTTGTACATGGATTCAGCTGACAAAACAGTGCTCCTAAAAGTCTGTAAGTTTTTCTTAAGGCCGACTACAGTTGATGCAATTTCATGTAGTGGATATATATAATTGATGAGTTCAAGCATTTCAAGGTGTGTAGTTGTGAATATGAAGGAATACGTGTGAAGTATAGAAGAATCAAGTGTGAAGTGAAGAGATCTAAGCTCCAGATCATGGTAGAGTAGTGAAGTAGGGCAGAAAGAAGTGAAGTGTGCAAAGTCAATGTATTGAGCTCAACCGGAATTGTAATCTTGCATTGTTAGATGTTATTCCTTAGTTCAAACATTCTAGTGAACTTTTGTAATTGATTTGTAGGCAGTGAGCCTCTTTAAGCAGTGAGCTTTGGGTAGTGTGCTCGAAGGCATGTGCCTTCCCATTTGTAATACTTTTAACAGAGTATAAATTTCTTGTGGGTTAACCCCCATCGTGGTTTTTCCCTTAACCGGGTTTCCATGTAAAAATCTTGGTGTTCATGTGTTGTGATCTTGTTGTTTCTGTTCTTGTGGTTTTAGATGTATGTGGTAAATTAATAAAGGAACAAAGTAATAGGTTTTGCAGAACACTGATTCACCCCCCTCTCAGTGTTCCTTAATCTCAACAGAATTATGATGTAATATGTCGTAAATGCACACTAGAGACCTGAGAGCTAAACCTTTTGAAGGAAAAACCCCCAAGGGGACATTTTCTAACATTACACAAGATGATTCAATGACTGTTGTTTGGACATGGATGGTTTGCCATAGGATTTGGGTGAAAGGGGTAATTGTGTGATACAAAAGGATTGTTCAATGGAATACTCTGCAACACCTTTGTCCTTGAGCTTCACTTTCATTTTAGCATATTTGGATGTAGAGGCTAATAAGCGTATATCAACATGGGATGTAGATGATGAGGCTGCACAGTTAGTGGGTATAATGACTTCAAGTTTAGGTTTTATGGTATTGCAATATTGAAAGGGATCAGTATGACCTTGGATTGTAATATCTTGACCATTGTATGGAAATTTTATGCATTGATGATAAGTAGATGGTATGACTTTGATTGCATGAATCCAAGGACATCCAAGGAGAATATTATAGGCTAAATCCATGCCAAGGACTTGACAAACCACATATTTTTTAACTAGTCCAATTCTTATGGGTAAGACAATAGATCCTTTAGAGGCTCTTCCCTCTTCATCATATGCTTTGATAGTGATTTTCTTCTTCAAATCTACAACATTTTTAGAAAACCCCAATGCAAGGATTAATTTTAAGGTACATATATTTAAACTAGCTCCTCCATCTATAAGGACTCATTTGATTCTATGCTTGTGAATTAGTACTTCAATGTGGAGAGATGCATTATGAGGTTGGTTAATGGCCATATCATCATTTTCAGTGAAAGATAGGAAATGAGGCGTGGTGAGATTTCCCACCATGGCTTGAAACTACTCTTGATCCAGATTTGTGGGTACGGTAGATTCTAATAGAGACTTTTCTAAGATAGCTTTGTGAGATGGTGAAAGATGTAAAAGCTATAATATGGATGTGTGTGGGTGTCTTTTTGAGTTGGTCAAAGACATTGTATTGATTTGATATGGAAGATGGCTTGGGTGGAACTCCTTGAAGAGTAATCTTTCCCCGACGGGTAGTAACATTACAATTAGGCTTGTTCTTAATGGTAATCACCTTTACATGTGAGTCAAATTTAGATATGTGATTAACGATGTACTCATAAGATACTTTCGTATAATTAGCATTATTACCACTGTTATTGCTTATTTTTTAAGTACTTCCCTTCTCATAGTTAGGAAGTGGATTCTTAAATGCCACATGTTCTTCATTAGATGTACATGACCATCAATCGATATATCTCCTTTGTCTATTAAGTCTTGAATTGTGTTTTTCAATCTTTGATAATCATTTGTTTTGTGACCTTTGCTCCTATGAAATTCACAATAATCAGAATCTTTTGACCATGAGGGTTTAAATTTGGGTTCATAGTCTATTTCTATATGAAGCTTTATGAGATTATTTGCAATGAGTTTCCTTAAGGTAGATTCAATGGATTCTCCTAATGGTGTAAATCTTTTGTGGGGAGGATTGAAGCCTATTGGTCTAGGTTCATTATTGGTTGGTTTGTTTGAAGAAACATTGTTTTGTGGACTTGATAAATTTAAAATGGGTTGTGTTGGTGTAACATGTTTGGCATCTACAACCCCATCATTCACAATGTTCTTATTCTAGGTCCAAAACTTCGATTTGTCAGTGTTGTTGTTTGAACTAGTAGCATCCTTATAGATATTAATTTGGAGTAATCCCATCTCAATAACCTTACTAAAAGAACTGGGACATTGGATTTGAAGTTGATAGCTTAATTCTATGTTTAAATTATGGACAAACATTTCTATCATTTTTTTAGGGATGTGATATGGACATTTGCTTGCAAGCTGTCTCAATCTTTGCAAGAAAGTAGTGAAGGATTCTCCACTCTTTTGTTTATTGTTGCAAAGTTCTAACATTGAGATCTCATGTTCAATGTTATAGGAGAAGTGAGTTACAAATTTGTCTACTAGTTCATTAAATGTACTAATTCTAGGAGGTAGACATGAGAACTATTCCATGGCTTGACCTCCTAAGCTACATGGAAAGAGTTGCATTAGATATGTACCATTGTGAGCAACTTCTAAACATGCAGCACTAAATTCCCTAATATGGTCATAACGATCACCTTTTCCCCTATATTTTTTTAAATTTGGGTACTTCAAAATTGGAAGGAAAAGGTATCATAACCAAGCCTTTATCAAAAGGATAGGGAGATATGTCTTCTAGTGAATATTATTTTGTTGATGATCCGGTTTGTAAATCTACAAATTGTTGTTGCAAAGATTGGATTTGTTGAGTAAGTGCATCTAATGGATTTGTCACATCCTTAGTTTCCTTGTTCTTAGGAGTTTCAATTTCATTTGTTTGAATTCTTTCTCTCAATTTGGCAGCGTCAAAATCATGAGGTAACTTTTCTCTTTGTTGTACAAGCATAAGGAAATATTTGTGTGGATCTATTGCTATGACTTTGTCCATTAGTTTTTGAAACTTTGGGTCTTGTTGAGCACTAACAACTTGTTCTTGGGATATTTCTTCTTCTTCGTCACTAGAAGGATCTTGGCTACCATTGAATGAATCCATTTATTTTTGTCTTTTCTTTTGAGCCCTAGTCTCAACCATACAAAGTTTATATGAATGATGTTGAATGTAAGATGTGTAGATATAAGTGATGTCTTTGAAGAAGTGTAATTTGGGTGAAATATGATATGACTAGATTGAAGTATTGATGGTAATATTTCTAAAGTGTTGTTTTGATCTTGTTTAAACAGTAATCTCTAGCTATGATAAATAACTATCAAAGGGTGATCTAAAGTAAGTCAATAGAGATGATGGATATCACTATGATGAAGACTAACTTTGTCAAGATTTTTAGTATAGCTCCTAGATAAAGGATGATGAATCCTGATAGAGGGAAACTAACTAAATTGTTGTTGAAATGATAAGATCTCAAAAGTACTTTGTGAAAATCTTGCTTTTCTGTTTCAGGGAGCTAAGTGTGAGAGATAAATGTGAATGTCTAAAATGAATTTAAGAGATCTTTGTATGGTTTGTATGACTCCTGAAATGAAATCTATGAGAAAAAGGGTATTTGAATCTGCTTTGTTTACTCAAGACCTAGGGAAGTATCCTTAATTGTGTATGCGCAGGAGGATCAAATGTGCAAGAACAATGTTTACATGCTTAGAAGAAGAGGGTATATGCACAGTAACAGAGATCAAATACGCAAGAATAATGATTGTATGCACAGCTCTATGTCAATGACTATTTTTGGTCAATTTCAGTTTGTTTTTGGTTCATTTTCCTAAGTGAACTAATATTTTTTAGATGATTTTTCTCTATTTTTGACAAGAAGACATAATATACACTAAACACAATGGATGTTTGTAACAATGAGTATATGTTCAAGGCTCACATAAAGCCCAAATTTCCATGGGTATAACACAATTGAAGACAAATCAAGCACTTTTTATACCTAAGGACATGACTTCACTGCAATACATCAGCCCACACTTGGAATCTCCGTTGACTCAAATGTCATCACACCTAATATGGATGTGTACACTTTTTTGTCTTTACAAGAGAAGATAGATAGGGACCTCCAGGACTGGAAGGATGACCCAATCACCCTTTCCTAGGAAAGTTACAAGTAGCTTATGCTAAGCTGGGGATCTATGTCTCATCTCAAAGGATCCTTATGGTGAGTATCTTGGGGGAAAAATACCCTTGCACTAAAAATTATCGCAATGTTCGGAGGTATATCGAGTAGTCTCTAACTATGAGGTTTCTAGTTGCATTTTGGGGGACCAACACCTTGCGAGCATCCGGCAAGCCACTAAAAGTTTAACCAACTTTACTAGGAGTGTAATATACCTTACACAAATGCAAAATTTCTTTCACAAAAGTGTTAGTATGCCTCCTTTCAAATTGACACCTTATGGCAAAGGCTAATGTTGGTTAAGACTTGGCTTTCACCTTGACCAATTTGTATAGCGGTCCAAAGGAAAAATCTACTTAGGGTCATCCCCTCTTGGATAAAATGCACTCCAAAAGGTAGGTTCTTCTAAGAACAAAACCAAAAAATCATATCCAAAATCCACAAAGTGAAGAAAGGATACTTTCTAGAGATTTTGTTGGGGATAAACAAAAAGTAAAAAGAGATGGGTCTGGTTTTTGGTCACCCAAGTTTTTACACAAGGGGAGAGCATACACCTATCACCTCACAAACATGTAAAACACTTGTTTATTTAACCTCCTAGATTAAACTAAGTTTTGATTGTATTGAACATATGCAAAATAGATGTGTAAGATTACTTTCCCCTACTTAATCTAGATACTACTAAACTACCAATGCAAGAGTAAATGAAACAATGATGTCTTAACAAAGGCAATAAACCTGTAAAAAAATTATTAGTAGTCTTAGCATACAGTCTTGGATGTATGGAAACAGCTGCACCACGGATTAGTAACCAAGTTAATCCAAAAATATAAACCAAAAAGTGACTAATGTGAATGTGCAGGAACAAAGAGCAAATGCGCAAGAAAATGGATCAAATGCATAGAAAGATTAGATGTGCAAAAATATTGTCTATATGCGTAGAAATAATGGTTAAATGCGTAGAAAGATTGCTCAGATGTGCAAAAATAGTGGTTAAACGGGCATAAAGACCAGATGTGTAAAAATATTGCTCAGATGCGCAATACTAGAACTCAAATACACCAGAATGTTCTATTACGACTATAAACACATAAAAACTCAAATTTTCATGTTAAATTCGGGGCATGAGCCCCACGGTGGGCACAAAAAATGTGATGATAATTTGGAGAACAATAGTAGAAACCTATTAAGCTACCACAAAACTCTAAATTTCTACTCAAACCAAAATCACCAATGAAACTAATAGAAAAACATAGAATTTGAGGCAAACATAATTTATACCTTCAAAATGCAGATTTGTCCTTCATGTCCCATTGTGTCCTATCTTCTTGAGATCTTGATTTTGTTGATCGTAATTACTCTCTTAGAATGCACTTCTTTGTTTGAAGATGACTCTAAGATGAATGGACTTGTGGTGGATTTTATGCAAAGTGAATGATTCTACATGCTAAACTATGATAATGATTTGTATGAAGCTAATACAATGCAACAATGGAGATGGCTAATGCTAATGATATGTTAATGGAGATTGCTATTTGATAATGCTATGCAAATAAAAGCCAAAGGCACACTTTTGATATTTGATATGATTTTAGCAGGATGAAAGTATGATCTCTCTTGTGTTCCTCCAAAATGAGGATGAGAGGCTTCCTTTTATAGTCAAAGGATGGCTTAAATCCAAGTGGCAAAAGATCAATGGTTGAGGAATTAGTCTTTGTTAGTGTAAGTTTTTTTATATCTTATTATAAGGTTTTTCCTACACATCTTTTTTTAAGCTTGCTTAGGTAGTTTAATAATGTGAGCTATTTAATAGGCCTTTTATGTTAGTGGGTGCATGTGTGTGTGGTGTCAATCCATTCATGGAAGTTACTCCACCTCCCCCTATTTTTGGAGATGCTGGAGTTACATTTCCTATTGGTCAATATTGACACCTCACCCCACTCACCTTGCCTATAAATACTCACTCCTTTGCATGTATTTTTCATGGGTTATTCAATGCATTTCTCTAATATTTTGCATCAATATTTTCTTGGCTTTTTTCATAACTCTCCCGTAGATGAATGCTTGCAGCTAATCCTGGCTCTAACATGGTATCAGAGCTCCAGGCTTGCAAGTTTCTTCTTGAATTTGTGAGGTTTTTAGCCTTGAGAGTCTAAAAGGTGCATCCTAGAGAAAAACTAACCTTGCCATTGCCCTCAAAAGGTGCCAAAACCCTTATTTTCATATAAGGCACTCTATATTTTGCTAAAAAAAAAGTTTTGGGCATTTTTTTGGGGTTTTGTTTTTTTATGTGCTGGAAAAATCCATACGGCCGCCTTGATTTCCATGCCAGATTTTATGTATGACTGCCTCAATTTTTGTACCAAAAAATTTTGAACTTATTTTGATTTCAAGCTGCCTCGATTTGCGTGATAAAAAAATTGAATCTACCTCAATTTTTGTACTAGATTGTTTGTACGAAAGCCTTAATTTTCATGCCACTTGATTTTTGTCTACCTCAATTTCCATGCCGCATCAATATTTGAATCTGCCTTGATTTCCATGTCATGCTCATGTGCAGGCTTAAAAAGGTAGTTTTCTTCTAGAGGTCATAACTTGAGGATACGAACTTGAAAATTGGCAAACAAAAAAGCGTTGGAAAGCTGGTTCTGAGCACTATCCAGTAATGCTAGTCTTTTTCCCAGATTTTTCTGTTTGACACCTATTTTTTCTATTTGAATTCAAGGCATCTTTTTTGGCTTTCAAGCCCCATTCTTGCGCCCATAATCTCTATTTTTCAAAAATGAAAAGGCATTGGAAAGGTATCAGAGAGCTCTACACAGCCACCTATGTACTTTTTTTAGATTCAGCCCCAAGTATCTTTTAATCAGTTTGTTGATTTTATGGCTTCTATTGGATATCCTGGACATGCTACCTCATGGAAAGGTTATGTTTTCTTTGATAGGATTCATTTATCAGCAATAATCTATTTTTGGTCTCTCTTGCACTTTCTATAGCATAATGGGGATATCAAACTATTTGTACTTGTGCTTATGCTTCCTTGGTTTTGCCCTAGAGGCAACCTTCATAGTTTGTTCAGTATTTTTGAGATCATTGGTACCTTATGTTACCAACCTCTTTGATCCTGATCTTCAGTGGGGTTTTCCAGTACAACACAGTTCTTCTTTGACAGTTATGTGCAGTAGATCATTTTTAATCCATCTAACCTATTGCTACATTAGAGTTCAGTGTTGCATCATCATTGGCTTCCAGTAATTCTGTGCACCGGGTCATCTTATATCCTCTATTGCTTCATCAGAGTTTAGTGTTGCATCATCATTGGCTTCCAGTAATTCTCTGCAGCAGAAATAATGATTGTACTCTTGTGATGAATTCATTCTATGGGGGGTCTCAGTGTCCTTCCACCACATGTTCTTTTACTTTCCTTCATGCTTGTATGATGGTTGTATCTTTGGGGAGTCTTATGACATTTTCCACCATCATTGTATTTGGGTACCTAACATGGCTTCATTTGCCAGGACCCATCTTCACATCCTCTTAAGTTGCGCTTAAGGGGGGGTGTTAGTGTAGGTTTTTTATTCCTTATTATAAGGTTTTTCCTACACATCCTTTTTTTAAGCTTTCTTAGGTAGTTTAATAATGTGAGCTATTTAATAGGCCTTTTATGTTAGTGGGTGCATGTGTGTGTGGTGTCAATCCATTCATGGAAGTTACTCCACCTTCCCCTATTTTTGGAGATGCTAGAGTTACATTTCCTATTGGTCAATATTGACACCTCACCCCACTCACCTTGCCTATAAATGCTCACTCCTTTGCATGCATTTTTCATGGGTTATTCAATGCATTTCTCTAATATTTTGCATCAATATTTTCTTGGCTTTTTTCATAACTCTCCTATAGATGAATGCTTGCAGCTAATCCTGGCTCTAATAGTCTTATTGCATGGAGGGTCAAGATTGAATTGGTTGGATGAGGAAAGATATAGAAGGAGGATGTTCCTACTACATTGACAAAATGGAGAGATATGTGGGACAAAGAGCCACATGGCGAGATGCTCACAAAGACCATGAGAGAAAAATGGAAGGAGTCTATGTTTTTTGGGATGTTGGACGGAATATAGGACTCATGAGACAAGTGTCTCATAGTCAACTTTGACCATGATGATGTGAAGAGACCAAATTCTACAAAGTAGAGATGGTTAAGAGGAAATAGGACATGTGTTGAGGATAAATGTTTAATTAAGTATTATTAATATTTACTTTATGGTGCAACATGGAGTTGAGGTGTCAAATGATGTGTAGGGTGATATGGGCAAATGATGTGGATTTTAGGAATATGACTTTGTCTTAGAAGAATAATTAAATAATTAGGATTATTTAATTAGAGATAACTTTAAAAGAATTAAGATATTTAATTAAATAAATTAAATTTTATGTAATTATTGGAAGAATAGGATAAATGTCAATCAAATAAATAAATTACTATATTTATTTATTGATAGAGGAAATAAGAATAAAATAAATATTAAAATATTTATTTAATTTATCTCGAGCTGATTTTAGATGTATACAATCACCTTAAGCTTTATAGTTACCTTGATATTAGAAGGGCAATTCTAGGAGATTAGATAAAATAAAATAGAAATCAAACATTAACTAAATGTAATAACAGAAATGAAATGATTCATTTATACCTTCGCTTTACCTTGTATCAATTTAAGATAGCTAAAGTTGATGCAATGTTGATACTCTTGTAAAATTCTAATTTCTTACGACGTTCATAAAATATTCTATTAGCACTAACACCCTGTACATGTAACTGACATGAATCTGCATAACTAAATAAAAGTGTTAGTCTCACAAAATCAATAATAAACATGATAGGTATCAATGCACAAGATGAAAAGATTGTAGGCCCTAAGGGCCAGACCTAATGCCTCAGGGGCTCATGTCCATGATGGCCTTGCCTACATATGCACAGCACAAAGGCTTCATAGTTCGAGGTAACTTGACTTGCAATCATAAAGTTAACTTAGATACAATAACTCATAAGAAAACTAGTTATATTAATTCATATTTCACTGTGTAAAAGTGGAAAACAATAACTGGTCTCAAGAAGGAGAATATAACTTGACTCAAGATATTCACATGACAAGAATAACATATGTGGACGAAGCCACTAAAGACTTAACCAATGTTCTCAAGCACTCCTATCTCATCTCACACATAAGATTGCTATCCCTACTTAAGAATAGAAGGGTTACATAACTCATTTCATTAGGATTTTAGAAAGAACTTACATTACGATAATATCCTAGAATAAAAGTCTCTTTACCAATATTTAGGAACTCACTTAAGGTCTATGTTAGATTTCTTACAAATATATTTTCCCGTAAAATAATAAGAAACAAAAAGTTATTATCTAAACCCAAGATGAAATCATCACTAATAAGCTAATACTATATTATCATAATAAAATAAGCAAGATAAGGATACAATAAATAAATACATTTAACTTCGAGTACAAAAAGATCATAAGCAATTTATTATTTGATCTCACAATGCAATGAATAAAATAAAATTTAAGGAAATACAAATTAAATAAAACTTTCTACCCTTCAAATCTTGTAAGAACCTAACTTTTTATATATGACTAAAATCAATATTTTAAAAGAAATGAAATTCGTAATCATTTATGGATAAGAAAATCTCATACTCTTTATATCTATAAGAGATACATCCTTTTATAAATATATAATTAAATATATACAATTTCCAATCATAATTTTTTTGGTTAAAGCAAACCCTCCAAAATATTTTATATTTTACTTGAAAGACAACAAAAATAATTTCTAGTAAAAAAAGAACGAAACAACAGTTTTTAAAAAAATCATATCTTTTTCATTTATAAATGAAAATTCAAAATTCAAAATGTTGTAAAAAGATGAAACATAGGGGAATAAACCCCAGAAAGGAATTAAAGAGATTTCTAATCATGTAAAATTTGTTCACATCATAAAGTAGACAATTAAAATAGTTTTCTGAGTAAAATAAAACCAACCAACAGTCTTATAATAGGCAGATCTTTCTTATTTCTAAACTAAATTTAAAATGTTTTGGAAAGCTAAAAATTATAGGAATAAAACCCAGAAGGGAATTAAAGAGATGTTCACACATGCAAAAGATGTTCATGCTGAAAAATGGACAAATAAAACAATTTATTCAAAATTTTCCAATTCAAATTGTATAAAGTTGAAACTTTCAATCATTCTCTAGAATAGATTCTACCACTTCATCAACAATACCACATTTAATCAAATTACCCAAATTACTTTTCTCAAATTCCAAACATGTACATCATTCATACAGAGAAGTTATATTATTTTTGCATAACTCAAGTAGAATGACCAAAATGCCCAAACCATATATCATATAATTAGTGCATAAAACATTATAGAAAAATTATCAATCAATATTCTTAAGATGCAAATTGATTAGCATATAAATCCATGTATTTCAACATTCTCTAAAAATATATATACAAAATGAACAATCATATCATTCAATGTGTTCAAGTCAATTATCAAAGCAAACAAAACATTCTACCTGAAGTATTTAGAGATATGTTCTCAGAAAACATACATGGTAAATTTGCATAGAAGGAATTATTTTAGGGAAGCCCCAATCGATATTTTAACCATTTTGATCAACTCCTATAATTTTTCCAAATCCAGAAATCTTCATATTCGAAAGTTGCAGAGCCTAATCCTCTTCTCATTCCTCCCAAATTTTTCCTTCTCTCACACAGATTATCACTTCAATCTCTCCAAAGAGAGAATCTCATCTTCAAAATCATATAATCATAACTCATTTCTGCATTTTCTAAATTTAATACCCCCCATACATTTAAAATCCAAGATTCCCTCTAATCACATTTAATTGACATTATGGCATATAACTACACCTTCCAACTTTCTCAACCATTTTCTAATAATAACATAGCTTGCTAAAGTAATAAATCTTCCTGATGACTTATATTTAAAATGCAACTCTAAGACTGAAAATTTTTTGGCATCTATACGGATGGCATTCACGTGCTCTACAAGCCGAGCTAGGGTGACCATGCCCTAGCTCGTTCTCTGTGTGTTGCTCGCTTCTGCGTGGTGGGGGGGTTTTTTGAAGCTTTCGAGGTGGTGGTGGTGGGTTTTTTTCTTTTCTGGAGGCCTTCTTGCTGCCGTTTGGGTGGCTTGTGGGTGGAAGGGTTTTGATCCTTCCCTTGGGGTCTTATCTTTTTTCCATTTCTTGCAAATGTGTCCTGGGGGTTTGCATGCCTGCTAGGGATCTTGTTTTTTGCTATGCAGGGTGGGGAAACATCTGGGGCTAGCCCCAAATTGGATTTCTGATCAGCAGTTGGTTCGAAGCCTTTGGCGCATGGAGTGAATGTTTTTGATAATACGCTATTTTCTTCAGAGATGGAGATGAATGATCTAGGATCGGTTAGTGGTTCCTGAATAACTAAGATTAATGGGTGTTTGGAAAGATGCAAAGAGCAACCGAAGTTGATTATCCCGATGGAAATGCTTGTAGATGATATTGAATACTATTCAAGGCACTCTTTTTATTGCAAGTTCATGGGTTTGAGAGTCTCGCTGCAATTTTTGGAATCTTGGGCTCAGCGGACTTGGATGCCAGAGGGGGAGATGGAGATTAGGCTCCTTGCGAACAACTTTTTTATGGTCTCTTTTGATTGCATGGCAAATCGAAACAAGGTCTTCGAGGGTGGCCCCTATTTTTATAACCAGGTGGGTTTGTTTATCAAGCCATGGCATGTTGGCTTCAATCTGACTGAGGCATTATTGAGTCGGATCCCAGTTTGGGTTCGGTTGTTGTGGTTTCAGTTGAGTGTTGGCGGGATGACGTGTTGCATTTGGTGGCTTCAATGCTCGGTAAACCTGTTGGGTCTTCACAACAGACGCAGTATAAAAAGGTAATGACTTTTGCTCGTATCTGTGTAGAAATTGATTTAAGCAAGCCACTGCCAGATTCTATTGAAGTGAGTGCTGGATCATATACTTGGGTGCAACAGCTAGATTATGAAACCCTACCTTTTCGGTGTCGTCTTTGTCATGAATATGGTCACTTGCAGCGTAGGTGCCCTAGGGCTAAGCCTGTGGTGCCCCAACCTTCTCAACCTTCTTGTAATCCACCTAGGGCTGATAATGGTAAGGCACCTATTCCGGGTGATAGTAATGGAGATGATGGCTATGTCCCTGTCAAGGCTCGCAATAGGAATCAGGGCCAGAAGCGAACCTTGAGGGAGAGGCAGGTTGATGAAACTTTTAATAGGTTTGAGGTGCTAGATGATCTTAGCCAGGGGGAAGTGAATCCGAGGTTGCTGAACTTGGATCAGGGAACTTTGGGTATAGGACAAGATGGGCCACTATTGGGGGCCATGCAGGTTGTGCAAGAGATTGGGGTTGGGTAGATGGATATGGATCAACAATTGATTGTCCAGACTGAACAACAATCTTCTATTGGAGCTTCAAAGAGTGATGGAGGTGGTTCCCCATTGCCCCTGAAAGGAGGCAAGAATGTGGGGAAGAGCTCTTTGGCCTCCTCTCATTTGGGTATTCAGCAAATTGAACTGAAGAAAGGGGTTGGTGACAGGACTTCCAAGCTGGGAAGGAAGAAGGATATGGAGAAGATTAAATTAACTAGGGAAACTTTGGTGGAGTCAAGGTCAGTCAAGACTCTGGATTCACATTTTTCATGCCCCCAGAAATGATTGTTCTCTCATGGAATGTAAGGGGCTTGAACAGTGGCCCTCGACAAAAAGCTATTCGTGATTTGGTTAGGAATCATTCTCTGGATGTTTTTTTCTTCAGGAGACTAAATTATCTGTAGATAATATGTTGGCCATGGCTCCTAAGTTGTGGAAATATGGTGAATGCCAGTGTATGGGGGCTCTTGGTGCTTCTAGAGGGGTGGCTTGCTTTTGGAACTCTCAAAAGATTTTCCCTCTCTGGTGGATGTCCTCTAGATCCTCTATATCCCTAGTCGCCTCTTGGTATGAGACTGGTGAGTGTATTCTCCTCTCTAATGTGTATGCTCCTATTGAGTTTCTGGGTAAACAACTTCTATGGTCCCATCTTCATTTTGTTCGTAGCTTAGCTCCTTACCATCTGTGGGTTATGGATGGTGATTTCAATGCTATTGTGGAGTTGTCTGAGAAAAGAGGTGGTATTCCTAGGTTGGAGCCTTCTGCTCTGTTATTCAAAGATAGTATTTCTGAATTAAATCTTATTGATGTTCTGCCAAGTAATGGTCACTTCACTTGGAATAATAGGAGAATTGGTGAGAGTTGTGTTGCTGAGAGGCTTGATCGATTCTTGGTTTCCTATTATTGGGTTGGAGACTAATGGTCCACTCGATCTAAAATTCTTGATTGGAGAGGTTCTGATCATTGGCCTATTAAGCTTAGTATTATCTCTATTCGGGGGCCTTGTTCTCCCTCATTCAAGTTCCAGATTATGTGGTTACAGGATCCTACTCTTCATGAACATGTGGCTGAGTGGTGGCGGATTGGTAGACCAACTTTTGGTATAGCAATGTACACATTCTCCAATCTTCTTTAGTTTCTCAAATATCAGCTTAAAAGGTGGAATCGGCGATGTTTTGGTAATATCTTTCATGCTAAGGTTGCTGCCCAGGAGGAGTTGAATAATATTACGCGGTTGATTCGTGAGAATGGGGCCTCTGAGGATCTTCTAAGGGAGGAGGCTAAGACTTTGAAAGTGGTTGAGGAATTTGAATTGTAGGAAGAAATCTATTAGAAGCAAAAGGCCCGGGTTGAATGGTTACAGGAAGGTGATAAAAACACTGCCTTCTTCTTCAATTATGTGAAGGACAGGAAGCATGGTAATTCCATTCCTTTTCTGGTGAATGATAGGGGTGAACATCTTGCCTCGTTTCATGAAATCTCTGCTGAGGTATCTCAGTATTTTACTACTTTATTTAGGGAGGATTCACGAGGGGGCTCTGTTGAGGAAGCACAGATTCTTTCTTGTATTCCTCAGTTGGTCTCCAGGGAGGCGAATGAGTATCTGATGAAAGATATCTCTCTTGATGAGCTGGAGGGGATTGTGTTTCAGATGAAGAAGGGTAAAGCTCCTGGTCCCGATGGTTTCCCGATTGAATTTTTTCAGTAATTATGGGATATCATAAAGTTGGATCTTCTGGCAGTTGTCCTTGAGTCCCAGAGGAATAAGCAGATGCTTTGTGCTCCGAATTCCACCTTCCTTGCTCTCATACCCAAGTGTGAAGGGGCTGATAGGTTATCTCAGTTCCGGCCTATCTCTCTTTACAATGTGGCTTACAAAATCATTTCTAAGTTATTGGCTGAGAGATTGAAGAAGTGGCTTAAAGTGCTGATTTCAGAGGAACAGAGTGGATTTGTGGCGCAGATTCTTGACAGGGTTGTCATTGCTACAGAGACCATCCACTCCATGGACAACTCCCACGAGAAGGCTATGTTCATTAAACTGGATATGGCTAAGGCTTATGACAGGGTTAGATGGTCTTTTTGTAGAAGATCCTTGTTTCTTTTGGTTTTGGTGAGGAGTGGATCCAATGGGTCATGAGCTGTGTCACGTCTGTTTCCTTCTCAGTTTTGATAAATGGAGATCATTCTAAACTTTTTGGTGCCTCAAGGGGCTTGCGCCAAGGGAATCCTCTTTCTCCATATCTTTTTCTACTTCTTGTGGAAGGCCTTGGATGTTTGTTGAAAAGAAGGGTGGAGCTTGGCACCATTCAGGGTTGGCGATGGGGTGGAGACTTGCCTCCGCAATCTCATTTACAGTTTGTTGATGATACTGCCTTGATGGGGATGGCTACTGTTAGGGAAGCTACTAACTTGAGGCAGGTGTTGGACATATATCTTGTTGCTTCAGGACAATTGATTAATGAGGAGAAGTCATCCATATTCTTCTTCAATACGCCGACCCCCATTCAGAGAAGAATTGCTAATATCTTGAGGTTTCAGATAGGGGTTCTCCCTTTGACGTATCTAGGTTTCCTAATTTCTGTTCACCATCTTCCCAAGGGTTCTTGGCAGAATATTATTGATAAGCTTCATGCAAAAGTTAATCATTGGACCCACAGATGGTTGTCTTTTGCGGGGTAGGTTCAGCTTCTCAAGTTGGTGGTGCAGGCTCTTCCTACCTACAGATGTATGCTTGAGGTGGCTCCAATGGGTTTTCTGAGGGAGTTGGATTCTCTTGCAAGACAGTTCTTATGGGCGGGAAGTTTGTCATCCTCCAAGTGGAGCCTAGTCAGGTGGGAAGTTGTGAGCAGCCCAAAGCAATTTAGTGGTCTTGGTCTTCGACAGTCTGCGTTATCTGGAGTGGTTGTGGCTGCTAAGCTATTTTGGAGATGGTGTGTGGAACAGGATCAGCCGTGGGCGAGGATATTATCTCATAATTATTTCCCAGGGATTCCACGACAGGATCTCCCTCATTACTCTCTTGAGGGGAAAGGTTCAGTGATTTGGAATACTCTTCAGAAGGGTGCAAAGCTCATCAAGGAAGGTTTATTTTGGATTTGTAGATGGGGAACTTCAGCTCTCTTCTAGTTGGATTCTTGGGATGGATTCCTTCCACTTACTTCTCAATTCCCCAACCTTCTTCCTTTGTGCCAAAGATTTCTCGAGGCTGGCTGGGCTAGGGTGAGTGACTTCAAGTCTATTGCTTCTTTTGGTCAGTTGGAGGTAGCTCATTGGAAGGATCCTGCAGTGTGGCCAGATTTAGGACTTGCAGAAGATAGTGCTGAACTTCACAAGATTCTTCATAGTAGGAGTTGTAGTTCTCTTCTGGAAGAGGGTATTCTTGCTTGGACCCATAATCCTAAGGGGGTTTACTCTATTGCTTCTGGTTATCAGGTGTTGTTGGCTCAGAAGCTAACTGGGGTAGAGGTTCATTGGTGGAAAAGGGTGTGGAATAAACTCTCGTGGCCTAAATGCAACTACTTTGTTTGGACTTTGGCTTGGAATAGGTGTTTGACCTGGGATAACATTCATAAACAGGGATTTCAAGGACCTTCAATTTGTGTTTTGTGTGGGGAAGCAGAAGAGGATTCTTCGCATTTGTTCTTCCGGTGCCCCTTTGTTGTGCAGCTTTGGCATTGGTGGTGAGAGGTGTGGAAGCTTCCTTGTATTCATGCGTGCTCTTTGGTTGAATTTTGGGATAGTATGGGAAGACCTCCTTCTATGGCTTCCTTTTTGTAGGAAGTTTGGTTCATGGGTCCTACCTTTCTGCTTTGGAAGATTTGGCTGGAGCAGACTACCAAATTTTTCATGATCAGAAGTTGGTGGGTCGGCAAGTTTGGCTGCGTATGCTAGGAATGGTGTAGGAGTCAATTTCAGCTAAATGTGATGTGGTTTTCCCCTTGGAGAGAGGTGATGATGAGTTGGTGGCCAGACTGGGTCTTTAAGAAATTCATTCTTCTTTTGTCAGTTCTAGGAACTGTAGGCATGGGAAAAAGAGGGTTCAACGGGTTGGAAGGTGGTTACCTCCTCCCAATGGATTTTTAAAGATCAATACTGATGGTTCTTCTAGGGGCAATCCTGGGCCTGCTGGAATTGGTGGAGTTGGGACTTAGCTGGGTCGGTGATTTTTCTGTTCTCTATACATGAGGGGGTGAAGACTGTTAACTTCATGGAGGGTCTAGCAATTCTGCATGCTATTGAGAGGGCCCTTGCTTTGGGATGGAGAAAAGTTATATGTGACGCTGATTCACAGATTTTGATTAATCTCTTGAATGAGCGAAAGATATCTGATATTAATTGGTAGGTGGCTTCGGTGGTTCAGTGGATCCTTCAGGTTAGTTCTTGGATGGAGGAAGCATCCTTTGTTCACATCCCAAGGGAGTGGAATCAAACTGCCAACTGCTTGGCCAAATGAGCCTCTGGCATGATACTGGTTGGAAGGTTGAGGATTGGGATCAGGTTAACCCTCAGCTGCATCTGGATTTAGACTGATTCTTGGAGAAGGATAGGAGGATACATGGGGATAGTTGATGTTGTTTTATGCTATGGGGTTTTCGCCTTGTTTTCTGGGGCTGGGTCCCTTGGTTATTATTGTAATGCTCTTTTCTGATTTCTAATAAAATTTTTACCCCTTTGTTTTTTTAAAAAAATGCAACTCTAAAAAAAATAGAAAATGAAATTCATTCTATTCTTTTTTTAAATAATTTATTCTAAAAAAAAAATAATTAAAATAAATGCATTAGTAATATACATAAACAAACTAATTTTTAACTTAAAATACCTCTATTATATCATTACACAAAACATTATTAATTTATTCTAAAATATCTAATTAGTATTATTTTATCCCTATATACATATCTAATTAGGATTAATTTCCTTTTCCCTATTCATGTTTCATTTATATATTTTCCTCTAAAGTTTAAGATTATTTTGTCACTTTGCTTGTATCCATCCACCCATCCTAAAATTTACTCCCAGGGTTTCATTTTTTTTATGCCGAGAGGTGTTCTACACTCACAGCAAGGGTTGAAAGATCCAGATTCTGTAAACAAAAATCATAAAATATTTAAATAAATAAATTCATGTAAATAAGATTCATTGGAAAAAAATTCTTGTCAAATTTCTTTTTTGGTTCCATAGTTTTTGTGATTTTTTTATTTTCAAATTCTTTTATGATTTTTAGATTTTTATTTTTTCTAATTTCTTTTTTGTTTTTAGTTTTTCCAATTTCTTTTTGGTTTTTATTTTATTTTTCTAATTTCTCTTTTAGTTTTTAGTTTTTATTTTTTATTTTTTCCAATTTCTATTTTGGTTTTTATTTTTTATTTTTTGCCAATTTCTTTTTCAAATAAACTATGCAAAAGAGATATCCCTCGGTGTACTTTAGATATATATTTTTAAATATAAATATACTAGTTTTTAACTTAAAATACCTCTATTATATCATTCTAGAAAACATTATTTATTTATTCTAAAATATCTAATTAGTTTATCTTTCTAATTAGTATTCTATTTTAAATAAAATAAATGTAAATATTTTTCACTCGCAAAAAGGCAAGTTCCTTAATCACCACATAAATTCATAAAACTAAATTTAAACTAAATTTGATAAGCTTTAATAACTAAAATACAATTTAAAATTAATAATTAAAGTCAAGTTTTCATGACAAAAACTAATTATAAACCTACTAATAATTGTGAGTTTCATGCACACAATTTAGAAATATCTAATAATGAAGAATTAGCTTTTCTAATTTTTTAAATATAAAATAGCCATCTTTTTAATAAGAAATTAGAACATTTCTCTAATTGATGGACAAATCAACTACTACTTTTATCCATAAAACAAATAAATCCATTAACTAACTAAAGTGTACACATGTAATTTATGAAACTAACTATATATAAGCTATTTATTTTTCCTATCTAATAAAGATATCACATCCTTCAAAGACTCTTTCCCATTCCTTAATCCCCACATTCAAATCATAAATTAGAAAGAAATAACACTATTATAGCTCCTTTTTGACTCACTCCTAAATTTTTAATTTTAGTCCCATTATCCAAATAGATAACTCAAAGAATAGATGAATTAAAGTATTTCCTAAATTGATTGACAACTCAACCACTATTTTAATTAATAAAAATAAAATATTTTTACCTATTAAATAAATAAAAACAATCAATTATTACTTTTTTTAATCTAATGTATCAATTAGTAAATATTACAATATCTAGTTCATCAATTAGAAATATTGCATATATATAAATTTATAAATTTATCTATGACTAAATATTTAATTTAGTCAAGCTCTCATAAATTCATTATTCTATTTACAATAAATTATCTTTCAATAAAATTCAAATGAAAATTAGGATGACAATACTTTAGAAATACATAAATCCATACCATAACATCAATGCATGGTTATACCTTAGCATTATTACCTATTCACCAGTCTAGGACGTCGATCACCTCTGTTTGTTCATAGCAAAATAGTCTGTATGTCTATACTTCAAAGCTTATACAAGAAATGTAGGTGAATATTGATAAAAATGGTTACCAATTAGATAAAATAATCTTGACTCATAATGTAAATACATCAAGGTGTAAGATCTAAAAATATTTTAGCAGTTACATGCGATGTTAATCGATAGCAAAATATAACTAGTAACATTTATTACTAAATAATTATTCAATCCAACTCAAAATATTTATAAGACTTTCTTATCATAATAATGCCATTAAATCTATCATTATGGATATTAGATGGGGTTTAGGGCCTAGGTGACCTTATAGATGTAGAACATAAACATAGGTTTTAAAATCCAACATGACTATATAAATTAATGTAAATTAGGTCCTTATGTGATTTGTATTTTGAAAAGATGGTAATCTAATCCACTTAAAATAAAATGCCTTTTTCCCACTAGAGGATACCATTCAAATCTATAGATAAGGAGGTTTGAACTTGTTTAAGAAGCATTTATAGCCTTTATTTGAAGTTGATCCCCTAACTTAGCATACCTTTTTTATATGTGGTATCATTATTGTCACAATTCATACCTTAATAAATATAGCAGTATCTCCATTAATTGTATTTTCATTAGGTGTATATTTTGTATCATAGTTAACTCTAAAGTATTTGGTGTGCTTCACCAAAAAATTAAAGTTGATAGCATTTGATGTATTTACTTCAATTAAATTTTAGAAATCAACATTCCATAATATAATAGAAGCATTACAAGTGGGTAAAATATGGCTAATAATGTTTTCTAAAAAATGGTTGGTAATGTTCGATATGTTGAGTAGTCATCCATCACAAGATAATTTATTGTCTGATGTGAAAATAACCACTTTGAAAAGCATGTCATTTTTTGTTGAGATTTTAATAATTTTGATGTGATCCATAGCCTCTTTAAACAACTATAGTAAAAGTATTCTTTTAGACCATACTAAAATTGTCAAAGGTAATGCTTTATACTTTTCAAAAGACAAGCAATTGAGTATGGTAAAATTTAAAGTTATTAAAAAGAAGGGGGAACAACAAAGAGCTATTCATTTATTTACAAAAATTTCCATGTCATGAAGGGAGATATTATGACATATAAAGAGTATCATATCTATTTAAATATTTAGCGTCCTATATTGTTGCCACAATCTTCCTACCAATAAGCAATTTTCTTGCCTTTTCTCATTTTATATTCACCCTTAAATAGATTTTATATCTACCCTTGACAATATTCAACACACACATAGAACAAAAACACAACAAACACAAAGGAAACATAGGAATAAACTTAGGGGAAATGTAAGAATAGAAATAGGGGAAATGCAAGCAGGAAATACTAATTTTATTGTTGCTTGATTCATAATACCTAAGTGTATTATCTATCAATAATTGATGCAATTAATGAATTCTACTTGTTGATAGTGTTATTGATATGACCTTATTCAATTGTATGGTCTT
The DNA here is from genome assembly GCA_027924645.1 of Cunninghamia lanceolata. Taxonomy (NCBI): domain Eukaryota; kingdom Viridiplantae; phylum Streptophyta; class Pinopsida; order Cupressales; family Cupressaceae; genus Cunninghamia; species Cunninghamia lanceolata. Next base: position 2,728,257 of record BSBN01000099.1, on the reverse strand, counting down.
TTGTTGGATAACTAATGTCCAAGGACTTTTTCGTAAATAGGACATCCTAGGTGAGCTCAATTCAAATATATTGGCATGCAAGCCAATAAGTAATTTGGTTAAATTTGGTGAAAGGCCCAATTTTGAATTTACAAATGTCTACATGTGAAAATAAACACAAGAAATAGACTAAAAAAAGATTAACCTTCATGTTCATCTTCAAATACACCTTGGATTGAGCATAATTGAATGCATAAAGAAAGGAAACTAAAACAAGCTAGTTACCAAGAAAACCTTTGTTGTGTGGATGTGATCCTTGCTGATATTTGATGTAGGTGGTGAGGATCTATTTATAGGATTTTTAGATGTTCGATGAAGGGATGAGATTGAATTTGGAGATCAAGGGTGCAGGATTCTTGAGAACTCTCAAGAAAAGAGAGCTTACCAAGTGGCATGATGAGATTGTTTGATGGGAGATGTCCTTGGATTGAGGAAAAATCAATGGTTGGAAAGTGAGTTGGGAATAGGGGATGGTGAGGATTGAAGGAGGACAAGGACCAAAAGGACCTTGGTACAAAGGACCTTGGCCATACTTTTGTAAGAGGCCCATGTGAGCATGTATAAGAGGCCATGCCTTTGTAAACATGGGGGGATGGGGAGGATTTGACCTTGAAATTAGGTTAGGATAATGGAATGTGCAAGTAGGAGGTTAGCTAATTAATCAAGTTTAGGTTATGTAATCAAAAGTGTAGAAAATAGGGGAATTGAATAAATTTGAAAATATTTACTTAATTCATGGGATAGGAAAAGGGGATTAGATAAATATAAATTTATCTAATGTTTGGACTATAGGGGAAAGGGATAAATGATTAATAAATAATTTAGGCTAGCGATAAGTACTGATGAAGGTATCGAGATAGGTATGGATGAATAGTAGAAAGTACATGAATAGTGATTTTTACAATAAAATATTGTAAAATCACAGATTGAAGGGGGTTTGATCAATTAACTATCTAAACATGTGTTTTTTAGTTAATTGTGAGGAAAATGTAGTTTAGGGGTGTTTAGAGTTGATTAGTGATGGTTTAGAGAACTATGGGGATGAATTAGCGATGTTTAGGGATGACATGAAGAGTGGACAATTTTAGGTATCTATAGTTTGCCCCTCTTTAAGATGGTGTTGCAAAGAAGCATCATTTCAAATATAGATAAAACATAGTGCTAGATAGGAATAGAAGAAGGTGGTTCGATTAGGGATAAAGATGCCCCAGCCACTCGAAGAGAGAGCGACAAGGAGAGATCTGGTAAGCATGATGCCTCCTCAAGAGGGAAGGAGGGTTCGGAGAACACAAGTACAGTCTCAAAAGAATGAAGAGGGTTGGATTAGAAAGAAGAGAGTGGAATTTAAAAGACCACATGGATTGGGGGATAAGATAGGTTAGATGAAGGGGGTTGGAGGAAAAGGATGAGGGATGATATATGATAGGATAGATGATTGATAGAAGGATGAGATGAAAGGATGGAGGGTAAAAGCACAAACCTGTGTCACACTTTCGTCCAACAGTACAGTACAATTCGAGTTGTTTTCGCCAGAGTCGAATTGAGGTGAGTTCATTTCGCCCAAAGCCACATCATGCCTACGTGTTGCATATGTGGCTTATACTTTTCGGGTGAGTCATTATCAAGCGAGTTCATTTTGCTCAAAACCAATGAATTAAAAATTAAAAAAAAGAAATCTTGGCATATTTCGCAGCAAGCGTTTGACAGACAACGATGTGCTAGGTGGGGACAGTAGACAGTTAGGGTTTTATTTGGGCAAATTTGTTGTCATCCACCACCTTCCAGCAATAGTTTTCCACCTTCAATCATAACAGGTAGTTCACTAAACGAGCCCCATTTACATGTGATTGAAAGTATATATATACACACACACACATGCACACATATTATATATATAATATGTGTGTATATGTTGTATATATATATATATATATATATTTGTGTGTGTATGCTATATATATATATTAGAGGATATACATATATTTATTGTGTCTACTATATGTGCTCTGTAACATACAACATATGCATTGTATATGCACTATATATATACATCATACACACACACACTGTTGGGAAATAGGTGTTGTACACCTTGCATAATATTGGATTATTTTATTCATGTAAAATAAATATTTATTTGTGGTGCATCTTAATTGATGTGTTTAACCACATTAGATATTTATTTGGAGGCCACTTGTAAATGTTGTAAAGTAACATTGGGTTATTATTTGCATTATTTAATTGTTGGGATAACACAGTACCAATATTAAATAAGGGGGTCAATAGTTTTGTATATCTGTGGTTTTGGAACACATGGTTTTATCCAATTGATACCACAAGTTGTATTTGTGTGAGCTTGGTCTATAAAAGAAAGCACGTGGTCATTAGTGAGGTTGGTTGGCTATTTTATTGTAGGTGGATTAAAGGTTTGTGAGAGGCTGTCATTGTATTGAGCTCTCTCATGTAAGTGTATATTGTGAAGCATGGTAGGTGATGTGTGGATTCATGCTTGGACACATGAAGGATGCATTCGAGGTGCTTCACACACACACACACACACACACACACACACACACACACACACACACACACACACTGTTGGGAAATAGGTGTTGTATACCTTACATAATATTGGATTATTTTATTCATGTAAAATAAATATTTATTTGTGGTGGATCTTAATTGATGTGTTTAACCACATTAGATATTTATTTGGAGTCCACTTGTAAATTTTGTATGTAACATTGGGTTATTATTTGTATTATTTAATTGTTGGGATAACGCAGTACCAATATTAAATAAGGGGGTCAATAGTTTTGTGTATCCAGGTTTTGGAGCACATGGTTTTATCCAGTTGATACCACAAGTTGTATTTGTGTGAGCTTGGTCTATAAAAGAAAGCACGTGGTCATTAGTGAGGTTGGTTGGCTATTTCATTGTAGATGGATTGGAGGTTTGTGAGAGGCTGTCATTGTATTGAGCTCTCTCATGTAAATGCATATTGTGAAGCATGGTAGGTGATGTGTGGATTCATGCTTGGACACATGGAGGATGCATTCGAGGTGCTTGATGATTCAGAGGTATTCATGGAGACTCATGGCATGTATTGTAATATCTTTCACTAAATAATACATATGAGTGTAGACGCTTTTGGAGGCTAGGTTTTTCCCTCTTGAGGGTTTTCCCAGGGTATACCTTGTGTTATCTTGTGTTTGTTCATTGATCATTATGGTTATTTACTACATCTTTTTCTCCTATTGGGTTATGTGGAATTGGTTTTATTTGAGCTACAAATTCCTAACATGTGGTACCAGAGCCATGTTTATGGTTGAGGGAGGTGTGAGCTCCCTGGATTTGTATAACCCTTGTGTGTGTGGATCAGATGCAAAATGGAAGCCATGGAAATGCATGGAAGGATTTGGGACATTACAAGGTTTTGTACAGGTTGTATTGCAGATTGGGGGTTCTGGGTATTGGAGATTTGTTGTGTATTTTGCAGAACTGGTGATTGAAAAATCATGGTTGAAGAGGGTTTCTTAGATAAGCTTCATGAAGGTTTTGTGGAGGGATTTTTTGTAGATGACCTCTTGGGACAAAACAGACCTTGTCATTGGATTCAGGAGGCCTGAGAGGCGAAGAAAAACATATAATTTTGCATGATTTGGCCACAGTGAGAAAAATCAAAATTTTTATGCCCTCCCTAGTTCATTGGTACGGCCGTACAACCATCACAGGTACACTCTATAGAATAACAAAAAAAATCCTGCACATTTGTTTGATTTTCTATAGTTTGTGGAAATTTAATTGAGAAAAATGAAAACTATAGAAGGTCAATGAAAAATCAAGAAAAATAAAAATAAAAATAAAGGTTTTTTGGGGGTCCGCAGATCCCCCGGTTGTATGTAGGCACGACCTACATGGACTGGCAGGCCTGCATGGACTGGCAGGCTTGCATGGCCTATTGGGCGCGTGTCATATGTGGCTAGTAGGCTTGTCATGGACGGTAGGCCCTTAGGCTGCCGGTCCGACGCTTGTCTGGCAGGGTCCAGCTGACCAGCCACCGCATGTGCCTAGACAGCCCAGCAGCGAGCAATATTAAAACAAACAAAAAATTAATTTGCAGTGGCAGAAAACTATGGCAGTGGAATTTGATTTGACAATGACTTTTAAAAAAAAAATCCAGACTATAGAAAATATTAAACGTCTTTTTAATGTCGATCGGGTCCGTGGAATTTAGTGAAATGAAACAAATTGAAAACATTTTTTAAATCCGCCATGTCACAAGGTGATGCTGTATATGTTACACTAGCCATGTACACCACTTCACCGTGCCCAGTCAGTTGCTTACATCAGTAGTGATGTTAGCATTGCATAGATAGGGTCCCACTAGGGGTCCCCTCTTAGCCCTCGGAGGGCATTTTCTTCTGGTAGGCATAACTTTCACCCATGGTATCAGATTTTTTGACTTCTTATAGGCGACAGAAAGCTCTCTACAAGAACTACACAATAGTATAGGTTTCATGATCAAAGTTTTATGTTTGTGTCAGAATTTGGTGCCTGAATCCAGGTATTGCTCCAGGACAATTTTATGTTCATAACTTTTGCATACGGAATCAGATTTTTGATTTTGAACAAGTGTTGGAAATCTATTGCATTGCACTACAATTTGGATCATGTATATTTTTAGTTTGTTCTGTAGAGAGAGATTGGTACTTGTTTGATCAGTTGTAGGAGCTTGAGATTTAAGGTGCGTTTACGAGTGCATTCAAATGGATTTTTGGGCACAAACTTGTGGGAGTGTATGTTGTTATGAGACCATCAGTATGGTATAGCAGGTTTTCAGATTTGGTACTTTCAGATACAGGTTTATAGGTGTTTTTAGAGTTTAGACTTTGATGGAAATAGGTACATAGGTTGTCTTCTAGTTTGAGGGCATGATTGATATGTGTGTGAGACTTGGAGTCTCATTTCACTGAGAGTTGAGTATAGGTATAGCGATGACGATGATTATGGTGTCATGGATATGTAGGTACACATTTACATTAGCATGACATGATCATGTATGCCATTGATAGGTATGGGCTATGATGTTTGATTCATGATTACAGGTGGTGTTGTGATCTTGTTTTAGGAGATTGTTCTTATCTCTTGGATGCTTGATTAGTTCCTTGATTATGGTACTTGTGTTGTGGACTTGTTTGGAAAATTGAATCTAGAGTTGATTTGGTGTTTGAGTCTTGGCGTCTTATAGTTATCTTCTTTGATATCTCAGTTTGCAAGTTACTAGTGTGATGATGAGTTTGCATGTTACATAATTTGTTTTGGATCTATGATTTATGTAGTTTTGTGCATTAGCTACCCCTTGGCTATAGTGGGATGACTCGGATGTGGACTGTCTATATCCGTGAGATTGATTCAATGTTTATGCAGACTTTTCTAGTTGTCCTTGTCTGTGGTCATTTGTACATTGGTATGTTGCATTGGGATGAGAGGATGGATGATTAGAGTGCCTAGATAGTCGATTGTTGGGACTTATAGCATGTTTATCACAATGTCATGGATAGCTTGGATACATGGTTTTATGTGAGCTTTTGATAGTGATGGTTTTATCTTCTTGATTTGGAGATTATGGTCTACTTTACCTTTTGGGAGTTGTTGATATTACAACGAGATTCCTTTATTGGTTTGGGGCCATGGATGATCTTCATTTAGGAGATGGTTACTTTGTTGCCATGGATAGCTTGGTATCACGGTTTAGTGGGAGCTTTGGCAGCATTGTGGATTCACCATTTGTGATGAATGATCTTCTGCAGTGGTTGTGGGTGTCTTGGAGATTCTCTTGGATTATGATTCTTGTTTCAGTGAGAGTGCTTTTACATCCTAATTTCCATTGTCAGTAGATGGTTCTCTTAATGTGAGTGGAGATGTTGACATCTTGGTTTACCATGGAGGACTTTTTTTTGTCTTTGGTTGAGGTGTCGGTTTATGATTTGTCAATTTGACATGTTTATCCTTTGTTTAGAGATGTTGACATTGTGTCTTGATGGACTCTTGATACCAGTTTAGAGTTTTGACATGATACAAGTTCTTTTGAGATAAGATGTGTGCATCAATGCATTGATCGCCTTAGAGGAGTTGGTTAAATAATGATGTCATGATGGGATTTTTTATTATGCAGATGTGCATTAGGAGTATTGACATTGATCTTGTTAGTTCTCTTGGTGTTGAGTACATTGGTCATTTGCTTGGGAGCTTCATGATAGTGCAGTGTTGCATTTGGAGTTTGACATGGATTAATCATGGAGGTACTCATGGATACTTGGAGACTTAGGTGAGGCTGGAGTTCTCTTTTTATTAGAGACACTTGTTGAGATGGTTACTCATTGGAGGTTCCATCAGATATACTGAGCAGCCCTACACTTGGATATGGACGTGAGTTCATTTTGGACCTAGAGGAAATTGTTCTTGGAGAGAGTCATTGTAGCTTGGTGTATCTTGGAGGAGCATTCTTATTCCCCACTCTTGGTCTACTCAGCGGCTTATCATCTATGAGGTATTGCCCATCCTTTTAGATGCATTTTGCTTTATGCTTTATCTTCTCATAGTTATTGATTTTGAGCTATAGTTATTGGTTCTGGAGGGTTCATTTGAGGGATATTAGCATGGTTATCTCCTTGTTCATATGGTTTGTTTAATGTTCATTATGAGGAGTTCGAGAGATGTGATTGGGCTTATTCCAAGTTATGGAATGGTTATGAGTTTGATCTACCTTGATTAGAGAGGCTTACATCCATGTTGGTTACATGTTACATATGTTCATTCGATCTATGAGATTGAATGGTTGGGTGTTGTTGAGGTTTTTCTTTTGGGGTTGTAGAGGAGATCGTACTTGACACAGCTTAGCACTTTGAGGTGTTTGTAGAAGGACATTATGATTTACAAGTTTTCTCTCTTTATCTTATGGCTACTTCTTAGAGGATCATGTTGATATGGTTGGACTTGGGATAGTTATGATGACATGTTGTGAGAGAGTATGCAGTGATTTATCTTACATGTGTGGATCATTATGATTGTTTTTTATACTACATTGACTTGGTGATTAGCCACACCTTGGTTTGAGTGTTGATTGATAGACTTGGTATGCCTTGGATCTATTTTTAGATTTGACATTAACCATGTAGTGGGAGTTCCTAGATGTATGTGTTCTTCATTTGACATGTTTTATACATGGAGCTTGTGATTGTGATATATGGGTTGGATATGTTGTTGGCATGAGTTTATTGATGTTGTTGATACCTATGAGGTATGGATGGTTAGATGTATTAGCATATGTTGTGAGTTCTATTTCTATTCATGTGGATTTGTTTTACCTTTGACAGCAGCTTGGAGCCTTTTGTTATCACTTGAATTTGATTCTTGTGTTCTTTGGATTGGTGTATCTTCACCTTGGCATGTTCCTTTTCTTCCATAGGTGGCACATTGGAGGATGAGAGGAGTTCTTGCTTGAGATGGTAGTCACTTTGATTTTATTGCAGGTATCTTGATGGAGCATGAGAGCATGCTAGAGATTCATGTGATTTCATGTTTACCTTTTATGATGTATTTCATTGATTAACCCTTATGCAAGAGGTGTTGTACACCTTGCATAATATTGGATTATTTTATTCATGTAAAAAAAATATTTATTTGTGGTGCATCTTAATTGGTGTGTTTAACCACATTAGATATTTATTTGGAAATGTTGTATGTAACATTGGGTTATTATTTGTATTATTTAACTGTTGGGATAACGTAGTACCAATATTAAATAAGGGGGTCAATGGTTTTGTGTATCCATGGTTTTAGAACACATGGTTTTATCCAATACCACAAGTTGTATTTGTGTGAGCTTGGTCTATAAAAGAAAGCACATGGTCATTAGTGGAGTTGGTTGGCTATTTCATTGTAGGTGGATTGGAGGTTTGTGAGAGGTTGTCATTGTATTGAGGTCTCTCATGTAAGTGCATATTGTGAAGTGGCAGGTGATGTGTGGATTCATGCTTGGACACATGGAGGATGCATTGGAGGTGCTTGATGATTTAGAGGTATTCATGGAGACTCATGGCATGTATTGTAATATCTTTTACTAAATAATACATATGAGTGTGGATGCTTTTGGAGGTTGGGTTTTCCTTCTTGAGGGTTTTCCCAGGGTATACCTTGTATTATCTTGTATTTGTTCATTGATCCTTGCATTATGGTTATTTGTTGCATATTTTTCTCCTATTGGGTTATGTGGAATTGGTTTTATGTCTATGTGTATGATGCATATATATTGGAGGATATACATATATTTATTGTGTCTATACTGTATGTGCTCGATAACATACAACATATACAACACACACATATATATGTGTGTGTGTGTGTGTATGATATATATGTTGTAATTTCTATGCATATGCATTATATATGCAATGTATATGTTGTATATGTTCTAATTTCTATGTATGCATTGGATATGCTATAATTTATATATGTATATGATGTATATGTTGTATATGCACTATATATACTATATATAAAAGGAAGATGATGCATATGTTGTATATATTTATATATGTATATATGCACTATATATGTTGTATATATCAGATAGAGATTTCATTCATTCAAAAAAGATTTAGCAATGTTCAAGATGCAATATATATCTAGAGCATATACAACATATATAGTACATAGAAATTATGAAAAAAAATATGATATAGAGCATATACTGCAATATATATACAACATATACAATGCATATACAACATATATAGTGCATGTATACAGTGCATATACAACATATAAAATGCATATACATATATACAATGCATATACAACATATACAGTGCATATACTGTTGAAATTAGGGTAGGCAACTGAGACGGGGGGTGAATCAGTTGTCACAAAACTTTTATCTTTTGCTGCATTTAATCTTCTTTACCACTTATTAACAGATTAATGATATAACCATGAAAGCATGAATCAACAACACATGAGAAGAAACATAATCAACACACATAACACCAAAATTTTTACATGGAAACCTGGTTAAGGGAAAAACCACGGTGGGGGTTAACCCACAAGAATTTATACTCTGTTAAAAGTATTACAAGGGGGAAGGCACATGCCTTCAAGTGCACTGCCCAGAGCTCACTGCTCAAAGCAGGCTCACTACCTACAAAATTGATTACAAGAGTTCATTGAAATGTTTGAACTAAAGAATAGCATCCAACTATGCAAAATAACAGTTTCGATTAAGCTTAGTACACTGACTTTACACACTTCATCTTTCTCTGCCCTGCTTTACTGTTCTACCATGATCCAGAGCTTAGATCTCCTTGCTTCACACTTGATACTGCTATACTTTGCACTTATCCCTTCATATTCGCACACTCACATAACAAAATGCTCGAATCCATGAATCATATATATCCAGTACATGAAATTACATCAACTACAGTTGACCTTAAGAAAACTTGGAAGCTATTTCAAGAACACTATTCTGTCGGCTGAATTCATGCACAAACATCAATGCAGACCAAAACATATGTATCCCAGTCACCTCACATGTCAGCTAATACTACTGGATCTCATAAATTACTTGACCAACCACTTCTCTTCATCAGCACAAGGATCAAACACCTAGTTGGTTTGTTCTTCACCAGACTGAACTGTCTAACCAAAACCTGATACTCAGATGCTTGTAACTTGCAATCCCTTTATCACTGAAGACTAAAATCTTGGGTTTAGGTAGCCTTGACATCCCTTAACATCCCCTCAGATCCGTAGCACAATATGATTTCTTGTGGAGAAATGTAGACCAAAATGTTGAACCCTGTCATATGCCCTGATCATGTCTATCCAGACTTAGACAAATCTACAAGCTGACTTCCAGTATGAACAGATGATACAATGTGTATGTGCAAGATGGATTTGGTTGCCATCAATGACAACATCTGACATGCCTAGCAGTGTCTCTTGCCAACATATACATTGCATATACACATATATATAGTGCATATACAACATATATATAGAGCATATACAACATATACACATATATATATATATACAACTCATATACATCATATACAACATCTTCCTTTTATATACACATATACAGTGCATATACAACATAAATAGTGCATATACAGTACATATACAGTGCATATACAACATATACAACACATATACACAACATGTGTGTGTGTGTTGTATATGTTGTATGTTATCGAGCACATATAGTAGACACAATAAATATATGTATATCCTCCAATATATGTTGTATGATGAATTTTACAATAGGAAGGAAGTTAAGGAAATTGAAATACTCTGATGAGTAATTTTATTTCAAGTAATAATTAAAGTGTTTAATTTCATAAATCTATCTCTAATTTTTTATAGTGTACTGCCTTTTTCATTGCTTCTCTATGATCTTTGTTAGGCTTGAATTGGATAAGATTTTGAAGTAGTTTAGAAGGTAATAGAAGTGCTTTCAGTTGGCACCCTCTTTTTAATCTACTGAAGGGCTTTAGTATTTGAGATTTCTATTTGAACAGTTGAGGGTTGTATTTGGTTTTGTGGATGCCATAATTGACCACTTAAAGTGTTTGTGATAGCTATATAGTGTTCCATTTACTATTGTGAAATCTCATGTTTTGAAAAATGGAGAAACTTATGGTGAAAGTAGGCCTTGAAAGATGGCATGAATTTATTGGCAACTGTGAGGATGAATTATGTTCCTTAGAGATTGAGTCATTGTTTGGTTGATTCTCTAATTAGCGCTTTTATGTTTGTTTCTTTTTCACTGTGGAAATCATAGCATTATATTTTTAATTAAAATTTATTTCATGTTTGTGATAATTATAGAAACTAACCAACAAGTAGTGACCCTTGGTCAAACATAGGTCTTCACCACCATGATGTCTTAAACTAATCAATACTTTCATCCTAGCAATTTAAACTTTGATTACACTATTCCAAAATATACATTATTTCAAATCAATCAAAATCATCTTGATAGTCTACAAATCAAATCAACCAAAATCAATGAATTATGGGAAAGATATAACATGATATAATAGGACCTCCATAGATAACTTGATTCATGAACATATAGTAAAATTGTACATGGAAAATTAGGTATGGATGTGTCATAAGATGTGAAGGATACAATTATGTCAAAATTTAGAACAAATGAATTTGTATCTTAGCCAAGGAACAAACCCTATTATAGGTGTAATGAATGTAGTGTAAAATAGGTTGGGAGGGTAGGCTAACATATACAAACTTAAATATAAATTATAAAACATATAATCAAATGAAGAATAAACCTTGGACACATCTAAAATAAGTAATAAATTCAATTTAATTATATTGGATTTGAAAAACCCATGTTTTATAAATATAAACTAATTTACTTGTATGCAAACTAGGTTGTGTGGCGTACAATATGTTCACCAAAAATATTATGGAAAAAGAATAAGTTAGCCTATATAGTTAATCTATGTTAATCCAATGGAATATGTAAATGCATAAAAATGATTGTGAACTTGATCTCTACTAGTGAACTTAACTTTTGTACTACTTTTTGGCTTCTACTTTTTCATTCACTATGTTTTAATATCTATTTACTCTCACAAATTTAAACTAGTTTTTTTTTAAATTTTCAAGTTTGTACTTAACAATGAAAGTGAATACCTTAGGTGAAATAGTTACCCTTACAATTACATGTTTATTTAATGACTAAACAAATGATCAATGGAAACACTCTTTAGCCATGAAAATGCTCCTAGAATTCTCAAGTAGATGATGCATTCCTTTTAGTGCACCAATTGAAGTGTAAACATGCTAATGGTATGTATATAATCTATCTAAAATTATAAGCCCTAAAATTACAAGATTTTTGAAGTATACATTATATGCAAGACACTAGACAACATGGCTACATGAACAAATCATTTGAATACCTAAAGTTGAACATGAAGAAACCTAAGCTCTACTATTATGAATTGGTAGCATTAGGGAGACTTGGTTACCCAAAGGCATTTTGGATTAAGCTATGTTGTTGTCTACATGTATCAAATTGTTTTGTAGATAATTGTAACATAGCTTAACACCAAAAATGCTTTACCATTATCAAGTTTTTTGAACAATGTCAAACTTCATACGAGCATTAGTTAAGTCTACAATGGCTTCATCCATGTATGTTATTCATGTCATGCAAATTTGACTTGATTATCCTGAGTCAAGTTATATTTTCCTTCTTGAGACAAGTTATTGTTTCCACTTTTACACAATGAAATATGGATTAGTGTAACTAGTTCTCTTATGAATTATTATATTTAAGTCAACCTTTCAGTTGAAAGTTCTTGTGACCGAACTATGAAACCTCTGCATTGCATGTACATAGGCAAGGCCATCACAGATGAGCCCTTAAGGCATTAGGTTTGGCCCTTAGGCTAAGTTTCCTTTCTACATAGTAAATGATACCTAAGTTGTAAAGTTTGTTCTAAGATACTTGACAAGATAGGATATGATAGGATAATGCTTATGTAATTGAGGTAATGTGGGATAATGATGAAAATGCTCCTAGAATTCCAAGGTTAAAAACTATGACCTTAGAAAGTCGAGGTTAGAATTTTAGTTGTGTGAGAAATTGTAAGCAAAATCAAAGTTCACCAAATCATAGTCACAAATCAATAACAAGTTAAAAAATCAATTTAAATCATAGTGGGAAACTATTTACAAAACTTTAATCAATACTTTCATCCTAGCAATTTAAACTTTGATTACATTATTCCAAAATATACAAATTATTTCAGTATGGATGTGTCATAGGATGTGAAGGATCATACAATTATATGTCAAAATTTGGAACAAATGAGTGTATCTTAGCCAATGAACAAACCCTAATAGGTGTAATGAATGTAGGATAAAATTGATTGGGAGGGTAGGCTAACATATACTAACTTAAACTATAAATAAAAATATAATCAAATGAAGAATAAACCATAGACACATCTAAAATAATTAATAAAGTCAATTTAATTATATTGGATTTTCAAAAAACCCTATGTTTTATAAATATAAACTAATTTACTTGTATGTAAACTAGGTTGTGTGGCATACAATTAGGTTCACCAAAAATATGATGGAAAAAGAATAAGTTAGCCTATATAGTTTTAAATCTAGGTTAATTCAATGGAATATGTAAATGCATAAAAATGATTATGAACTTGAGCTCTACTAGTCAACAAACCATTTGAATACCCAAAGTTGAACATGAAGAAACCTAATCTCTACTATGAGGTGGTAGCATTGGGGAGACTTGGTTACCCAAAGGCATTTTCAATTGAGCTATGTTGTTGTCTACATATCAAATTGATTTGTAGATAATTGCGACATAGCTCAACACTAAAAATGCTTTACCATTATCAAGTTTTTGAACAATGTCCAACTTCATACGTGAGCTCATTAGTTAAGTCTAAAGTGGCTTTGTCCACGTATGCTATTCATGTTGTGTGTGAATTTGACTTGATTATCCTGAGTCAAGTTATATTTTCCTTCTTGAGACTAGTTATTGTTTCCACTTTTACACAATGAAATATGACTTAGTATAACTAGTTCCCTTATGAATTATTGTATTTAAGTCAACCTTTCAGTTGAAAGTTCTTGTGACCAAACTATGAAGCCTCTGTGTTGCACGTACGTAGGCAAGGCCATCACAGATGAGCCCCAGAGGCATTACGTCTGGCCCTTAGGTCAGGTTTCCTTTCTACATAGTAAATGATACCTTTGTAAAGTTTGATCTAAGATACTTGACAAGATAGAATACGATAGGATAATGCTCATGTAATTGAGGTAATGTGGGATAATGATGAGATGCCCCTAGTGAGAAGCTAATGATGTGAACATAAGAGAAGATGCCTTCAAGGGAAGAATAGATAATCAAGCCCCCCAAGGGGAAGAACATCTATATATGAAATAGTAATTAAAGGATCAACTATGAGCATGCAAGAAGAGGTCTTCCTATATTCTAATCTACTAGATAAGACTAGAACTATTGTTTCCACTTTTACACAATGAAATATGGATTAGTGTAACTAGTTCCCTTATGAATTATTGTATTTAAGTCAACCTTTTAGTTGAAAGTTCTTGTGACTGAAATACGAAGCCTCTGTGTTGTCCGTACGTAGGCAAGGCTATCATGAATGAGCCCCTGAGGCATTAGGTTTGGACCTTAGGTCAGATTTCCTTTCTACATAGTAAAATAATATTGTAAAGTTTGATCTAAGATAAGATAATCAATCTAGGATATGATAGGATAATGCTCATGCAATTGTCTCCCTTATATTTAATTTATGCATCAATTGATCATGTGTAATTATTTGGACTCTTAAAAATTATGACATGTTATACATTGTCTTTCATTCCAATTTACTTTTTTGCCAAACATGTTCCGCATCCTCAATTTTGTTGTAGATATATTTTAGTTTACACATTATCTATGATCTAGATATGTTAAAATTTATTTTAGTTTCAATTTAATTAATTGTTAAAATTTATTAAATTGTTTAGTGGAAAATGTGGGATTAGGATAGTTTATCTAAACCAAATTGAGCTCCACTTTCATATGCTCAATATTAGGGAGGTAGAACTGAACTTGTTCTTTATGCAAGATCAAGCTATAGATTTCATAAATCCATTTTTGTGTTAGATATGACTAAGTAGATGATTTGATTAGGCCTTTCGAAACTTGTAGAATTCATAAAGCAAGAAACCCTAATTTATCACTTAGATTGTAATAAACTGATTTCAGACACATGTCAAGAAAAATAGGTTGTAGAAACATAGAGCAGAAGGTATAGAGAGTGTGCACCAAGAAAATGAGGGCCTGAAGGTCAAGGGTGCCTGCTCCTTTGCCTCGTAAGTTTCCAGCACATGAAATCTTCTACACTATCCTTCAGAGTACTCCCAGAGGTTCCCAGATCTTGAATAAAAATGCTCAGTAGGGATAGGGCACCCGCTCTTTTGACCTGAAAGTTTTGCAATGTTGAAATCAAAAGTTTAGTGATGAAGGTATTTGTAATATACATCTTTCTACCACTGCTTTCCACTGGATCTTATCGAATGTAGCCTACACATGCACAAGGAAAAGAAAGATGGTTGTGGCTATATAGGAGTTTGCCTCAGCCAAGCTCTATTTTCGGTATTCCTACCTCAACAATAACCAATGATAAAGATTTGCAAATGTGTGTACTCATCTAACAAATGTGTATGTAGAAATATCGAACCCTAGATGACTCAAGCATCAAGGCAAGATCAACACTTTGTTTCACTCAAGTAAACAACAACATCACCTCAAGGAGATGAGAGCAATGAAGACTTGTAGAACAAGAAGGCAAGGTAGCCATATCCGTGGAGGATTCCCAAGCTCAAGTTGGAGGCTTCAACCCTTCTCCCAATCATACAAAAGGTTGTACAAACCCTATGAAGAGCAAGATAGTCTCAAGATCTTGATTCCTAATCTCCATCGAATATCTCCATTATAGCAATCTTTAATATCTTCAAAGAGCTTCAACAAGGTGTTGATCTTCAATAGAAAAAATGGAAGTGTTTTGGCATAGAAAGCTTGCATATAGATTGTGTGCACGATAAAATGATTTTTAAATGTCTTTAAATACCTAACTTTAGAAATTCAAATATTTGGAATAACATGTCAACATCGTGTGAAAAAGAAAATTCTGAAATTGGAATCCTGAGGTGCACGGAGGGAGCCGACACGCTGCCAAAATTCAAAACTCTGAAAAATAGGGCAGGACAAGGGTGCATGTGTCCTTGTCTAGGCCCTAATTTTTCCATCAGGTCTATATCAAGGAGGTCCAAGATGTCCAAAATCCAAAGTTTCTTTCCAGGTTCAGTCAATAGTTACTTCAGAATACAACATTTCTTTAGTTAGCTATAGGTCAATCAAGGTTTAGGGAGGTAAAAAATAAACAAGTTGAAAGGGCACCAAAGGAGAGGAGCTAAACCATGAGAAATTGTACCATTCCATGCAAGAGGAAGAAGCTCACAATCTGTAATCCTGCAAGACCACAAAGTTAGGAACCACATCCTGCAAAGGAACTCTTGTCAAATAATCAAAATTAAATCAACCTGCAATCAACACACAAATATGTTAGTTATAAACACTAAGGGGTTGAGTGATGATACATGATGAGGGATGAAATTGAAGGAGATATATACCCCCCTTGTTTCTACTTGCTTAGTCTAAAAAGGGGAAACAAGGTGGTTATCTACATGCACCAATTTCAGGGAAACTTGATGATAAAATGCATTATGTGGATCATTTTTGCAAACAACACCCAATCACAACACATTGGGTTAGATGGAGGGCGGAACCAGGATTCCAATGCAACAAACGATGCGAAAATCTAAGTTTGGTAGCCCAAGATAGAGGCTTATGATGAAAACTGTTCAATTTTTCACCTAGATAGTGATAGGAATTCTCATCCACTTACTATATGTAAGGGGAGTTTTCACCTTTCACAATTCATTCTTACTTGTCATTATGTAGAGGAGAGAAGGAGAAGGAGATAGAGACCAGCCATGCCTAGCTGACATCCATACCAGCTTCTGAGACTAGAGATGCTTCAAGCCTGAGTGGTAGAGAGACGAATCGAGCCTGAGGTAGGGTCCAAACCTCACTTCTATCATTCATGCTTTCCTATTGTTTTTATTTTTCTAGATTTGTGTGCCAAACATCCCTGTTTGGACAGGGGTTCCCAACCAAGGTGCCAGTGTCCTCTTTGGGCACCCAAGTCTTCTTGGGGCACCTAGGTCTTAGGATGCCTAGGACCTCTTGGGGCACCCAATTCCAAGAAGGAAAAGGGCCTCAGATATAGTGTACAATTTGATGTATTAGATGTTTCTTAATGATTTGATGATGTGAACTAATGTAATTTCTCAATGTTTGACATGTAGGATGTCCCTGAGACACGAGAGCATATAGGCGGTTGCCTGATGATCCTACTATGAGACCACATCGGCACTATGTCAGACGAGGAGAGGGGTCACTTACAAATAGTGGGTCTTTGGTGGGTGTTTTTTATGACCACAATGAGATTTCATTGCAGCATGCTCATGGCACCGATGGAGAGGTGGGATGCAGACACTTCTACATTCCATCTGCCCACTAACAGGATGACTGTTACACTAGACGATGTCTATTGAATCCTTCGACTGCCTATCCGAGGAGAGACAGTGAGGATCATAAAGCGTTGCTCAGTAGAGTATACTCAAGAGAGATATTTGTACTATTTAGGTCACACCATCACTTCTGTGGAATGAGGACATATTCAGCTCTAACTACTAGAGCAGGGATGCAGTGACATCCCCTTGGTTCAACGGATCATGATTGCTACTATTGCATTAGCGGTCACATAGAATGGATGAGGCACTCACCTTCATGAGGGCCTAGTTGACACTATCTAAGTGATGGAGGAGTGTAGGATAGTATATGCATGGGGGCACAACATGCTTGCGCACCTCTACTGTGGCTTAGGATGATATGCCTATTATGAGTCAGAGTATGATGGTATGCACCTTACTATAGGCCTGGGCATCTGAGCATATCAGGTGCATATGGCCTACAAGTTTCCCTATAGAGCCACCATGGACACATCCATGTGCACATGCTTATCTACTCATTAGATGTTGGAGACACAGTGATCTTTTGTATTGGAGACTGATATTTGACATGTTGCAACCTAGCAACATCATTTGGACACCATATTGCAGCCACAAACCATGGACAGGTCAGTATGAGCAACTAACCAGGATGCAGAGGGATCAGTTGATGGTCAGTCACCTTGATCACATAGTCATCTAGTTCTACTTTTGATAGAGTGGCACGATAGTTCAAATGTAGGCAGGATGTTCCTATGATGCGTATGAGCTATCCCTGCTCACTACGCAATGCAATTAGGGTGAATTCTACCTGACGACCGATAATAGCTAATATAGCCGTTAGTGATGATGATGGTATAGAGGATGTGGAGCTTCTATCTGATGCAGACGACATCGGTATCACCTAAGCATATTAGGTCTGGTGGTAGACAACATGACCTATTCCTATCTTTCCTCCTGGTCTCCCCACAGGTGATCCTCCACCTTCGGTAGATCACGTGAGTGACATAGGAGTTGAGGATGATGTCAGTGACTTCAACAGATACTATGTGTTAGATATGGATGAGGATGATGACGATGATGGAGAGGATATCCCAACACAGTACATCTTCAGAGTGAGACCATGGCGAGATCAGTAGGAGGTAGACGACAACGAGGAGACTAAGTCAAGACTGCGGTCAAGAGCTCGTGGTCCAGCCCCTACCGGTGTTAGGAGATCAAGCCGACACGAGCGAGGTGAGACTAGTAGTTATATGCCCCTAGTTACAGAGCTAGCTATGGAGCTCATTACACCATCAATAGTTTGAGATCCATCTTGGCGAGATGGAGATTCATGTGAGACATTGTTATTATGTTGATGTGCTTAATTTGATGATTATTTATGATGCCTATATGAGATATTGATATCGATACTATTTTTCTTTTTGTAGTAGGGATAGATGCATAGCACGATTTTGTGAGTCGCATCATAGTGGAGATAGTTCCTACCAATTCAATTGAGTAGTAGGTGCGGATGGGATACTTGCTACAACCATCTGTAGGTGGGCATGCAGAGATTTTTATGCCATTCATGATATAGGGAGTGGCCATGGAGTCTACCCTAGATTGTTCTACATGGGAGAGAGAGGATTTACTTCAAAGAGCTAAGCACGTAGAGGCCAAGCTCTGGGAATAGTGAGAACAGGTTGTAGTACTACCTTCATCAAAGGCGAGTTATATTGTGACTTAGGTCATACAGACTGAGTTAGATCAAGTGAGAGCTGAGAGGGATAGAGCTATAGCAAATAAGGAGAGAGTATAGTCAGAGAGAGATTGGTAGTACCAGATGTTCATGGAGACACGGGGTGAGGTGTTGGGGCTCAGAGGTGAGCTCAGGGGGTTGCGGTCTTGAAGTTGAGGAGCCAATCATGGTCCACAACAATACATGGATAGCCTTCTGTTACCCACACACCACTAGGTCCTGGGGGACTGATGACCGAGGTTTAGCTATGTGATTTATTTTATGTACTAAGAAGTCCCATTTTGATGTACTGGACGATCAGCTCTGATGTATATTCAAACTGATGTTTATATATATGATGTTTTCCTATTGATTTTTGTAATGTTTGTTAATTTATCACATGTGATTTTATATAAAATACAACTAGTGATAACTTATAATGCTTATGTGGAAATGGAATTAATTCTAATGTGATACATACTAAATAATTCTTTACAGAACATATAGTAAAATCCCTAATGATTAATGAATTCACACATAACTAAAATTCTATGCTATATTCAGTTAATACAAAGGTGATCTTAATAAAGCATGCTTAAACAAGATACAACAATGATTAACTAAAAAAGATGTAAATGTTAAATGAATTAACACAAAATAATTATATATCTTGTCTAAATTGAAGCTAAAATAACTAATAAGTTTGCTTTATACAGTAACATCTAACATACAATCTTAAACATAAAATTTCTTGAGGTGTGCAACATTAATAGGTTCTTTAAGTGGCATACCTTGTTCATCTGTTAATTTATATGCTCCTGACCAAAAGGCTTCAGTAACAACCTAAGGTCCGAGCCAATTAGGGCTAAACTTTTCTTTTTCTCCAAGAGGTGCATTTACATTGCATTGATTCTCATATAGTACCAAGTCACCAACATCGAATGAGTGATGTATGACATGCTCATTGTACGATTGTTGGATACTCTTTTGATGGGCCGTAAGGTACTCAAGAGTGTTGATACATTTTTCATCAAGCATCTCAAGTTCTTGTAATCGCTTTTCTCGTTCTATGTCATCATCAATAATGTCCTTTAGGGAAACTCGCAATGAAAGAATTTCTAACTCTAGAGGCATTATCGCGTCAGCGCCATAGATAAGATTATACGACGTAGTTCTAGTAGCCCTATGAATGCTTGTTCTATAAGCCCATAACGCATAAGAGAGTTGAGTATGCCAGCCTTTTTTATGTTTATTAATAATTTTCTATAGAATTTGTCTAATAACCTTGTTTGAAGCTTCTACTTGGCTATTTGATTGAGGATAGTAAGGCATAGAGAAGCAATGTTGAATATGATATTTTTCAAGAAATTTCTTCACATCCTTGTTCATGAATGGTGTTCCATTGTCTGAAACTAAGGCAGAAGGTATACCAAATCGAGAAATGATGTTATCTTGTATAAAACAAAAAATTACTTCAACAGTTGTGGATCATAGAGGAACGACTTCAACCCACTTCGTGAAGTAATCAGTAGCAATGATGATAAAAGTATGTCCTTGAGAAGGTGGAGAGATTTTAACAACTAGATCTAAGCCCCAAATAGAAAATGGCCAAGGTGAAACTTGGGCACGAAGTTCCTGGGCATGTGCTCAGATTAAATGATTGTGTTGTTGACATTGCAGATATTTCTTGACATATGCGAAGGAATCTTGTTCCATGTGTTGCCAATAATATGGACCATACGTAATAACTTTTGTACCAATGATTTTCCTTCAAAATTCCCTCCACACGCACTGAAGTGAGATTCTTCTAAAGCTATTGGGATCTCTAGATTACTAAAACATTGGAGAATAACACCATTATAACTCCGTCCGTATAAGACATTAGATAGAATGATATAATGCACCACAAGTTTACGTAGGCAAACTCCTGTGTTTTTAGATTTTGAGTTAGGAATGGTACCATGATCACACAAATAATTGAATATATGAGAGAACCATTCATCAGAATTCATGTTACAACATCGATTAGTATCTGAATATGTAGCCTCTTCTAGTGCTGGTGTTTTAAGATTATGAATGATAAATGGTGCAGTCATAGTTAGGAGGGTCCTCAAAGAAAACTACCCAGACCGTGCAGCTAGAGTAAACATAATGGAAACAACTCAAAGATATAGAACAAATGCAGATTCAGTCATTCAGTATATCATAGAATTCAAATACAAGTTGGCCAACAACATGTGGGCTTCCAATTAGTTCTCACATGCCTAATTACAGAATACCATAATATGCACAAGATATAACTTTGAAGCTCCTTCGCAAAGAATCTTAACTATGAACTTATGCTAATGATCATAACTACTTTCCTAGGCATCTATTACATCAATACATATCATCTCCGGTATAAAATATTCCTTCGCATCAGCCAAGGAAGATCACAGGTGAATTGACATGGGATATAAGAGAAGTTGCACTTGCCATAGCATCTGGGTGTCAATTGTCTTTCCTTGGAATAGTGTTGATTGTGAATGATGTAAATTATTTTAATAAAGATAGGGCTAAGTCACAGTATTGAGATAATTTATCCTGCTTAACTTGATATGACCATGTTATTTGTCGCATAATTAATTGTGAATCACCATAAATAGTGATGATGTTGAGAGCTAAAGTGGCATGAAGTCCTGCAATGAGAGCTTCGTACTCAGCAATGTTGTTTGTGCATGAGAAGTTTAACTGATAAGACATAGGAACTAGCTTACCAAAAGGAGGTACTAGTATGACACCAACACCGGATCCAGTTTGGCATTGTGAACCATCAAAATACAATTCCCATTTATCACTTGCATCTATATTTAGGATTTGATCATCAGGAAATGTCTCCTGACTTTGTATAGCAAAGGGTGAAGGTGCGTCAACTAAATGGTAGGTTAATGCTTGTCCTTTAATTGATTTTTGAGAGATAAATTTAAGATTGAATTATGGTAACAACATAACCCATTTACCAAGGCGACCCGAAAGATCTATTTTAGTGAAAATATGTTTCAACGGATCAAATTTCACCATGACATGTATTTCAACATTTCAAAGATAATGCCTAAGCTTCTATGTTGTAAAGACCAGACTTAAGCACTACTTCTTGATGATAGTATATCGCACTTCATAATCAAGAAAAGTTCAGATGATGTAATATACAATGCTCTCTTTGCCTTAAGTATCATGTTGTGCTAATAGAGCTGCAAGAGCATTATTAGATGTTGAGGTATAAATAATAAAAGGTTTATCAACAATAGCAGGTTGTAAAATAGGAGGATTAGCTAGATAACTCTTTAAGTCTTCAAAATTCTTCTGACATTCAGAATTCCATTGAAATTTTGAATCTTTCTTCAGTAGTTGAGTAAAAGGGTGAGTCATATCCACGAGTTGTGAGACAAATTGATAGATGGCTTGTATCTTCCCTTGCAAACTATGAAGTTGAGATATGTTCTTAGTGTTCGTATATTAACAATTGAATCTATCTTCTTTGTATCTACTTCAATACCACGATGCGAGACTATAAATCCCAACAATTTTCCACTGTCTATGTCAAAGACACACTAACAATGATTTAAGCACATGTTATATTTCTTTATTCGCTCAAAGATTTCATGGAGGATTGTGAAATGATCCTAGCGATGAATAGACTTCACAAGAATGTCATCGACATAATCCTCTAAGATGTTATGCATGTAATCATGCAATATAAGGGTCATAACACGTTGGTAAGTTGCTCCTAGTTTCTTTAATCCAAACAACATGACCACCCAACAAAATGTACCCCAAGGTGTTATAAAAGAAGTCTTATGTTGATCTTGAGGGTTTATAAAAATTTAATTATATCTCAAAAAACCATCCATGAAAAAAAGTAATTCATGGCTAGCTTTTGAATCAACAATTATATCAATGTTAGGCAATGGGAAATCATCTTTCAAAGAAGCAAGATTCAAATCCCTAAAACTGGTACACATCCGAATACGGCCATCAGGTTTAATGATGACCACGATATTCAAAATCTAGGGTGAATAATCAATAGGGCAGATAAAACTAGCTTCTAAGAGCTTTTCTATCTTAGCGTTTACTAACAATGCAACCTTAGGATTCATCTTATGAATCTTTTGTTTAAACAGTTTAGCATCCGATTTTAATATGATATTATGTGTTACAGTCTAAGGATTAATAATAGGCATATCCGAATAATTCCAAGTAAATAAATCTAAGAATTCATGTAAAATCTTAGTCATATCTTCTTTTTATTCTATTTTTAAACAATCACCTATAGGGATAACCTTTTCAGCATTATCTTTGTCCATAGAGACTTCAATAGTCTTTCCATTAAGCAAAGTACTATGGTCTAGGGGGTTGGGTGATTGTGGTAGTTCTTCAATTTCTTCCTCAAATTTTAGAGTAGTGTTTATTGAACCAGTGGACTTCACAAAATATCCATCATTGTTCAAACAATAATGTAATCCACGTTTATGATGATAATAGGGAACATTGTCATAAGCTCCCAAGAGTTCAATTATTGCTTCATCTATTGAAAAGGTATCTAAAGGAATCTCTCCTTAAAGATAATTAGTGTCAATCATCTTAGGAAATATCAAATTAAGTGTTGATATTGTGTTCACATTAAGATTAGGATGTCTACGGTCTTTAGATTTCTTGAAAGGATTATATCCAATGTCGCGAAGTAGATTCTATAGGTACTCGAATCCCTTGCTGATTAATACCAAAACCATTACCTATATAGTCAAAATTCTCAAAAAGGATCTAAAATCCTTGACCAGAGGCCATCTCTTTAGAAGAGGGTGGAGTCTCATAGGTCTCATAATCTCTAGTGTAAGTAAGAGTATATTATCTATATTTGTTACCAAAGAGACTTTAGATTTTGTACTTGAATTTTTAGATGAAATCAATGCAACATTTGATGTTTTAGGATTAGAGTTGTTAATTTTATATTCTCCTGTAGAGAGGGATGTAAAATCTAATGAACCCTAATCATCACCAATGAATGCATTTGATTGTTTGGACTCTTGCACAACATTATCTGTGGCAAGAGGAGTTGATAGATCAACTTTCAAGTTGTTTAAAATCTTATGATGAACAACTTGCTTTTGTAATTTAATTTGTAAACAGTTATCTAGTTCAGGATCAGCCTCAATAGTATGAAGTTAATCTTTATAAATAAACTTAACTGAAGGATGAAGTGTAGAAGGAACTGCCCCCAATGCATGAATCCAAGGTCTACCAAGAATCATGTTGTATGATAAGGAACCAGTCATGACATGAATCAGGGTGGCAAAGTCACAGGCTCAACTTGTATAGGTAAATTTATAGTACCTACAAACTGTCTTCCAACATTATCAAAGCCACAAATGCTTATTCTATCTGGCTTAATCCAAGAAGTGTCAACCTTAATCTTATGCAACAAAACTAATATCACAAACATTAAGAGCTGATCCATCATCAATCACAACTCGCTTGATCAATTTCTTGTTTATTGTAATCAAGATAATCAAAGGATCATACTAATTTTAAACTTCAAGAGATGGCAACTCATGTTGTTGAAACATAATATCTATTTTTGTTGCATGCATATAATCTATGAGAGCTGCTACATCATTCGGCTTGACAGCAAGTGGTACTATCACCTTTTATAAAGCTTCTTGGAGCATTCCATGGTATGTAGGGGAAGTTTGTATAAGTTCCCAAAGAGAAATCATAGCAGGAGTAGTACGAAGCTACTCAACAAGATCATAATCTTGACTCTAGTTTTGTGTTAAATGAGGTGCTTGAGGAAGCATAGGTTGAGAAGCTGGTAAAGATATTGCAATGCTCAATTATTGTTTGCTTGCTTTGTTATTCTGAGTATTATATGTATGAGAAACCATAGTATGACTAGGTTGTTGTGAACTTCGATATGTTATTTGTTTAGCATAGTTATAGATATGATTAGGAGGTCAAGAAGAAGGCATAAGACCTCTAACAGTGACCACCGATTTAGAATGTGGTTGAGCCACATCCGAACACAGGTTGACCACTATTTTCAGCTTCCCAGGTTCTTGTTGAGGTTTAGAAACATAGAAATTACATTTACTAATCTTTGAAACAATGATGGTTTAGGAGTCACAGTGGAATATTCAATCAAGATAAAGTCCTCAAGGGCTTCATCTAACATATTGAAGTCATCACAACCAAATAGCTCATCGTACACATGAAAGTCTTGTAAAAAGTAATATGACATTATAACATGTTCTAAATAACCCAAGACTTAAATATAAAGAAAGATAGCATAAGAAAAATATCACTATGCAAATCACAAAGTAGTAATTTCAAACTCTTTTAATGAAAGACTAAAGAGATCAATCAAGATTCAATGTATATACTTTCATAAAAGAGGGTTTGCAATCTAAATGCTATTTAGGACAACAAACTATTTCAGATCTAATGTTAAAAAGGATGCAAATTCTTTTAAAGCACGGGTTCACCAAAATGTTTAGTGGAAAATGCAGGATTAGGATAGTTTATCTAAACCAAATCAAACCCCACACTTTAATATGCTAAACATTAGGGAAGTAGAACCGAGCTTGTTCTTTATGCAAGATCAAGCTACAAATTTCCTAAATCCCTTTTTGTGTTAGGTATGACTAAGTAGATGATTTGATTAGGCCTTCACAAACTTGTAGCATTCACAAAGCAAGAAACCCTAATTTATCACTT
The DNA here is from genome assembly GCA_027924645.1 of Cunninghamia lanceolata. NCBI lineage: Eukaryota > Viridiplantae > Streptophyta > Pinopsida > Cupressales > Cupressaceae > Cunninghamia > Cunninghamia lanceolata. The sequence goes on along the minus strand of BSBN01000099.1, from coordinate 2,702,531 downwards.
AGACTATAATAAACTGATTTCAAACATAGATCAGGGAAAACAAACTATAGAAACATAGAGTAGAAGGTACAGAGAGTGTGCACCCAAAAAATGAGGGCCTGAAGGTCAAGGGCGCCTACTCCTTTGCCCCGTAAGTTTCTGGCACATGAAATCTTCTGCACCAGGCTTCAGAGTACTCCCAGAGGTTCCCAGATCCTGAATAAAAATGCTCAGTAGGGCTAGGGCATCCACTCTTTTGACCCAAAAGTTTTGCAATATCAAAATCAAAAGTTCAAAGATGAAGGTATCCACAATATCCATCTTTCTATCGCTCCTTTCCGCTGGATCTTATCAAATGTAACCTGCACATGCACAAGGAGGAGAAATATGGTTGTGGATATATAGGAGCTTGCCTCAGTCAAGCCTCATTTTTAGTATTCCTACCTCAACAATAGCTAATGATAAAGATTTGTAGATGTGTGTGCTCATCTAACAAATGTGTATGTAGAAATATCAAATCCTAGATGACTCAAGCATCAAGGAAAGATCAACACTTTGTTTCACTCAAGGAAACAACAACAACATCACCTCAAGGAGATGAGAGCAATGAAGACTTGTAGAACAAGAAGGTGAGGCAATCGTATCCACGGAGGATTTTCCCAAGCTCAAGTTGGAGGCTTCGACCCTTCTCTCGATCACACAAAAGGTTGTGCAAACCTTAGGAAGAGCAAGATAGTCTCAATATCTTGATTCCCAATCTCCATCGAATATCTCCATGATAGCAACCTTCAATATCTTCAAAGAGCTTCAACAAGTTGTTGATCTTCAATAGAAAAAATGGCAAAGTTTTAGCATAGAAAGCTTGCATATAGATTGTGTGTGATAAAATAATTTTCAAATGTCTTTAAATACCTAACCTTAGAAATTCAAATATTTGGAATAACGTGTCGACATTGCATGAAAAAAAAAATTTGAAATCGGAATCCCGAGGTGCACGGCGGGAGATGACACCTGGCCAAAATTTAAAACCCTAAAAAATAGGGTAAGACAAGGGTGTGGGTACCCTTGTCCAGGCTTTGATTTTTCCATTAGATCTATATCAAGGAGGTCCAGGATGTCCAAAATCTAAATTTTCTTTCTGGGTTTAATCAACAGTTACTTCAGAATATGACATTTTTTTAGTTAGCTATAGGTCAATCAGGGTTTAGGGAGGTCAGAAATAAACAGGTTGAAAGGACACCAAAGGAGAGGAGATAAATTGTGATAAATTGTACCATTCCATGCAGGAGGATAATTTCTGACATAATAAAATTAAATTACATTTAAATTATCATGTGTTGTAGATATTCTTGTTGATTATCAGGAACACTGAGAGGGGGGGTGAATCAGTGTTCTATAAATCTTTTCTTGCACTTTCACTTTTAACCATTTCAAAAGAATAATCCAATAGAAACAAAACATACAACTGAACAACATCCACAAAAGCATGACACATAACACCAAGATTTTACGTGGAAAACCCAAAGAGGGAAAAACCACGGAGAGGATTAGCTCTCAATGAAATGTAAACTAATGAAATGTAGAACTCATTATGAATGTGGACCACTGCAGTATGCCCTGTTCACTATTTCCTGCTATACCTTTGGTTACCCGGACTTAGAAATTTCTCAAAGATGACTTCCGGAGGAAGTCAAGACATAATCTCTGAGGCATAACACTATCAGACAATTGAGAACATCATACCTGAACCGCATTATTGGATCATCATCTACGGAGGCATGTTGTCCAGCTTATTGTCCTCTACTCTACATACTTTCCATACTTAGCCATTTTCTACCAACTGGGCCTGGAATCTAATATGTTCTTCCGGAGATATCTCTTCTTGTCATGGTGATAGGATCTCTAAGCATTGTTACCATCAATGACAACATACAGATCCATACTGGAGCAGTGTCTCTTGCCAACAATCTCCCCCTTTGGCATTGATGGCAAGACGTAGTGAAAAATGCCTGACTACTCCTCCTTACTATATACACTGTACTTTCTTGCTCCCCTTGAGATGATTATCCATTTTTCACTGAACTTCTTCTCCCCCTTAGACATCAATGGCAAAGGGTGTGATCTGGAATCCAAAAATTATCAAAATCCCAAAAATTGATGTACTCAGTCGCATATTTACAAGTGCAGTCCACCTCTTTGTATTACATGTATTTGAGAATGTCATCGAATAAGCTATTGATCTGTGTCCACTCATTATCCTAACCTTTATGAGATTTATCCAAATTTTGAATGTGTCCACTATAGAGGAAGGCTAAAGCTTCTGCCTTATTGAGATCAAAAGGTGTGCTTGTTTGTATAACTACCCTAGCCTCAGTAGTAAGATTTGACATTGAGTCCAGTTTAGGGCAAACTAGTCTCCTTAGTAGTAAGATTTAACATTGATATTTTTGATTTAATAACTTAGTTAGATCATTGTGGATGCAAATGACTTATGCTTCCTTATTTATAACTAATTCTATTGCCAGATCAAATTTATTAGAGATGTCCATCATTCTCTGTTCCAGATCTTTGATCTTTTCTTCAAACTCTTGAGTAGCTTTTTGCTAGGATAGGCAATGTTTGTACACATCTCCAACTTCTTTCATAGCTCTTTGAATGTTGGATATTGAATTATCTAATGAAATCTTATCCTTGGCTATCATTGTCTTTAATTCTTCCAGTCTTTTTCTTTCAAATTCCTGCCTTATTTTTGTTTCTGCAGATTTCTCAAAAGATTCAAACTAATTACTTACTGAATTTATTAATCTTTTCAAATGTCTTGCTGGGGGCATAGATGAAACCCTCTTGTGGGTAGGCAGCAACTTCTCCAAAATCCCAGATGCTTCATTAATCAGTTTATTATCCTTAGTAAGTGATTTCAACATCTCTTCTTGAGCCTTTTCTTGATCAATTAAAGCCCACTTAAATTTCTGTGTTGGAGACGTGTCTAGATTTATTTGACCCTGTAGTAATTCTGGTTCATCCCAATCTTGCTTCTCTTTCTCTAGCACTTCTTTTACTGAAGTAGCAGTATCTCTTGTCACCTTTTCTTCAAAAAGTGAGACTTTCCTTTTCTTTTCTCCTTCAATTGTGGCTTCTGTAATAGATAAGATCCTTATTCTTTTTCTGCGACTCAATGCTAGTCTCTCCTCTTTAGATCTCTTATCAAGTTCCTTTCTAGAGTGTTTGATGTCCATTCTACTAGAGTACTTGTGAACTCAGATCCTCCTGATTTGGTTTCTACCTTACTTAATTGTTCATCTAATGTTCTTTCTGACTGCTTAGGTTCCATCGACATTTTGGAAGATAATTCTGAGAAAGTCCTGAATCTGTCCTATTTGGGATCAGTAGGTTTACTTAGTAGTGTATCCTCTAATTCAGTCAAGACATCTTCTGCAACTTCATAACCTAGTGCAGGAGCCCACACAGTTCTTGGTTCCATAGCTTCCATAAAGCATTTATCCTTATCCACCATGAATATAATGTCCTTTTCATACTTTATCACTACTTTTTTAGGTATCCAAAACCTTCTTACCATTTTTTGTTGAAAATCTCTGAACTATTTCCACATGATTTCATTTTGCATATCTGCATTACCCAAACTCTATAAATGATTTCTTATTTGAGCAACTATAGTGATGTAGCACACAACATACACTCAATACAATTTTGCCATTAATCATGTGAGAGCCAAAGACTTGAAGACTGGAACATAAAAAAACTTCTATTCATCAACTCTGCTACTACAATGAGAGAAAACTCTCTTATATCCAAAAAAACAAAAAAATCAAAAAATTACCTTTTTTAGCAGATTTCGACAATTGTCAGATTTTGCCATGTTAGGTAATTTTACAATCATATCTTGAAAATCCTATTTTTTCCCAAAAGCTTCCTAAAACTAAGGTAGGATGAAATGCCAACTAATATTCTAAATTCGAAACTGAGTTTCAATTTATTACAAAAGCAACTTTTTTAAAATCTAGAAAAAAACACTAAATTGCTATTTTGAGGGCCAAGATGAAAGTTTCAAGCCCTAAAAAAGTGCCAAGATGGGCTCTAACCCACTAGGATGGTTGCGAAACCACTTTCCACCTCATAATGCATCCACCCATAAAATCTCGTAGAAAACCCACATCCGAGTCAAAAGTTATGATCTCCGGAAGTTCAAGCCAAATAACATTTCCTAGACCAAGTTGCTCTTTTAGGAAGTAAAAGAGTAAACATGTAATCAATGTTCCATATATTTGAAAGCATGATTAGTTTCTTTTGCCCTTTTCAAGTTCTCCATAAGTTCTTTCCAAAGCAATTCACAAAGATCATAATCTGTATTATTTTTTATTATGTCATACGCTATGTATATAGCTAATGCAGACACATAATTTTCCTTGCTGGAGAAGTATATTTTGTAATTGATAATCATTGATGCAAATCTGATAGTTGGATCCCTTATATCATTCACTGTAAGGCCATTCTTCTCAAATTTGGCTCCTATTAGCTGCATTACCACATTGTTCTTTATTTTCTTTGTTCCTAGAATCCTTTCGGAAGAGCTCATTCTGGTTACTGCTTTAATGGCTTCTTTAGTTATCAAATAGGGTTCATCAATCCATAAAGATTCATCATGAATTCTGCTTAGTATAAGCTTGACCCATGCATCAATTGGAATTGAGGGAAAGTCCAACCAGGTGTCAAATTTCTTTTTTCCTAGAACTTGTAATCATCTTTCAGCACAATGTTTGTAGTAGTCAGTTCATCCAGATATATTTTTCCTAACTTCATATGATCATATTCTTCTAAACCAGTATGAATGTATGCCCTAATATCTTCCATATGCATAACCCAATGTGGAGTAATTGAGAATGCCCCTAACGGATCATTTTTCTGCAATTTGAAGAATTATTTCTTAAACTTGGGGCGAGACATTTTTCCTATCTTGATTACATGAGGAGTAAACATTTTTCAAGAGCAATTTAATTTTCACAGTAGGGTTTCAAGTTGTAAATACCTCTTTCATCAGAATAAGGTTTCCTTTTTCTAAAATTCTTCAAGCCCTTCAATTCCTAGTTGCTGTTGCTCTAGGTCTATTCTGATCTCTCTGAATACTTGATAGCTTTGAGTGTAAAGTGACTTTGAGATTAAACAAGTTCCTTTTTAATCTTCGCATGACTTGACCTAAATGCCATTAAATGCTCATTTCCAAAAGCTATTAAAACCTATTACTATAGAACACAGTCAATTAGGATTGCTCTAGAATATGCCTCATTTGCTCTTTTTCTTCCATTTTTCTTTTAAATAGGTGTGTCACATCAAATTCCATTATACATCTTCGTGCCTAATTTTGGCACCCACATTTTGTATGGGGGTTTTGAATTTTCAACACTGCTCCCCCCTAGGCTAGAGCTCTTGATTTACTTCCTGGAGGAAGTATCTGCACCAGATGGTGATGTGGATTGATCCCTGACTTCTATTACTTCTTTCTTAATCCATACCTTGTTCATTTCTTTCTTGGTTTCAATCGGATCAACCTTTTCGTTTCCTTTGTCATTTATTTGCTCTGTTTCTCTTTCTTCAGAATAGTAATTTTTCTTCACGTTTTTGCTTCTGCAATATCTTGCAATATGTCTAGATTTGTTGCAACTGAAGCACACCACACTCTTTTGTCCTTGAATCCTTTTATTCATTGAGTTTGATCTACATTGATTAGCCATATGTCCAAATCTATTGCATGCAAAGCACTTTCCATTGAATGATTGATTGTTCCTAATATTTTGAAAATTAGTTCTTACCGAGCTTCTGCATTCATTTGATCTGTGTCCCATTTTGTAGCATGCATTGCACCTAATACAATTCTTACTCACTTTACTTCTTCATACAACATCTCTATGACCAATTCTATTGTAAGTGAAGCATTTACCCTTGAATGATTGTTCATTCCTCCCATTGTTGAAACTTTTGCTACTCTGATTTCTACATTCATTTGCTCTATGAACAAATTTCTTACGATTGAAACATTGACCAAAGAATGATGTAATCTTTTGATTTGTTATGTTCCTACACTAAGTAGCCCTATGAACAAAATTATTGCATGCATTACAATAACCATTAAAAGATGGGTACCTTTGAGCATTTGGTTGTCTGACCAGAGGTCTTCTAGGTCTTCTTTGATTTCTGAGCTGATATCCTTTGTTTTCCCTTGATTCCATGTTCATTTGTCTAGAGTTTGAACTTTCTCTTTTCTCAAATCCTAAACCATGTTTGCCATCAGCATTCCTTTGGCTAGAAATCATTTCATCAAGCTTTGCAGTACTTATCTTGAATTTTTCTTCAAAACTTCTAGCTTTTTCAAGATATGTTTTTAAACTTATAATTTCTTTTTCAAGTTTAACACAATCAAATTTAGATCATCTTCTACTTTTTTTCTTTCTGTAACTTCTACTTCCAAATCATATAGGGCTTCATTTGTTGATAACAATTGGTCACTGGGTTCTTTGTATTTGTCTTTGAGTTTCTTGACTTGCTCCTTCAGCTTTAAGATGCATTCATCAACTTGATTTAGATTTTCCTTCAAATCTATAACCTCTGCTTCAGAATTTTCAAGATCCATAAGAGCTGCTTCTAGTTGGTTGTACCTCTCATAATTCCCAAACCTTCTTGCTGCCATGATCACACTATCCCAGATCTTCCTTAAGTTGTTAAACTTTTTCCAAGGAACCTTTCTCTGATACCAATTGTTGATTGTTAAGAACACTGAGAGGGGGGTGAATCATTGTTCTATAAATCTTTTCTTGCACTTTTACTTTTAACCATTTCAAAATAGTAATCCAATAGAAACAAAACATACAACTGAACAACATCCACAAAAGCATGACACAAAACACCAAGATTTTACGTGGAAAACCCAAAGAGGGAAAAACCACGGAGAGGATTAGCTCTCAAAAATATATTGTAATCTTTACAAAAATGCTGTTTAGGCTTGGTCACTCCACGGGCCTAGAACATGTTGGCTAACTGCCATTAAGTACAACTAGATTTAACAAGCTCACTACCTCAACCCTAAACCTAGCAAGATTACAATGAGGGTTGTTAAACCCCAAGGACTGTTAAACCCTACTAAATGCTCACTACCATCTCACTGACTTGATGACAAAAAATTGCTTCCAAATAGATCACACATGATAACTGAATACTGCTTTAGCATCTGCCACTATGCCAAGGTGCAGTCATTTAGCAGCTGGATTCTAAATCCCAAGTCTTCATCATTGCTCTTCTTCTAAGTCTGCTCTTCTATTCGCATGCTCTCTTCTCACACCTCTATGCTCACACACCACACCACTCAACTAAAGATCATCACTCTTATATATCTGCATCATGATTTAATCCATAATCAAGTCAGCTTTTAAGAAGTGAAACATGTACATAGAAAGATGTACCTTGTCGCTCAATCCAATGTGCTATGTGTCACACGGACCCAAATGTTCTCCCAAACATGTTTATATATGTTAGATCTAATCATTCAATTACTTGCATAGATCTTTCACATGCTAACCTTTCTCTGCATCATGATTTATCTCACCAGTCAGCCTGTTCCTCAAGAGCATGCTTAACAACTTCATCTGCTGACTTACAACTTTTATTGAGGATATCAAAACATCTTCCAAAACATATCAAGGACTCTTTATGCATTCCCAATCCTACCCTTATAACCGCAAGCCATCATATAATCTTGCAGATAAATGTGGACCATTAGAACTCAAACTATGTCTCTGTCAAACTCTGTTAAACACTATGCTGATACTTAACAACTTGTAGCTAGCCTTCTGGTGAACTTCAGATCTTCAAACTTTGGGATGAGATACTTCATACAAGTCTTTACAACATCTTACAACTGCATAACAAAATACTTATTTGCAGAGGAATGGGGACCACTGCAGTATGCCATGTTTACCATTTCCTGCTATACCTTTTCTTACCTGGACTTACACATTTCTCCAAGATGACTTCCGGAGGAAGTCAGGACATAATCTCTAAGGCATAACACTATCAAACAATTGAAAACATCATACTTAAACTGCATTATCGGATCATCATCTACGGAGGCATATTGTCTAGCTTACTGTCCTCTACTCTGCATACTTTCCATACTTAGCCATTTTCTGTCAAGCGGACCTAGAATCTAATATGTTCTTCCAAAGATATCTCTTCCTGTCATGGTGATAGGATCTCTGAGCCTTGTTGCCATCAATGAAAACATACAGAGCCATACCGGAGTAGTGTCTCTTGCCAATAATTCTGACACATAGATGATCAAACTTCACATCAGTCTGAACATCCAAGTGACACTTGTGGTAGTTCTACTTTATATGCTGAGACTATTGAGAGGTTTGAAAATGCTTTGAGTGAACTTGATCAAACAATACATAACACACCAAACTTGTCAACTAGAGACAAGTTGGTTATGATCTGACAAGAGATAGGACGTGTGATCGGCATCGTTCAATCATAGAACCCTTATGATCAAATTAGTGTCAACATGTTCTATACGTCACTTTCTCGGAGTGTTGGTGGCAATGAGAAATGGCCATCTATTTCTAGGCTGGTTTTAGTAGATAATGTTCTCAGCATGTTCCCATCTTATAGGGGACAAGAGAGAGTGAGAGGCTATTCCCCCACCAAGTGTGAGGATTGAATTGTGGGTCCTTTTATCTATCCTAGATTTTTGGTAGCACATCACAAATGGCCTAACAATGATGAGTTACCATTGTATTTTTACAAACAATTATATGCAGAGTTCCATTACATTTATATGTCAATTATACATCTTTGCCTAAACATGCTAGATAGGCAAGAGGGAGGTTTGCAAACAAAGTTGAGTATAGATGACCAGAGTTTCCACCTCCTGTGAACAAGAGGTCCATAGTTGGTCCACACCTTTTGGTTCTTCCAAAAAGTGTGGAACTAGCAGAATCTGCAGAACCATCAATGAACCCCTCGAGATGCAAGATTGTTGAGAGCCTCACAACTATTACTAGTGAGGTTGATTAGTTATCATCTGATCATGTTGGGAGATATTTGTTACGTCCGCGGAATCACATTCATCCCACTAAGGCCACATTGACCAGTTCTGATTGTTACATTCATGTTGATATACCATCACCACATGATGTGGCATGGATTAGTGGAGATCATGCTTTGTGTAATATGACTAGATGCCTCGCTAGTGATTTATTGGATGCATACTAGTTCATCAGCGATGAGTATGGGATCCCACTTAATGGTATATCCTCACATGTTAGGGAACATTTTGGTAGACAGAGGAGCCATGGTGAGGCAACTTCATAAGGTTTGAGGGGACATCAGGATGTTCCAGTTGGTCCTACATGCTCCACCCCTCAACATGTTCCAAATCAAGTTTAGGTTATTGCACATGTTCTAGATCAGGTTCAGTTTACTACACCTGATCTTCTAGGAGGTGAGTATAGCAGGCTTCTTTATGGTACTGAGACTACACCATCTACACATCTCTCATTCTCCCTCTAGTCTTCTAAGTTCAGTGGGATTAGGGGGGGTCCTCGGTGCTACTGCAGTCAAGGTAATTTATTTTAAAAAATTACAATCGAAATTAAATCATGCAGATGTTCAAGCTCTAACTCTTGATTGAAATTGTGTGTACATGTATGAATTTAATGTGTACATTAGACTCATGTTGATGTCCTAGCACATGCATATGGAGATTTATAATATGCTAATGATCCTAGACATCATCATGAGGTATTGATTTTTAAGTACACATATATCTTTAATATTTTTTACATACACACATCAAACTTACAAGTTTTTGAACTAAATACACATGGATATATGCACATGTACATGTCATATAAGTTCCAGGATCAGGTCATGGTTCTTGTTAGACTCATGTGCATGCTCATCATCTACATGATCCAAACCTTAGATGTCAGGTAATTTAGAGATCTGTCAAGTATTAATTATTTATTTAAAATTAAAATAGGTTATATATATGATTTTAAAATTTTATGGTGTTTCATGTGCAGGGCTCAGGTCAGGGATCATGACATGGATCAGGTCAAGGATCAAGACATGGCTTGGGTCAAGGATTAGGATAGGGCTCGAGACATAGCAAGGCTCAATCCATTCACCGTTATCTATCTAGACATTTATGAGTTTTTAAATTACATGAGTTGAACATGTTTTATATTTGTACATTTGGACATTATGAGTATATTTTCAAGACATTGTTATGAGTCACATGCATGTTTTATATTTACATTTGGACATTATGAGTCTATATTTGGGCATTATGCTCATTTCCAGACATTATGAGTATGTTTTATATTTACATTATATATATGTATATTTTTATGTTTTGTATCTAGAGACGTTCTTAAATTATGAGTCATGTATGTTCTATATTTTAGTTTTATATCTTGGACATTTGGACATTATTGATTTATGATAGAAATTTATTTATGATGAAATTTACATAGTTTTTTCATACAAAGATACTTGTATGCTGGTACCATTTGCAATTGCAATACTAATATAATAACATTATAATTATTTATATCTAGAGTTATTCTTAAATTATGAGTTGAATATATATGTTTTATATAAAATAGTTTTAAATATCTTGGACATTTGGACATTACTGATATAATAATGTATTATAATTAATTATTTATAACAACTATTTAATTGAGATATAATTTGTTATAATTTCATAACTTTATGCTGACATACATGGATGTGCCTGATAGGTCTCTAGATGGATAATGATCTTCTTGGAAGTAACAATTCAATGGTATACATTGAAAGCCACCATCAAGAATATTATTTAAGAATTGATATATAATTTGTTATAATTTCATTTAACTTTGTACTGACATGTGGATGTGGTTGATGGGTCTCTCTAGATAACTATATTCTTGGAAGTAACTTTATAACTATTAACTCTGATCAACAATCATGGCCATTTGTTATTTTTAAACAAATGGATGACGTAGTATAGATAAACTTTATGGTTGTAAAGCAAATGCAGGAAGATATCTTAGCATTTTCTTTACAACCATAAAGTTTATATGTACTACTTCGTCCATTTCTTTAGAAACAATAAATGACCATGATTGTTGATCAAAGTTGACAGTTATAAAGTTATTTCCAAGAAGATAGTTATCCATAGAGACATATCAAACACATCCACATGTCAGTACAAAGTTATGAAATTATAACATTATATATCAATTCTTAAATAATATTCTTGATGGTGGATTTCAATGTATATCTTTGAATTGTTCAAACCTTCTTAGTGCATCCATGTATGAACTTATTAAAAGAACTATGTAAATTATGAACTAGATAGATATCTAATGTAGGCCCTTGTTAAGTTTGAGGCCCCTAACTGATAATGATACAAAAAGTTAAAAAAGAACTTAATTGATAAATTTACATATAATGATCTACCAAACTCACATGATGAAATAACATAGATTTAAAAGTTTGTGGCCTAAGTAGCTCATTTGAACATGTAAATTATGAACTCTAGATATCTATACAAAAATAGCTTCCCTTAGCTTTGAGAAATATTTAAATTATGTGTTGACAAGGCCAACCACTTGAAGGTGGAAGCTCATGTGGCCTCACCTAAGACACCTAAGACCTAAGACACGTAAGACATCTATAAGACATCTATGACCTAAGACACCTAGAAGACATAAGACCTAAGACACCTCTAATACATCTAAGACCTAAGACACCGAAGATGAATCTAAAACCTGAGACATCTAGAAGACATAAGACCTAAGACACCTAAGACCTAAGACACCTAAAAGACATAAGACCTAAGACACCTAAGACATATAAGACCTCAGAAGATCTACTTGACACCTAAAATGTCCATCTAAGACCTTAGAAGACATACTTGACACCTAAGACATCTAAGACCTACTTGACACCTAAGACCTAAGACATCTAGATACCTTTAAAGACCTAAGACATGTCTAAGACATAAAACACCTTTAAAGACACCTAAAACACCCGACGTAAAACACGTACGACATGCCTACACACCTAAGACATATCTAAGACACCTAAGACATCTAATACCTAAGACACCTAAGACATAAAACCTAATCTACCAAAATTAAAGACTATATATATAGTTTAGAGATCATACCTACATAGTTCATGAAGTTCAATAATCAAGAACCATTGAAATTAAAAGATGAAAGGAAAGAACTATAAACAATCATAAATTTTGAAATAAAACTAATTTATTTATATATCTTAGGAATCTAGTGTGAACATACCTTCATACCATGTATTGATCAAGGTTCAACTTGCTCTTCAATAATGTAACTTATATCATCCATACAACTTTTAAAGCTCTTGGTACATATAATCCAGATATTATCTATCTTTTATTATCTCTAAAAAATTTTCATGATCTTCAATAGACAACCTCCACTTTTGTTGACCACATCCTCTTTTTGGTAAAGTTTCAAAATTTAATCTTGTTTCTATAACTAAGTGACTATAATGTAGAACCTTTTATCCTAGCATATAATCAATAAATATAATACCATTTTTATCTATCTTTGTTTGTTGATAATATGTACCTTCAACAACGACTGATCCAATGGGATAATATTGTACATCACCATCTATCATTGATTCTAACAATTTGGATTTTGGTTGTGTGCATCTTAGTAGATAGTAATCTACACCTTCTAAATTGTCATTTTTTGCAACCACAACAAAAACATCTCCTGTACACACCACAAGTAAACATGTCTATACATTATCTAGATTCAGTGTAAATCATTCAAATATTTATAATGACTCTTGACTTAGGTAGAATATAAATCAAAATTTTGTAAGTTAAAATTTAATTGAAATTTACATTTAAAATTTACCTATAACAATTAAATCCAATACACATTTAGAATCAACTTAATATAGAGGATCATAGACATCTACAATGTCACTATCTTCAAAAGGAGGCATTGATACTATTTATTTCATTTCCCATTGTGAAATATATCCATCTCTAATATTCTCACATTGTACAATATGTGCATTGTTCTCAATGAAATCAACACAAAAACATGATTTTTCTCTCACTTGAATAGAAAGAGGCTTGCTATGTACTATAGTCATGACTTGATACAAAATTATAATACCATTAATTGTGTGACAATTATAAGGATTCAATCGATCAATATCTGTGTATGAACAAATTCAAGCTCATGATCCAATTAAGACTAAACTTCTAAATTTACTTCTTTAATATTTATTTAATTTCAAGCATCCAATTAAGACTTGCGTAAATGTCAATATCAATGTATTAAAACAAATTCAATAAGTTCATGTACTTGAATTTAAATAAAATTTTCAAATAACATATTCAATTTACATACATACCTTTAACTTCCCAAAAATAGTGTTTCTTGTGTATTGAGTCACGGACACCAAAATAAATTTTGCACCATTCAACAATTTCATTTGCATTCCGTTTGGTGTTACCTGCAAGTTCATGTCAAGGTGAAGTATTCAACAATTTTAAATAATTTACATAAATTCTGTATATTGTACAAATTTACCTACAAGTTCATATTGGTGAAGGGCACGCTTCACACATGCTCTTGCTCCATCATGCTCTCCTTTTCCATGTCCACTCTCAAACAAATTCCACAAAAAAATTATATTATGTCTAGCATGTTGTTGCATTAACCAATTAAATGCTTTTAAAGACTTAAATTGTCTTGTATTTAGTTATATAAACAACCATTTGAAAACTAAAAAATAATTAAAAACTATATGTATATAAGTAATTGATTCAAGTCAGTAAAGTTATAAATTTAAATTTGAAAATAAAAAATAAAAATAAAATCAACACTTACCAGCACATCCATCAGACCAAATCTAGTGTTGTAATGCACTTATGTCACATCGTCTCAAATCTTTAAAGAACATTCCAAAATAATGTACTACATAACTTCTATCATGGCTCGTATCATCACTGATATAAAAGTGAACCTCCTTGATGATAATTCATTCATCTTCGCTACTTTCTTCAACATCTACAAGTAACTCAGCATGTCTATAGCAAACTTGTACAATGATTACGACTTACTCTGAATGATATTATTGGCTTTGAATTTTAGTTTGAGGACTAAATGTATAGTTCTCAGAAAAATCTACAATAGAAAGAATACAACCTAGTGGAAAACAATTCTTTGAGTCTTGAAATTGTTCAGCTTGCCATCTTGTGTCGTGACAAAGTTGGATATGCGGGTATATGATGTTACAAAATTTAGAGTCCATAAACTCATTGTAGGGCAATTCACTCTCTCAAAACAATTTTTTTGGACTCAGCACTTGACTTCGTTGAGTATTTCTCATATTCAAATCTCTTCCAAACAACTAGCATTGAATGATCAATATTCTCAAATGGTATTAAAAGTTTCCTCAAATTTCCACAATCTATACATGCATTTTTTATACAGTGTACATTGAATTCATTTGAATCTTCTTATTTTTCACATAAGATAGACTTCACAAATTATGTTGTACTTCCAGGGATGACTACAATTGAATTAACTATTGACAACTTTTTTATATGACTGTAGGTATAGATGAAATTCAACATGATTTTGACAGCAATAAGTTTCACGTACTTTATTTATATGTATGAAACATAGTTGCAAACTCTCAAACATCCTTTGAAAAATCTTCATCTATGGAAATTCTTGCTTGAATGCTTCAAAAAGTTAACTTTGTGTTGTATCTATAAAATGTTTTGGACGAAATTTTTTTTTTACCAACTTCACCTTTTATTTATATAGTGTCCCTTCTATTGGAAGAAACATGGGATTGGTTGGTCCAATATCTAATTATGTTTTGGTTTACATCTTCTGAAAATTTTGTCTTTCTGAGGGAGTCAACAAATATTTACCCAATTACTTTCAATGTTTTCATCTAATCTGTTTCCCTTTTTGATATATCTTTGAACAGTTCTCCTAGATATATTTACTACTTTGGCAATTTCTTGAACTTGTCTTCTATGTGATAATTTTTTACTAGAAATTATAGTCATCAATGCTCTACGTTTAGCACTTAAATCAATAGCTTGACTCTTGGTTTTAACAAAATCCAATGAGCCACTTCTTGCAAGTTTTCAACTACTGTCTGATTTAATAAATTTAAAGATTTTTTCTTATTATCGACCCCTAACAACTCCAAAATAGGGGTCACTTCTTTTCACCTAAATAACTTTGCGCATAATTGTGATTTTCTAATGAGAGATTTATCTTCAAAAAATTCATCCTAAATTCTTTGAGTGAAGTTTTATTGTGCTTTTAGGTAACATATGTTCAGGTGAAATCATCTTGAAAAGAGAAACCTCATCCATTTACATAAGATTTTTCATTCCATACAAAATGTTTCTATCACTAGTACCAGTTTCTTCTTGTACTTGATCATTACCATGCTCTTCAACTTGTTCATCAATACTTTCAATGGGTTGTTCTTGACTAGATGATCCTAAAGTCAAATTCCCCCTATTTAGTTCGTTTTCATCTATTTTTTGGTCATACAGCCTTGATCTAGTTCTTTTATTCCCCATCACAAATTTTTTGTTTTAATTCACCTACACACATACACATGCATGTACATCCCAATAAATTGAAGTCATGGAGTTCAATTTCTACATGATTTTAATCTATCATTCAAGACCAATATATATGAACAATAAATACACTCATAAACTTTTAAAATTAATCAATGACAATTTGTGAATTATTGTACCTTGAAAATTTGTAGCCTCTCTTGCCAAAAAAACTCTTTTTTTGTGCTTTCTCCAAATGCTTGAATTGAAAAAAATAAAAAATAATTTGTAGCCTCTATTGCGAAAAAAAACTGCTTCTTGTATTTTCTCTTAATGTTTGAATTAAAAAAAATAAGCAAAAATGAGCCTATGTTTATATGAAGTTGTTTCAATTTGGAAAAAAAATATGGTTGATCAAATGGGGTCCTGACCAGAAAAGTTTTGATTCGGATGAATCGAACTCACCCGAGTCAAACTCGGGCAAGTTCAATTCACTCGAAACCATCTATGTGGCATCCTACTTGGCAGCCACCTACTCCTTTTTTAGAATTTTCTGAAACTCTCAATTTGGACTAAATATTTCTTCAATAAGAATGGATTATTTCAAAAAACTAAAAACACCCTTTTATAAAGCTCTGAGTTTACAATCCAAGTATATATATTTTGTTTTGATATTTTGATTAGTTTAAATATGTTATTGTTTTAAATTATTGCAAGTAGGCTGTTATAATCAAATATGACATTGATTAGAAAAAAAAAATATAAAACCACATCAAAATTTTTTGAAAATTATATGGTGCACTGGAGGAAAGAGTCCTCTCCAAAAGGGTATAATTGGTTTTTTGAAAATGATAAAAAACTTATACAAAAGTTGATGTGGAATGAGAAATATCAAATTCTGGTAAGTTTGACTTTAAACCGTTATTACGAGGAAAGTATGCATTGAAAACTATTTTTTTTCCATGCACTAGATATTGAACTAATCTATTCGAGAAAAAAAATTAGGGAAAAATAAGATTGTTTTTTTTTTGTGACGTGGACTCGACATCACTTTTTCTTGAAATTTTCAGCAATTCAAAATTTGCTCTAAAATTTATAAAAAATATCAAAATAATTTTTTAATTTTTTTTTAAAATTACAAGCATAAAATTCATCATGAGTTCTACATTTCATTAGTTTACATAATTTTGAAATTCAAAACATAAATGTGACTTTTATGAGGTTGAAGTTGAATTTGTTTTTTGTGTTGGTTAATTCCTTTATAAAAATGTTACATAGGTTTGTACTTTTACCATGGAAGGGAGGAAAAATGGATGGATCCAAGGTGGAGAAGTCACAGAGAGGTTCAGTTTAAAACTTCTAGAAAATATATTGAACATGAATTTTGATGAGGGATATAAGGTGTCAATCCAAAACCTCGTGGAAATAGCCTATATAGAAACTCTCTGAAGAGGCTCAAGACTGTGATGAAGCGGAAATGGATGAAAGGGATGGATGTAAGATGATTTCTCAACTCCATGGATTATGTGTTATGCTGCACTAATAAATGAGAGACATCTTTATTTGATATAGCATGAGATGTTGTGCACCAAGGTATAAGGAACTAGGGTGACAATGTGTGCCATGCGTAAAAGCCAATTGATTAGGGCATGAGCAACCCTATGCCATATAGAACCATGATATGGAAGACCATTGTACCACTATGGTAGGTAGGTTAGAAGACCATTTCTAATGCAAGATAAAAAGATAATGAACACACACAAGATAGCACACATCTACAAAAATATTCAAAGAAAAACATGATGTTGCTCCTGGTCAAGCTGAAAATCCAAAGATTGATGGATTGATGATGTTGGATTATGTTGTTGATGATAAGAACAACACGAGGATTGGGAATGGTATATCCCAATGATGGTGATGATGGATGATTTGGATCAAAGGTTTGCAGTAAAGTTGGGAACAAGACCATGGATTCGATTGGATGATTTTTATTATGTTTCTTAGCTTGTGATGCATAGTGATAAGGATTGATCTTGGGATTTTGGATGTTAGGGAGATTGGGATAGTTGGGGATTTGGATTTCTGGGAGGAGAATGCACTGGGTTACATGTAGGTAGCCTTAAGCTAGATACCAATGAGAATGGAAAGCCAATTCTATTGATGAGGCATGATAGAATGATGGGGATGAAATGAGAAGGGGATAATGGATAAGAAGTATTAGTGATAAGGGGATGATGGATAGGTGATAGTGGAGAGTGGATAATAGATAGTGGAGTAGAAGTAAAATGAAATGATGTAGGGATGAAGTCATAATAGATGGTTTGGATAGGGTAATGAAGTGATTGGGTGATAGATGGGGGAATGGAGTGCTCAAAGCGGATTCAAGCTATCAAAATCACGATCAAGGGAAGGGTAGGATTAGGATGTGGGGATAGGGGGATGATGGAATAGGAGGAAAGGATAGGAGATAAGGGAGGATAGGTATGTGATAAAGGATGACAGATGTAGGATGGATGGATGTAATAGAGTGACCAACTGGGTAACTTGTTGGTAGTGTGAATTGGTGATGTTATAAAATGACCAAAGGGATTGGGGGATGAGAGATGGGGTATGATGGTGGATAGAGGATAGAGGAGAGGTGGATATAGGGAGTGTGAAGGTGATCTCCAAGGACTACATCACTTAGGAAGAGGATACCCCACTCTAGATATGGGTCGCTGGGTAAAAGTACAATGCTGTGTCACACTTTTATAAAGGAAACGGCCAACGCTGATCCAACTTTTAAATTTGAATCACTAAAAAGTGACATATATGTTTTAAATTTTGAAATGATGTAAATTAATAAAATATTTATTTTTTAGTATATTTTATGTTTCTATTTTTTTGAAAAAATTAAAAAATTATTTGAATATAGTTTTTAATAAATTGACACTATAATTTAGTTGCTGATAAAATGCTGAAAAAATGAAGTTACATGAGACATCAATCTTTATATAGTAAATTTTATTTGTTTTTCTTCAATTTTTTTGTCCGTATATATAACTTGAAACTTTACGGCATGGATATATTTTTTTTCAATTTTGATAAACATATATTTTTAAACAAATATTAAAATGTGCGTGTATTAAAACATAATTGTTTCCAGTCGACGTCAACTTTCATATTAACTATTTATCTAAAATAGAAAAAAAATTATACCATCTTGATATAGATTCTTTTATCTAGGGCATCATATTTTTTTCAATTTTTTTAAATAAGTTTTACTATTTTTCCTTGACATGGTAATTGACTTAATGTTTTGTGCTGATAACCTACTTTTAGTAAAAATAAAAAAGTAAAATATATATAATAATTAAACTATTAAAATATATATTTTTTTGAAAACTAAACTTATAGATCTACAAAAGGGTATTTTTATATTTTAAAAAAAAATGTTATTTACACGAGTAGAAGTTGTTGAAATATCAAGTTTTTCAAATAATTTTATTTTTTTGGTAAATTGGCCTCATCATAGTGCTACATATGCATTTAGCCAACAATTTTAGTTGGAAAAGTTGTGCACATAGCTAACTTAGCTAGAATGAATCTTACAAGATCATATGTTTGACCAAAACTGATTTTTAGTTAGAAATACTTAAATTCACTTGTGCTGATAAGTCAGTTGAAAGTGTGCTCATGATGAGGTGTTATTATGATGGGGGAAATGGATGAACATTATAGGATATGCATGGAAGGAAGGTATGTTAAGGTGTGTCTAAGGCATGTCTCACATATTTTTCCCCTGTCGTTAAAAGGATCACAAGAAAGCAAGTAGGATGGAAGAATGAGAGGATAGGATAGCATAAGAATACATAGTGGATAGGATCAGGGAAAGACAATTGGATAGATAGTGGAGGGGATTAATGGACAAGTAGATGGGAAGGGATGGGATGATAGGATAAGGATATGCGATGTATGGGGAAATGATAGGCTAGCTGAGATTTTCCCCCAAGTGTAGGGTGCAAATAGGTGAGGGATTATGCATGACGCCCACAAGGGTTTTTCATCATGGTACTTGTCAAAGGTGCCATGAGAACTGGTTCTCACCATTGGACGAATGTATTTCTCATTAATTTTTCAATCTTTCAATTTTTTTGCTTTTTTTCTATTTTTTTATTTTTTTGCTTTTGATATTTGGATGGGATGGATGGATTTGGATAGAGAAAGAGGATGATATGTAGGATGAGGACAACTCAAGCGTTGGTTTCCATACACAATGGAAG
Source organism: Cunninghamia lanceolata (assembly GCA_027924645.1). NCBI lineage: Eukaryota > Viridiplantae > Streptophyta > Pinopsida > Cupressales > Cupressaceae > Cunninghamia > Cunninghamia lanceolata. Next base: position 2,682,629 of record BSBN01000099.1, on the reverse strand, counting down.
TATCCCATGTTGGATGGATGTTGTACATGGACCATGTCAAGTGGAATGATGCGCATGGATATTGGTAGGAGACGACGTGAGATGGAGATGGAGTCGATGGCAATAGTGGATTGTAATTTGTATTATGTATGGTAATGATGAATGATGGATGGATGTATAAATGGTGAATGGATGAAGGATGTATGGATTTTGTGAGAGCATGGACCATAGGGGTGTGATGGGGGAGATATGAGGGATAAGGGATATATGATGGAGGGATGAAGGTATGTGGAAATGTTGTGATGGGAATCAAGATAGACGGTTGCACACACTGTAATGTATTTGAAAGCTTTTTATTTTGAGATGGAGTGGGGAGTAATGGGGATATTTTATTATGGGGTTGGGATGAAGGTTTGGGGGATTTCTAATTGGGGCATAAATTTGAAACACATCCTACAAACTATGAACTAAACTTGTGCAGGTTGAACAACACGGTGTGTAGCTCAACCTCCAACTTCATATATACAACAAAATCCTATCAACACCCCACAACAATATAAAATAAAAAATACACTTTTGTTGGGGTCCACATACCTTTTTCACCTGAAGAGAAAGGTTGTGAAATCCAACCATTCATTTGGGATAACCTCAAATGAGAAGAAAAACACATCTTACGAACCATGAACTAAAGTTATGCACGTTGAACAACACAATGTGTACTTCAACAGGGAAGTTTATTTATACAATGAAATCCTAACGTACAAAATGAAATACAATTATTTGCACAGTAGCATGTGAAAGAAAAGATAAATGGGAAGACACATTGGTTGGAGTGCATATATATATATATATATATATATATATATATATATATATATATATATATATATCTGTTACATGAAGAGAAAGGTTGTGAAATCCATCAATACCTTTGGGATAACATTGAATGACCAATTATGTCCTTCCATTGCTGCCACAAAGCTCAAATCAATAACAAATTGTTTAAATCTGTTGAAAATGTTTTGAATCAATATTTGAGTCAACTAAGAGGCACAAATTTGAAACATATATTACGAACCATGAACTAAACTTGTGCAGGTTGAACAACACAATGTGTAGTTCAACCTACAACTTCTTATATATAATGAAATCCTATCACAACCCTACAACAACATAAAATGAGGAATACACTTCTATTGGGGTGCACATACCTCTTTTACTTGAAGAGAAAGGTTGTGAAATCCATGCATTCATTTGAGATAACCTCAAATGATAAGAAAAACATATCTTACAGATCATGAACTAAAATTGTGCAAGTTGAAAAACACAATATGTAGTTCAACCAGGAAGTTTATATATACAGTGAAATCCTAGCATCCAAAATGAAATATAATTATTTGTACACAATCATGAAACAACACAAAATGAGGAAGATACATTATTGTGGTGCATATATATTTGTTACACAAAGCGAAAGGTTGTGAAATTGACTAATACCTTTGGGATAACCTTAAACGACCAATTATGTCCTTCCATTGCTGCTACAAACCTAACACGTTGTTTGAATCTATTGAAAACTTTTTAAAATAGTATTTGAGTCAAATAAAAGAGGCATAAATTTGAAACACATCTTAAAAACCCTGAACTAAACTTGTGTAGGCTTAAAAACACAGTGTGTAGTTCAACATGCAACTTCTTATATACAACAAAATCCTATCACAACCCTACAACAACATAAAATCAGGAATACACTTTTGTTGGGGTGCACATACCTCTATTATCTAAAGAGAAAAGTTGTCAAATCCAACCATTCCTTTGAGATAACATCAAATGTACACAAAAACACATCTTACCAACCATGACCTAAACTTGTGCAAGTTGGACAACATAATGTGTAGTTCAACCTGCAACTTCATATATACAACGAAATCCTATCACAACCCTACAGCAACATAAAATTAGGAATACACTTTTTTGGGGGTCCACATAATTCTATTACCTGAAGAGAAACATTGTTAAATCCAACCATTCATTTGAGATAACCTCAAATGAGTAGAAAAACACATCTTATGAATAATGAACTAAAGTTGTGCAGGTTGAACAACACAATGTGTAGTTCAATAGGGAAGTTTATTTATACAGTGAAATCCTAATGTGCAAAATGAAATATAATTATTTGTATAGTAGCATGAAAGAACACATAAATGGGAAGACACATTGGTTGGAATATATATATATATATATATATATATATATATATATATATATATATATATATATATATATATATGTTACATGAAGAGAAAGGTTGTGAAATCCACCAATACTTTTGGGATAACCTCGAATGACCAATTATGTCCTTCCATTTCTACCAAAGCTCAAATCAATAACACATTGTTTAAATCTATTGAAAACATTTTGAATCAGTATTTGATTCAACTAAGAGAGGCATGAATTTGGAACACATCTTATAAACCATGAACTAAACTTGTGTGGGTTGAACAACACAATGTGTAGTTCAACCTGCAACTTCATATATATAAAGAAATCATATCACAACCCTATATAATGTAGGAGCATTCCTGGTTCAAGAGCAATCTTGCATCAACCAAAAACATTTACATTTCAGTCTGTTCCCTTTTATTTTCTAGTTCAGTTCAGTCAGTAGCAGTTTCTATATTTTGGTCTACATTCTACTGCAATTACATCTCAGACCTTTCAGAGCTGGACTTAGAATTTGGGTTCATTCATCTACATCATATCCAATTTTCAAAGTATTTGGATCAAGTACCAGAAAGTTATCACTATTAGAAGATCAACTATTTTCTCAGAATAGAGCATCCTGATAGTTTCAAATAATCAGCTAAAGGAGAAGACTTGTGGAGTATTTCTCAACTTATGGAGCTAAATGACACATCATTCAATGTTTCTTGGGTTGTGGCTGACCTTCCCCAAGATCGACACATCATTCCATTCATTTGCAGAGGAGTTCTATTCAAATAGGTCTGACCTATCCATATACACACGTTACATCTCTTCATTGGAGTTTGTGACCTTCCTTGGCCGATGTGGAGGAATCTAATGATCTAGAGATGATATATATTGATGTAATAGATGTCAAGGAATGTAGTTAGTATGATTTAGAGGATTGATAGTTTGAATTCTTTGTGAAGGAGATTCAAAGCTATATCTTGGGTATATTTTGATATTCTATAATCAGACCTGTGAGCCCTAATTGTAAGCCCACATGTTGCTAGCTAATTTGTACTTGAATTCTATGATATACTGAATGACTAAATCTGCATTTATTTTATATCTTGAGTTGTTTCCATTGTGTTTACTCTTGCTGCATGGTCTGGATTGTTCTCTTTGAGGACCCTCCTAACCATGACCACACCAAGTGGTATCAGAGTGAAAGTTTGAATCTTTGGGAGTGAATTGAGCGAAGTTGGTGAAGGAATTCCGTAAGATCTTGTTGTGGATAGATCGTTGAATCTGAGGCAGGTTACTTGTGTTGCAATCGATTGCTGATTGTGAGGCAATTGTCACCTTGTAGCCCAATCACCAAATTGAGGTAGTTTGCACTTGATCCTAGGAAGATGCTGCTGAGGAGAATCCATGTTATTGGAATAATGGATGAGATGGAAATGATGAAAACAATACGAATTAGACTAGATGTTGTTGAAGAAGATAGAAGAAAAGGACTAAGCCCTAGAATTGATATTGAGAGTGATGATGAAGAATTTCAATCTGCTGATCAAAATGGCAAAACCCTAGGAGACGAAGAAGAAGAAGAATCAGATCAAGTCAAGATGTTGCGAGCTATTTCAAAGATTGGAAAGGGACCTAGAGTTGATGTACTTAATTACACTACCAATTTGAATCCAAAGGAGTTAATTGACTGGATAAATGACATGGAAGAATACTTTGAGTATGAAGAAGTTGAAGATCTAGAGAAAGTAAAATTTGCAAAGACAAAGTTGAAAGGACATGTTGCTATATGGTGGAAAGAAGTTCAATTGGATAGAAATAGAAGAGGAAAGGAAAAGATTACAAAGTGGGATAGGATGGTGACAAAATTGAAGAATCAGTTTATACCTGCTGACTATGAGTTGGAGTTGTTGAAGAGATTGCAAAACCTGAAACAAAAGGAGAAATATGTGAAGGAATATACTAAAGAATTTCATAAGATGATCATAAGGATGGGACATAGTGAAGAAGAAAGGAGAAAGTGGCTAGATACATCAATGAACTAAGATTGAACATTCAACAGGAACTAAGCTTGGTAAGGATGACATCTTTGGAGGAAGCATATCAGTTTGCCCTGAAAGTTGAAGAGAAGTTGAACAGGAGGCATGATCAGAGGTAGAGAGGTAGAGGAGGTATGTTTCAAAGGGGTAGAACATTTTTCAGAGGAGAAAGATCATATGCGAAGAAGATCAAATAGGATAACACATTCAAGGAGGACAAAGATAACAATGCATACTGGAGAGATGACAGAAATTTCTACTGCAAAAGAAACCCTAGTCCATACTAGAGTGAAGGATATAGAAGAGAGGGAAGAGGACATGATAGGAGAACATTCATAGGAACCTATTTCAAGTGTGGAGGTGAAGGAAATAGAGCATTTGAATGTAATCAAGGGACTACAAGCAAGAGAATAGAGAACAGTGGAAGAGCAACCTATGTCGAAGAAGAACTTGTTGGATCACCTAATTCAGTTGGTAAACCTGAGAAGGGAGAATCATTTGTCATGAGGAGATCACTATTTCAATTAGAGATAGATGAGGAACCACTGTAGAGGAAAAGTTTGTTCACTACCAGATGTAAATCAAGAGGTAAATGTAAAGTTGTAATTGATAGTGGTAGTTCTGATAACCTAGTTTCAGAAGAGATGGTGACTAAGCTAAAGTTGGAAAGATTGAAACACCCTAAACCCTATCAGATAGCATGGATTCAGGATGATCATAAGGTACTAGTGAGAGAATAATGTTTGGTGAAATTTCATATTGGATCTTATCATGATGAAGTATTGTGTGATATTATGCCTATGGATGTATGTCATATCTTGTTGGGTGGATCATGGCCTAGTATGATAGAAAAGCTATACATGATGGAAGAAAGAATACATACACTATAACATCAAATGGAAAGAGAATTACTTTGATTCCTTTGGAAGATGATCCTAAGAGTGAAGTATGTGTAAATGCTAGAATCTGTCTAGTAGATGGAAGAAAATTTCTGGATGGTTTGAGACATGAGAATATGTGTTATGCCTTGATTCCTAAGAAACCCAAAACCTTGAAGAAAGAGACTGAAGAATCATAATCGGAGGAGATAATTGAATTGCTGATAGAGTATGAAGACATCAGATCAGATAATGTAATCAAAGGATTGCCACCAATCAGGAGTATCAGTCATCACATGGACCTAATACCTGGAGCTAGTTTGCCTAACAAAGTAGCACACAGAATGACACCAGTAGAGAATAAAGAATTGAATAGGCAAATACAAGAATTGTTGAGGAAAGGTCTAATCAGGGAAAGTTTGAGCCCTTGTGCAGTACCTGCAATCTTAGCACCTAAGAAAGATGGAGAATGGAGAATGTGTATAGACTCTAGAGCAATAAACAAGATCACAGTTAAGTATAGATTTCCTTTACCTAGGATGGATGATATCATGGATTGTTTGAGTGGAGAAAGATATTTCACAAAGATAGACTTGAAGAGTGTATACCATCAGATTAGAATTAGAGAAGGAGATGCATGGAAGACTAGTTTTAAGACAAATGAAGGATTGTATGAGTGGTTAATGATGCCTTTTGGATTGACAAATGCACCGAGTACTTTCATGAGATTGATTAATGAAGTTTTGAAGAAATTTTTCGATAAGTTTGTTATTGTATATTTGTATGACATTTTGATTTTCAATAAGACAAGAAAAACATTTGCAACACCTTAGACAAGTATTGTAGAGATTGAGAGAGGAGAAATTGTTGATAAGCATCAAGAAATGTAGTTTCATGAAGGAAGAATTAGTATACTTGGGATTTGTGATTTCTGTGGAAGGACTGAAGATGGACCCTAAGAAAGTGAGAGCAATTATTGAATGGCATACACTAGAGAGCATTGGAGAAGTCAGATCATTTCATGGATTAGCTAGTTTCTACCAGAAGTTCATCAGAAAGTTTAGTTCAGTTTGTAACCCTATGAAAGAGACAATGAGAGGTGACAGAAAAGATTTCAAGTGGACATCAGGACCAGATAGAAGTTTTGAGTTGTTGAAGCAGAAAGTGACAGGTAAACTTGTTTTGGCATTACCAAATTTTAGTAAGGTATTTCAAGTAGATTGTGATGCAAGTGGGAATGCAATTGGAGCAGTGTTAAGTCAAGAAGGTAGTCCTATAGCATATTTTAGTGAAAATTTGAATGATGCAAGAAGAAGATATTCAGTTTATGATCAAGAGTTCTATGCCATAATTCAATCCTTGAAGAAGTGGAGACATTACTTGTTGCTTAAGGAGTTTGTGTTGTATACAGATCATCAAGCTTTGCAATATTTGAATAGTCAAGGAAAGTTAAATTAGAGACATATGAGATGGGTAGAGTTCATGCAGAGTTATACTTTTGTATTAAAGCATAGAAGTGGAAAGTCAAACAAAGTTGCAGATGCATTGAGTAGGAGAAGGAACTTGCTGACAGAGATGAGAGTTGAAGTGTTAGGTTTTGATGAATTGAAACATATGTATGAGGGATACACCAATTTTGCAAAACCTTGGAAAGAATGTAAGGAACCTATTTTGATAGATAGAAGTAAGTGGTTGGACTATTTCATTCAAGAAGATATATTGTTCAGAGGAAACCAATTATGCATACCTATAAGTGCAATGAGAGATAATTTGATCAAAGAGAAGCACAGTGGTAGATTGGTAGGACATTTTGGCATTGATAAGACAGTAGCTTTGGTGAGTGAAAACTACTTTTCACTTCAGATACATAAGGGTGTTAGGAAATTTTTGTAGAGTTGCAAAGTTTGTCAAGTTGCAAAAGGAAGTATTCAGAATATTGGATTGTATAAACCTTTGATAGTACCAGAGAGACCTTGGGAAGACATAAGTATGGTTTTTGTAATGGGATTGCCTAAAACATAGAGAGGACATGATTCAATATTTGTAGTGGTGGACATATTTCAAAGATGGCACATTTCATACCTTGTAAGAAGGAAACTGATGCAATGCATGTAGATGACCTATTTTTCAAGGAGATTGTGAGATTGCATGGATTACCTAAGAGCATAATTTCAAATAGATACACAAGATTTCTTGGATATTTTTGTAAGACACTTTGGAAGAAGATGAAGACAAATTTGAAGTTTAGTTCAGTATTTCATCCACAAACTGATGGACAGACAGAGGTAGTGAATAGGAGTTTGGAAAACTTGTTGAGATGTTTGGCTGGAGAGAAGGCAAGAAGTTGGGACTTGACTCTTTCACAAGAAAAGTTTGCATACAATAATTTAGTAAATTGGAGTACTGGAAAAACACCTTTGGAGATTGTTACTGGAGTGAACCCTAGAGGAGTTGCAGAGTTGAGAGATATCAGTACAGAAGATAAGAGAAGTGCAGAAGCAAAAGAATTTGTAGAACATATGGAGACAATGCATAATCAAGTAAAGAAGCATTTGGAGGAGATGAATAGCAAGTATGAGGAGCAGACAGATGATAAGAGAAGACACAAAGAATTTGAAGTTGGAGATGAAGTGATGGTGTACTTAAGAAAAGAAAGATTTCTAGTTGGGACATATAACAAGTTGAAGATGAAGAAGTTTGGACCTTGTAGGATACTCAAAAAGTTTGATTCAGGAAATGCATATGAAGTGGAGTTACTAGAGACTTTGGGTATATCACCTATTTTCAACATTGTAGGCCTATATCAGTATCATGAAGCAGAGTTCAGTGACAGCATTGAAGAAGACTTGAAGAAGCAGTTACCACAACAAGCACCAGAGCAGATTGCAGTTCTATATCTTGTGAAATGGAAAGGTAGACTAGAATAAGATTCATCATGGATTTCTCAGGATGAGGTAGACCATCTTGGTTTCCCTCTAGGCCCAACAAAGTGAGGGACTCACTTTTTCAATAACCCTAGATGTCTGATGCAGGAGCATCCCTGGTTCAAGAGAAATCTTGAATCAACCAAAAACATTTGTATTTCAATTTGTTCCCTTTTATTTTCTAGTTCAGTTTAGTCAGTAGCAGTTTTTGTATTTTGGTCCAGTATTCTACCGTAGTTGCATCTAGATTCATTCAACTACATCATATCCAATTTTTAGAGCATTTGGATCAAGTACCGGAAAGTTATCATTATCAAAAGATAGATTGTTTTCTCATAACAGAGCATCTTGATAGTTTCAGATAATCAGCTAAAGGAGAAGACTTGCGGAGTATTTCTTGACTTGTGGAGCTAAATGACACATCATTCAATGATTCTTGGGTTGTGTCCAACATTCCCCGAGATCCTCACATAATTCTATTCATTTGTGGGGGAGTTCTATTCAAATAGGTCTAACCTATCCGTGTACACATGTTACAGCTCTTCATTGGAGTTTGTGACCTTCCTTGGCCAATGTGGAGGAATCTTATGATCTGGAGATGATATATATTATTATAATAGATGCCTAGGAAAGTAGTTAGTATGATTTAGACGATTGATAGTTTGAATTCTTTGCAAAGGAGCTTCAAAGCTATATCTTGGGTATATTTTGATATTCTGTAATCAGGCCTGTGAGCCCTAATTGTAAGCCCGCATGTTTTCAACCAATTTGTATTTGAATTCTATGATATACTAAATGACTAAATGTGCATTTTCTTTATATCTTGAGTTATTTCCATTGTGTCTACTCTTTTTGCATGGTCTGGATTGTTGTCTTTGAGGACCCTCCTAACCATGATTGCACCACTATAGCAACAAAAAATGAGGAATACCCTTTTGTTGCGGTGCACATACCTCTATTACGTAAAGATAAAGGTTATGAAATCCAAGCATTCCTTGCAGATAACCTCAAATGAGCACAAAAACACATCTTACTAACCATGAACTAAACTTGTGTAGGTTGGACAACACAATGTGTAGTTTAACTTGCAACTTCATATATACAAAGAAATCCTATCACAACCCTAAAACAACACAAAATGAGGAATGCCCTTTTGTTGGGGTGCACGTACCTCTATTATGTAAAGATAAAGGTTGTGAAATCCAACCATTCCTTAGAGATAACCTTACAAATGAGCACAAAAACACATCTTACAAACCATGAACTAAACTTATGCAAGTTGAACAACACAATGTGTAGTTCAACTTGTAACTTCATATACAATGAAATCTTATCACAACCCAACAACAACACAAAATGAAGAATACCCTTTTGTTGGGGTTCACAAACCTATGTTACATAAATATAAAGGTTCTGAAATCCAACCATTCCTTTGAGATAACCTCAAATGACCACAAAAATATATCTTATGAACCATGAACTAAAGTTATGTAGGTTCAACAACACAATGTGTAGTTCAACCAGGAAGTTTATATATACAGTCAAATCCTAATGTGAAAAATGAGATGTAAATATTTATGCACAAACCTAAGAGGTGTAAATATTTATGCACAATCTGTTAATTAAGTGGCCTGTTAATTGAACCAAACTTATTTTAAAGAAGCTACTTGTTATGTGAACCAAAATTATTTTAAAACTCCAAACAATAGTGAGAAAGAAAAAAAATAGAATTTGTCACATTGGATTCCCTCCATTGCTCACTTTTGTTGCTTCCGTGGCTACTTTTCCCTCCTTCCCTATTGTGTTTTCCCTTCTCCTTCCTTGCAAAATACATGGCAACAATGGAGACAAAATATGACAGATAAATAAATAAATGTTCGCTTCGGTTTAAAAAGTCTCGGTGACAATAGGCACGAAATCCGCATGCCAAAATTCACTAAAGGGAATTCCTTCTATTAAATTGAGTGACGCTCATGGGTTCCATATTTTCCTTTCTATATGCCCAATGAAATGGTGCTAGTGGGTCCCATCCTGTGTTTTCAGTATGCCATTTTGGATGTTATGATGTCATTCTATATGGTGATTTCTATGTTATGATGTCTAGGACATGTAGTTTTATTGAGAGAATAACCGCTTCCATCATTCTACATGTTCCAATGGGTAAGAGCTAGCATAAGTTGGCAACGAACACAAAGCATGAAGAGGTGTTAAATATAATATTTAATGAAGGACTTGATGTGGTGGAGCATCTTTATGGATGATGTCACTCAATGATGGGAGACACATGATAAAATCTAAGTTGAAATAGGAGGAAGTGACTTGGAGGTCTTGTAAACACTAGAAACACACATGATCTTTCACAAGGACTCCATGATGACTTGTAATTTCAATCATGTACGTGGAAGCATGAATAATAATGTCCCCTCAACAACACTCCTCTTGGCTACTCATGTCGGTTGGTTTTTCCTTTGTCGATTCCTTAGTTTCCTTACTATTATTCTCTTCCCCTTTGTCAATTCTTCTTTTGTCACATTTTTCCCCTTTCATGCATGCTTAGTTTTTACCTTTTCTTTCTAATTCCACCTTTCAACACCCCATTCTAAAGGTCTCTGACCCTAGGAAGCCTCTAGACATTCTGACAAACCAAACCCATGTTTAGTTTCTACCCAGCTTTCCTCCTTTGTGGATCTCCCCTATTAATGACCAAAACTCCCTAGGTGACCCAGATTGAAGTCATCCTACACCATATTTCAAATGTCAAGTCACCTTTTCAAACTGTAACTTAGTTATAACACAAATTTTTGTCTTTAGAAAAACAAGTTCACACAAACCCTCGATTTCATCATGAGGTCAACATAAAGTCAACACAAGTCAAAACTCATAGATTTCATCACGAGGTCAACATACTCAATAAAACACCTAGAAAACCTTAGTTAACATCACTAATTCAAAGAGTTAACTCTTGGTCAACTTGAATTCACTATCTCAAATTTAAGCATTTGAATGTGCCTTGGAATTAGACGTGAGTGGGTGAGGGAAGTCCTTGAGGAGATTCAAGAGTTAAACCCAAGACTACAAATCATGCACGAACAACACTTCATCAAGGGCATAGAACAAGATCAACAAATTTAAAAACACATACAAGGATTTGAAGCTAGACTACAACGTGCTAGGAACATAAATGAAGAAAATCAAGATCCCTCTAAGCATTGGAATCTTAGAAACCCCAATAGGAGACAAACCACAAGTGACCCTTTGGGTCATATAGTCATCTCAACAACAACCACCATAGAAAGAACAAGACAAATCCAAAACAATAATAGGCCCCTAATCAGGCTAGCCGCTCTTCACGAGGTTCTACTGCCAAGTGAACAAGATAGCCCATGTGTCTCTCTCACTCAATTGGCTCCTTCCACAAGAGCAAGAGTGACCTGGAGGTTGCTAGAAGCAAGGAAAGGGCCCATGTGTTGCGTCGGAGCTGACTCATCCATGATTGTACCTGTGTCACATTTCGAGGAGCACATATTTTGGTGAACCTAAAGTGAATCAAACACACAACTTTTTGATGGGATCTTTTGCATTTCCATATGCTTTTTTCATTCCATGTTCATCTTTCATGCCCATCTTCATTTCATTAATTTCATGGTGTTTCATTCACCCCAAAACTAGGACAAAATCACACAAAGTTTAGGGGAATTGCCCCTCAAATTAAACTAGCACACATTCAAATTGTAAAGGGTAAAATTTGGATAGTTGGTTTTTGGTAGTTTTGTGTGTGTATCCTCCTTTCACCATTTCATTCAAGGACTTTTGGTCAAGTGGCAATGCACTATCAGACTCTAGGTCACTATGAGATGTAGAGAAACTTGGATTTGTATGATTTGATTGCCAATTATGCTCACTTATGCTCAATTATACATCAAAACCCTAATTATGCAAATATGAAAGCAAACAGACGAATATAAAAAAATGCTACTATAGAAAAGATGTAAAATGACAGATAATTGTGCATCTGTTTAAGGGGTTCGGAAGCGGAACAGTCGGGGACTAATGAGCAGGCGTCCTAGTCCAGTGCCATGCTTTTTGTTGGGATTCAGGAACTCAGTCTACAACATGTTCCTCCTGTCACAGAGATTTCTCCGTTGCAGAATCCGGAGGACTAAAGAGCAGGTGCCCAAGTCTAGGGTGCTATTCTCAATTCTAATCTGCAAATCTGACACTTTGTAATACCCTCTTGCAACTCCACCTTTCTTGTATCTTCAACCTGTAACCTGCAATCACAGAAACTTTGGGAGGGGGTTGTGGTGTTTAGAGGCTTGCCTCAGTCAAGCCCCAGAGAGACATTCAAGTCTTCCAAACACCGTTGTCAGATAGAGAGTGCATACCCTTGAGGGGCAGAGGAAACAACCAAATGATAAATGCTCAAAAACACAAATGATGTCACCTTGTAGTGAAGATCTCATGGAAGGAAGAAGCTCTTCATGCCATGAGGAGATGATTGCTCAAATCTACAAATACAAACACATAGACAACACAAATCTGCTCTTGCTACACAATGAATGCCTTGAATCACCTTCACATAAACTTGAGAATCCAAATCGCTAGCTAGTAATCATCTAGTTTACAAATGAATGCCTAAACATGCTTATATATGCAACTACAAACACTCTCACCAAGAATTTCATAATTCAAACTTACCATGTCAGCATAGGACCTAAATAACAATCACAAGCTGACACTAAAAATTTGGGACTGACCCAAAATAGGGCAGGACAAGGGCACAGGCACCCAAGTCTTCCCCCCCTATTTTGGTTAGGGTTAGGTTCAAGGGATCCCCCTAGGTCCCATCTATCATGAAACTTAGGGTTCATTTCATCGAGATGATAAAATATGATGCAAGATGTCCTAAATGTATCTAAAAGACCCAAGAGCTAAACCTTACGAGGGAAAAGCCCCCAAGGGGACATTTTCCAACGTTACATTTAGCCCCCACTTTAATGTATACATATAAACGTGAGGAAAATACATGCATTAAAGTATGGTCAACAAACACAGCAAACACGCCAAGCATGAAGAAGACACATCAAACACATTGAAGACGTTGACAGGCACGTAAAACACAGAGAAGACATTTACAGTCATGCAAAACATGGAGAATACAACAGATGCATAGAAGATAGTTAATGCATGGAAGACAGGAATGATTTCTTTTCTTTTATTTTTCTCATAATATGAAATGCAGATGCAAGTACAAGGAAAGTAAACACACCTCCCATAATGCAAGAAGCACTCATCGTGCTAGTCTTTAAACTGCATATATGGGGCAACATGCATGCAAGACACACCAAACTTCCCAAAATGCAGGAAACACTCATCGTGCTGGTCTTTAGACTACATATGGGGCAACAAACATGCCAAACAAAGAAAGCACACCAAACACACACACTTTGAAGACACGAAGAAAACATGGCAGACAAGCAATATTTCTAGGCTCATCACCATCTCAAGCACATTATAGGCACACACCGACGATTGCGCTTCACCACAACAATCGTTGAAGACATGCTTAAGGGTTGATTTAGTCACAGAACCGCTCCTCACCTCCCGATGAGGACTTTTGAAAATGACAGGATGGGAACTCTCCGCAAGAGATATACCATCCCCACCTTCGCAGAGGGCTTAAGATGATTGATTGATTGATTGCAAACAAACTTAGAGTGCAGGAGGGACTCATCACCACTAGTCTTTAAACTGCACCTGAGGACAAGCACATTGCTAATATCTACAACAGATAGCTTACCTTATATATGACCCCACCTTAAGGTGGTTGATATTAGTTATCGATATCAAGCACATTAAGGTAGGAAGAAAACACATAAAGGAACACTGACTTTTGCAAAGCCCATGCCCCCCGGAGGTGACATGTACTTTACGATCGCCAAATGTTCCCACAAACACATCCTTGCAAGAAACATGTTAGTGTCTACATAATCATGATAAAAAAACATCAATGCATATGATCAGTACACAAAGAGCCAAGGTTATACTATTAATTTAGAGATCGAGGATAACAATGGGGCTATATCATGAAAATCTCAAAACCGAATGTCACCAAGGCAAGATTCAAAGACAAACAAAGTGCACAAAGCAGTAGTATTGTTAAGGTTCATAAGTGAGATAAAACATCATCAAAATCACTATGTAGAAAGAATAGAATGCTTCTACTAGCCAAGCATCAGATAAGATATACAACCCCATCATCATATTAGGAACTAAGTCCAATTTTTTATTTCTCTCTAAAGGGACGCTAGGTCCGCATCAATATAAATATTTTTCATCATCCACCTACTAGATAGAAACACTAGAGGAAGGGAAACAATAAATAAGAGAGGAGAAACAAGTGTCTTAGGAACAGTCATGTACGAGGGTACCCCTAAGTCACCAACTGTGACACTATGTCCGTAAGACACAACACACAACAATGAAATTATAGAGAGGCAATATAGAAGAATGATGATACAAGTAGAAGAAGGTCACAATAGAGGCAGTTTCCTAGTATCCCAAACCTAACAAGAGAATCAGGGGTCATCCCAGGAGGCCTAAACAACACATAACACATCACGGGGAAGCATATCACAAGAGAGATAAAGGGTTAGAAATACTTACATGCTTTACCCCAATGTTAAGAGCACACATATCTAGGATATCTATCACGTTGTTTTGGTCTTGTTGATGTTGCATTAACATTAAGTTTAAGATGATGGGAGGCTTTCTTTTCTTTAAAAGGATTATATTCAATGCTACTTGAGTAATGTGTTGAAGCGGATTCTATAGGTACTCAAATTCCTTGTTGATTTACACCACATCCCTTACCTATATAGTCACAATTTCTATAAAGGATTTTAAATCCTCGACCATAGAGGGATGTCATTTCTTTAGGGGATAGTGAAGCCTCATAAGTCTCATAGTTTGTGGTATAAGTGAGAATATTGTTTTTATTTTCTACCGAGGGGAATTTAGGTTTCTTAGCTACTTCAAAAGATTGCTTAGGTGAAATTGATGCTACTTTTGATGTGTCAAGGCTATTAATTTTATATCCCCCTATACCGCAAGGATTAAAATCTAATGAGCCCCAATCATCACCAAAGAGTGCATTCGATGATATAGAATCTTTCACAACATCATTCGTGGCTAGAGGCATTGATGAATCAGCTCATAAATTGTTTAATCTCATATGATTGTATACTAGTTTTTGAGTTTCAATATGTAAACAGTTATCTAGTTCAGGATCAACATGAATAGTATGAAGTTTACCTTTGAATATAAATTTGATTGAGCGATGCAGGGTGGAAGGGACTACCCCCAATGCATGAATCCAAGGTCTGCCTAGAATCATGTTGTAAGATAAAGAACAAGGCATGACATGAATCAAGGTAGGCACAATCAAAGATCCTACTTGTATAGGTAGAGTTATAGTACCTAATGATTGACTATGATGATGATCAAAGCCATGAATTTGAAGTTTATCCAGCTTGATTTGTGATGTGTCAGCCTTGATTTTGTGTAGTAGTTCAATGCTACAATCATTAGAGATGATCCATTTTCAATCATAACTCGTTTTACCAATGTCTTTTTAATTGTGACAAAGATCATAAGTGGATCATATTGGTTTTGAACTTCAATTGATAGTAATTCATGTGGTTGAAAGAGAATATATGTTTTTGTCGCATGCATACAGTCTAATAGAGCTGCTACATCATTTGGCTTAACAACAGGTGATACAATCACCTTTTGTAAAGCTTCTTGGAGCATTCCATGGTATGTTGGCGATATTTGTATTAAATCCCAAAGAGAGATCTTAGTTGGACTGGCACGAAGTTGTTCGACAAGATCATACTCTTGACCACTTTTATGAGTAAGGAGAGGTGGTGGAGGGAGCATAGGTTGAGAACATGGAAGAGAGACAGGCACATGAAGTGCTTGCTTACTTTGCTTGTTATTATGGGTGTTGTATGTATGAGCAATTACATTTTGAACACCATGATTTCTTTGAGTAATTTTCTTTGCATAGTTGAAGATGTCATAGGGAGGTTTACCTTGAACCATAATCACCGGATTTAAGCAAGAGGGTGCACTAGGTGCCCCTTGGACAATCATCTTAGGAATATTGCTACCAAGTCTCTAATGAAGATTGAATTAACATTATTTTCCTTTTGATTGCACCCAACATCCATCCCTAAAGGATTTAATGTGAGAGACCTTTTATCATCCACTAATACTACATCTTGGCTAGGGAGATCATTAGTATGAGAGGAAGGTACATCATCATCATCATACTCTGTGGCGGAAAAAGGCTTTTCACTCTCATCTTTCTCATGAGTATTCCTAGAGATGAATTTGGTTAAATCTTCTAATATCAAAGGATATCCTCCTATGAGTAAAGTGAAGCTACTAAAATCATGTGTATAACAAAGTAATTGCAACTCATATGTAGAACATATAGAAGCATCAATACCAATTATATAAGCGATGTGCTCTAGAACATGAGGATTCTCACTAGTGAAATTAGAGAAATTTTCAAAGTCTAGGATATACTCATGCAAAGGTTTGAAAGAAGAATAACATGAAGATGCCATTTCATTGTTTTCAATTTAAAATCATATTTAAGAAGCTTTTCAAATTTGATGCAAAAGACAAGTGCAAGACTATGTGCAAAAATGACCTAAAATGCTTGATTTTTTGTACTTTTTCAATGCAAATATATGAAAGAAAAGGTGTTGTAAAGGTTTGGATTAGGGGAAGAAAATAATATGTGTGATATCAGTCCAATAGAGAAATAAAACCCTTTACAATCTAAGATGATGACTAGTCCAAATCTAGTGAAAATACACTAAAATATGCAATTTTTCACAATTTTTCAATCCCAAGATCTAATGAAAGAGTTGTTGTAATGAATTTTATGAGGTGCAGAAAATAATATAAATTATATTAGTCACCTACAATCATAAGATCTTTTACAACATTCTTGGAGTGAAATCTAGGTTAAACACTAGGGCAAATATAGCAAAAATGTGCAATTTTTCACCAAATTATCAATACAAGAGGCCAATAAAAAGGTGTTGTAAATAATTTCAGGAGGGTCAGAAGATAATAAGCCTGATAATAGAAAATTAATGGAAAAAGATTCTTTACAACACACCTATAGTGCAAATCTAGAGAGTCGATAAGGCCAAATCTAGTGAAAATCAAGATCTTTCAAGCCCTAGGTTTGAGATCTTGATGTAAAATGCTATATGAATATATTGAAATCTAATTTATGATGAAAATTAAATGTACTCAGATCTGAAAATTATTTCCAAGTCCTAAAATGCAAAATGAAAGTGCAAATCTAGTGAAAAATCAATGAAAATGCTAGATTTTTTGTTGAAATTTTCTATGAAAAAATGCAAATTTTTGAGATCTAAATGCAAGTTTACCCTAAAATGCAACACTACAACCAAATTAAAATTTTAATGAGTGTCTAAGATCAGTATAAAAATATGAAACAAGATTTTGCCTACAAACCCTAGATTTTAGAATTACTAGGTTATACAAAAAATTCACAATTTTCAACAAAACCCTAGCAATTTTATGATGAAAATGCAATGCAAGCTATTGAATTTTTGTAATTTTATACAATTTAACTCAGATATAATGCAAAAATCATAAATTTGATGAAATTGAATGTAATTGATGCAAAATAGAAGCCCTGGAATGTAATTTTTTTCCAATTTTTCCAATTTTTCAATTTTTTTGTAAGTTTTCCAATTCAATAAGAAGATTGATACTATGAATGAATGAAATGAAAGAAAATATGAATAAAACACTTAGAAAGGTGAAAACAAGTCCAATAACATGGGTTCACCAAAATGTAAATGGTAAAATTTGGATAGTTGGTTTTTGGTAGTTTTGTGTGTGTATCCTCCTTTCACCCTTTCATTCAAGGACTTTAGGTCGAGTGTCAATGCACTATCAGACCCTAGGTCACTTTGAGAT
Source organism: Cunninghamia lanceolata (assembly GCA_027924645.1). Lineage (NCBI taxonomy): Eukaryota > Viridiplantae > Streptophyta > Pinopsida > Cupressales > Cupressaceae > Cunninghamia > Cunninghamia lanceolata. The sequence goes on along the minus strand of BSBN01000099.1, from coordinate 2,664,563 downwards.
GTAGGGAAACTTGGATTTGTATGATTTGATTTCCAATTATACTCACTTATGCTCAATTATACATCAAAACCCTAATTATGCAAATACGGAAGCAAACAAACGAATATCAGAAAATGTTGTTACAGAAAGATGTAAAATGATAGATAACTGTGCACCTATTTTTGGGGTTCAGAAGAGGAATAGTCAGGGACTAATGAGCGGGTGCCCTAGTCCAATGGTATGCTTTTTGTCAGGATCTGGGAACTCAGTCTGCAACCTGTTCCTACTGTCATAGAGATTTCTCCATTGCAGAATCTAGAGGACTGCTATTCTCAACTCTGACCTGAAAATCTAACACTCTGTAGTACCCTCTTGTAACTCCACCTTTCCTATATCTTCAACCTGTAACCTGCAATCACAGAAACTTTGGGAGGGGGTTGTGGTGTTTAAAGGCTTGCCTCAGTCAAGCCCCAGAGAGACATTCAAGTCTTTTGAACACCGTTGTCAGATAGAGAGTGCGTACCCTTGAGGCACAGAGGCAAAAACTAAATGATAAATGCTCAAAAACATAAATGATGTCACCTTGTAGTGAAGATCTCATGGAAGGAAGAAGCTCTTCATGCCATGAGGAGATGATTGCTCAAATCTGCAAATACAAACACATAGACAACACAAATCTACTCTTGCTACACAATGAATGCCTTGAATCACCTTCACATAAACTTGAGAATCCAAATCGCTAGCTAGTAATCATCTAGTTTACAAATGAATGCCTAAATATGCTTATATATGCAACTACAAACACTCTCGCCAAGAATTTCATAATTCAAACTTACCGTGTCAGCACAGGACCCAAATAATGGTCATAAGCTGACACTAAGAATTTGGGACTGACCCAAAATAGGGCAGGACTAGGGTGCCGGTGCCCAAGTCCTCCCCCTTATTTTGGTCAGGGTTAGGTTCAAGGGATCCCCCTAGGTCCCATTTGTCATGAAACTTAGGGCTCATTTCATCAGGATGTCAAAATATGATGCAAGATGTCCTAAATGCAGCTAAAAGACCCGAGAGCTAAACCTTATAAGGGAAAAGTCCCCAAGGGGACATTTTCCGATGTTACACAAATTCATTAGCTTTAATCTCAAACCAATTAGTCTTTGAAGACTCAAATTCAAAGGGGATCCAACAAGAGCCCCTCAACTTCGATCAAATCAAAACATGCCAAGTGAGTGTTTAGTATAAAATCCATCAACACAACCAACCCATAACAAGACATACAAAACTGACCACCCATGTGAACAATGAGGTGAGTCATCAAGGGAAGAGCTTACAAGAAGCTTGGGAGGCACAAAAACCCCTCCAGGTGGTACATCAAGATTAAAGACTGGTGACATGTCAAGTATCATCAAAAGGAACAAGTGGGGTCACTCAAACCCCAAGTGGTGTTTCTTTTTTCTTTTATTTTTGTATTTTGTAGTATCTTTTCCTACTTCTCTCATTTTTATGCACTTCTTTTTTTGTATCTTTTTTCTTTTGACTTTTTATGATCTCTCTCTTCTTTTTGCACTCTTTTTTTAATTACTTTGTGGAGTTTTGATCCCCTTGACATTTTTGGTTAGGAAAGGTAAGGGACCAAGTGCCACCAAGAGCTTTCACTATCCAATCAAACTTCCCTTTCACTAAAGAGGATTAGGGAAGGTCTACTTGAAAACTTCTATTGAGTACTATAGGTTTGAATACTTCACTTATACTTGATTTCATGACTTGTTAAGACCGAGATTAGTATAAAGCTACTTAGAGTTTGACTTTATTTGAAATTTGTTTGGAATGTAAAGGGGAATGATAATGGTGATGATAATTTTGGAAATCTTAAAGTCTCAAAGTGTCTAACCTATATACTAGACAACTTTAGACTCCTTGCTAAGACAAAAATCAAACAAGAGCATATCACTAACAAATACATGGCGAAACAAAATGAAAAGTGCATGTTTTTGTTTTTTTTTTGGATTTTGTAATTTTTGTAAATTTTTTGAATTTTGATGTTTATGATTTTTTTGGATTGTATCAAATGAAAACTACTCACCTTCCATAGTGCACAAGAGGTAAGAATCTTTTCTAATGTCTTCATTAACTATGTATGGACCTATCCAATTTGGTCTCAACTTCACTTGAAAGTCTTTGCAAGGACACTTGAAGAATTGGTGTAAAAATATCTTTAAATTTTCAGTGAGGAGTTTTGTGTACTCACATTTTTCATTGTTTGATAGTTTTCCTCCTAGTTTTATCATTTTTTGTTCTTGTTAAGTTTGAATGTTTGTTTTGGTATTATCTTTGAACTTTTGAGGGGCAACTAATGTTGGTTTTTGAACAATTTTTTATGACTCTCCTATTTCTTGTGTGGATTTTGATTCTTCTTCTTCAATTGTGATTTCATTGATATGAATTTATACATCTTAATTTATTAGAATGGATGCTAAGTTTAAGGGAGAATAAGACTTTATTGAGTGGGGATCAAAGAGAAATTATCCTATTTCCCCCTCCCCTATACATTTTGAGGTCTTAGCTGCATTTGCAATTTGTTTAGATGTCTTTCCTTTTCTAAAAAATGTTTTTTGGGTCATTAGTGGTTTCCATGGTCTTTCCCTTCTTTTTGGCTTGTTCAACTCTATAAATATTGAAAGGATTGGAGTCTCCTTTGATGATATGGGTTTGTCCCATGTGTGAGAAGTGGATTTCTTGAAATAATGTGGAGGGAATGGGCCTCATCCTATGGATCCAAGGCCTTTCTTGGATCATGTTTTAAGTGGTTTCTTTTATGATGTGAAATTTAGTTAAGAGGTTTTTGGGACCCAGTGTGATTTGAATATTGACCTTACCCATGGTTTGAATGTTTGGGTTATCATGAATTATAAGGATGGAAGTTTCTTGTGTGATTTGAGTTTTGTCATAACCCATTCTTTGAAGAAGAGAGGAAGAGACTATGTTGATTGCATACCCATCATTAATCATTACATGTTTAATGGAATAGTCCTAAACTTGGACTATTAAGTGGAGGGGAAGATCACCCTATTTAGCTATGTCATCGTCTAAGAGTAAATTTTCAAAATCAAATGTCAAAGAAGAACACTTTTCATTTGGAATGTTTTGAACTTAATGACTAGATTTAAGGTGTTGAGGAGAGATTTCTTGTGCATAGGAGAACCCTTGAGAAGATCCAACATGTGAGAAAATTTTGAATCACTAGGGATGTCATCTAGTTGTTTTGCTCCTTGGGTATTATAAACTTCTTGATCTTTGTCCAATTCCATAAGGCCTAAGGTGTTTTGATGGATTTTGGGACTATTTCCTTCATATTGTTGGAGTGTGTCCATGAATGTTTGATCTTTTGGGAGGTTTGATGTGAAGGGATGGTACTCCTAACATGACTTGATATCATGCCCGCTTCTCTTCTGAAATGGGTAGTATTTATTATAATTGTAATTTCAAGGTTTTTGATAAGGTTTGTGATGATTGTTGTATGACCACTCATTGGTTCTTGGGGGATAGTTGTTGACATTTTGGCTCCCCAAATTGGTGTAATTGTTGTAATTGTAATTGTTATCATTCTTGGATGGTAAAATTTTGTTGACCTATCTATGTTTTGATTGTCTGTCAAGGATTTTTAAATTGTTATCATGGTTTACCAACCTTCCATTAATATCATACTCCCTTCTTTTGGTATCAATAGCAACTTGTTTAATTCTAAGGGCAATCTTGATCATTTCACTCAAAGATGCTCTTAGCTCAACATTTATCTCCTGAAAAAGATATGTTTCATAATGGGGCTTGACCAGGAAGAAATTATCAATTTATTTTTCAATTAGGGGTAGAATCTAGGGTCACTGTAAATTAAATAAATGAGTTATAACCATTTTGTAAGTCTACATCGAGCTTAAAAAATGGAATAACAAATTAGAATAACTCATTCGTATGATTTATAAGGGAGTTATTGGACTTGTTCTTGTATGTCACTATTAAGGGCATGTAAGACAAGATTACATAACTCCCTATGATCCATGTTTGGTGCACTACTTGAAGAATAGAGGAATTGCCTCCATCATGTGATAAAATGTGCGACCGACTCATTGGTTTCTTGTTTGATCATTAAAAATCATTGTATTCCTATTTTGACTAGTTTGTTTATGTCAAAGGAAGCCACAAATTGATCGATTAGTTGCTTAAAGAGTGGATCAATTCTTCTAGAATTTGATAGTACCAATCTAGAGTGATACCCTCCAAAATCTAGAAAATTTTTTACTACCACCCTATCCCAAGGAAGGAATTCCTACACTACTGTGATGTAGGCCTTGATATGAGAGTTGGGCTCCTTTAAATTTTGGAAGCTCGTAGAGAGTATGTGGTAGTATAACATGATGAGTGTTGTAGTCAAGAGGCTCCTTTAAATACTCAAGGTATGTTACTACGAGGGGTTAAGTGTAGAGGGTTTTGTTCCCCCCAACATTATCCCTAGAGGTGGAGCTTGTTGTGCTTGTTCTATTTGAAAAGGTATGCTAGATTTTGATACCCTAAAAAAGTTGGATAACTAGATGGTGTCATGTTTATGATCTAAAAATTGGGTGGGATTGTTTGTGGTTGATCTCGCATCATAAGAATCCCAATTGTTTGATTGAAACTTGTCATGTTGAATGATGAGGGCAAGGGAGACATGAATACTTCATTGCTTGTCTTGTAAGAATGGAAGTTTAGATGAAGGGGATTATGGGTTGCCCCTTGGTTTGATTCAATCTTGTCAATGAAAGAATTTCCTTGTTCCCTAGGTCTTTCCTCAAATTTTTTTTGGCAATATTGTTCAGAATTTCTAGCCGCAAGGGTCCTAATTCATTGGACCAAGTTTGTTTTAAGGTTTGTTGGTGAGGCTTCCTTTGTTCTTTGAGTTTTGTCACCTTGTGGTGGAATGTTTTGCTTTGGGTTTTAGAGGCCCTATTTGTTCTTTCTGATGATACTTGACATGACCTAGATCTTTTATCTTGATGTGCTATGTGGAGGGAGTTTTGTGCCTCATGTTCTTCTTATAAGGTCTTCTTTTGATGGATCACCTCGTTGTCCATTTGGGTGGCCATTTTCCTATGGCTTGTTATGGGTTGATCTTATTGATGGACTTTGCATACTTGGCATGTTTTAATTTGTTCCAGTTAAATGACCAAGTCTTCATATGTGGGGTTGTTAAAAACCAAAAAGTTGTGGGGCTTTTGTTGGCCATCCTTTGAATTTGAGTCTTCAAAGCATAATTGGTTTAAGATCAAAGCTTTTGGATTTAAAGGTGTGCTAGTTCCATTGGAGGTGAAATTGCTCTGAACTTTTTGTGAATTTATCTTAGTTTGGGGGTGTAGAAAATGTTATAGAAAAACACATGGAAATGTGAAAGAACCCATCCCTAAATGAGTTTTTTAAGCAGCAAAAACATGAAGAAACTCTATCAATTTTTTTTGTTTTTCATGTCAAGTTCAACAAAATATGTGTTGTTTAGAATTTGACTCAGACACAATGTGAATGAGTCAGACTCCAATGGGAAACATGAACTATATCCTTGCTATGGGTGACCTCCTAATCACTCTCACTCTCTTGGCAAGATCCATTCAAGTGAAGGTATAACTAGGGGGTTGTTCTATTCACAAGGGAGTAGAACATCACAAATCATGGTTGGGTTATTCATGTGATGTGTGATTGTGTATGTTTGATCAATGTTTTGATGGAAGCATTCAATTATTGTTGTTGTGATAATGATATGACCCAATGGGTCACTTGCTATGAGTCTAGCATGAAGACTATTTTTCTCATTCAAGATGTGGAGGTGTTCTAACCTCCTTTCCTTATTTAAATGTGTTTTTGTATGAGTTCTTGATGATCAACGATTCTCAATCGGTGTTCTTCAGCTTCTTTCATCTATTCTATATTTTGCTGGATTTGAATTGGCTAAGAGAATTCCCCCTAATCTCATCTAGGATGGATTTTATCCAATCTTCCCTAATTCTATTAAATGTGTTAAAGATTTTGACCTTGTGATGAAATTGATGGTTCGACTTGATCTTTTATTTTGATTTTTTGTGTTTTCTAATCTTTTTAGTCTTTTGATGAATGCAAAACAATTGTTGGTTCTTTCTCATAAATTTTGAAATGATCTAATTATCTAGAAATGGGAAAATGAATGCAAGCTATATGACATTTATATGTAAACTAAACTATGTTTTTCGTGTTTTTGTGGGTTGATTTTCAATTGTAATCTAATGAAATTAAAAGTTGCAACTAATCTAAATATAATGAAATGAAACTAATCCAAGAAATTAAAACTAATCTAAGCAATTAAAATGCAAATATTACTCTAAGAAATCAAATTAAACTTCCTATCAAGTGAAAAGAAAGTAATGTGTTACTTTCCCAAGAGCAAAGTTTGATCTAATTACTATTGAAAACTTGAAGTACCTATATGAATTGGGTGGTAGTGCCTAGCATGAATCATTAGAAACTTCCTTTTGGAAACCTTTCCTTCCTCTGCAATAGTAAGGTCCTCCTCTTGGAAACAAGGGGAAAAATAGATATAAAAAGCAAGGGGCTATGAGCTTGGAAGCTATGAAATTGAAAAAGGAAATTCATTTGACAATATGGATGCTTTTGAGAAGTGAATGGATTGAGCTATGAAGCTATGAATGAAATAAAAAGGCACACAAGTTTGTACAATGATCATAAAAATGCAATGGAGCCAACTATTTGCAAAGAAAAAAGTAAGAATGCAATAATGAAGAGGTGAGGGGTATTTATAAGTTTGAAATCCACACCAAAGGTGGTGGTGATTAGTGAGTTAACAAGGATTGATTGAAGAGTGATTTGGCTCTGATTGGAAATGAACAATGGGTGGAGATTAGATCACAGAAGAATAAATGGAGATAACAAAAGATTGATTGAGAGATAAGAATAGATTGATTGGAAGTCAAGAATAGACTGATTAGGAGTTAGAAATAGTTAGGGGAAGTGGAAAGTTAGTTATGCATAAAGGAGCTTGCCATCAAGAGTTAAAAACGGAGCCAAAATAGGCTAAAACTAGAAGAAATCACACATGGAAAAGACAATAGGGTCACCCCTTTTAGTAGGGTAGGTCACCCTAGAGACTCAAATTAAGTTGTGGAGTCACCCAAGAGACCCTGATGACAATAGGGGTGACCCAAGTATAGTGGTTTGAATAGATGGTTTGAAAGTGGAAAAGTGGTCTAAAATAAAGAAGAACACATAAGAAAAATGGGTCACCCCTTTTAGTAGGGTAGGTCACCTCTAGAGACTACACTTCAGCTGTAAGGTTACCTAGGGAGACCATGAAGTCAATATGGGTGACCTAGACAAGAAGGTTTTGTCAAGCAAAATGAGGGTATGGAGGACTTTGGAAGATTAATTGAATGGTTATAGAAGAAAGAATGATGAAAATCCCCTAGGGAAAATGTATTTTCCCTCTCAAGAGGTGAACAGGTCATGTCATCAAGGCTAGCAAGCAATAAGGATGCTTTGTCAAACATGGGCTAGGTGGTCAACAAGAAAGCATGAAGGACCTTAGAAGGTTAGATTGAAGGTTAGGGAGGCACAAACAAAGAGAAAAACAATAAAAAATGTGTCGCTAAGAGAGAAGTTGTTGGGAGGTCTATATATTTTATGATTACACATGTACATGATTATGACTATAACTCATCATCAGACTACCATGTAGGCATGTGCACCTTCTTCATACTTACACACTCTAACTTAGTCAGATGGGTATTGCCTATTAGCATTAGAAAGGATAATATGAAGTTTGATAACTTTGGAGAGAATTTGGAGTGAAGTAAAATATGTGTAGACTTAACATGTGTCTATGCATAATTGGAACTAATGTAGAAGAATGTAGGTAAACCAGTTCTTTTATAGTCTCTATTATGATCTATAACCTCATATTCCATGTCAAGAATGTGATCCCATTCTTTCCATGGAGATGATTAGATAAGATCCCATTGGTGACATATTCATAGACCAGTAAAGGGATTTGAGTTTCCAAGCAATACCCCAAAATTTTTACAATGTTTTTGTGATCAACCTGAGACAAAATTATGACTTCATTAATGAATTGATTAATATGTTCATCATCAACTTCTTTGCATTTTTTTATGGACACCATTCGGCCTTCTACTAGTTTGCCCTAGTAAACATATTCGAAACCCCAACTCCCACCTTGAGGTCTTCAGAGAAATTATTGGTTTCCTTTACAATCTTTTCTTTTGAGAAAATAGGAGCTTTCCTCTACCCTCTATCCAAAGAGATATATTCTTACAATAGAAGGCCTCTATTTTGAAGAAAGTACTTTCTTCTTAGAATGTTTTGCTTCCTTTTCTTCACTACCCAAACTATGGCCCTTCCAATAAGTGGTCCTCCTACCAAGGATGAAAAGGTTCCTACTTGACAGAATAGCAAGATTCATCAACCACTATTGAAGAGTTTTTCAATCTATTATGGATAGACACTATTCAAATTTTGCATAGAATTAACAAAATTTAGAGAGTAGCTATAAGCAGTGGGATGACTATGTTGCCCCTCTTTGTACAACTCTTTCTGCCATAACCTTCTCCCATCATGCATAAATTATTCTAGAACATGTACCACTAAAAACCCTAAATTACTATATAAAACACTATATAGTAGCATTTGAATGTGGTTTCATGTATGCACTGAAGGAACTATGAGGTGCCAGATAATAGGTGAGCAATTTAGAGGATGGAAACATCAGATATTTGTAGGCTTTTGGTTGACATGACCTACTCAAGAGTGGAGTGCAAGAAATGGAGGCTTCTCAGGTAGGTGAAGTAGTTGTTAGGCTATGTGTCAGTTGAATTAGCCTTATTGTAGCTCGAAATGCTCATTTTCCTTTCTGACAATCTATAACCCAAAATGTAGAGCCAATGATAATAAAAATTCATTTTATAAATATATTTCGCTATGAAATGTGTAGGTTTTCTTGCTTAGACATTTGAATATAAATTAACCAAAAAAATGAAATGTCATTATTGGTTAGAGCTAAAAAGTTTAATTATTCGTTAAAAAGGGCATACCACTATAGTTTCCTTTAGGCAAGAACTAGTAAATGTCTTCTCATTGTGGACTTTTATAGTGTACTAGACTACTTACAATTATCAAAAAGTTTTCACAAGGATAATTTTGTTTTGGCAATATGCCTTTTATTATTTGTTGATAATTTTGAGCAATGTCTAGTGTTTAAAGTGACTATGTAGAATTCAATTTGATTCCTATATTGTTAGCTTGGATACATTTCACACATGCTTCTTAGTAAAGTTAGATACATGATTATGATGACATGCTTTAGTTCTTACTAATTCTGCAAAGGGAGGAAGGCTTACCTTAAATTCCTATAACTTTATAGAATATTATTTACAAGGTTCCCATGATGCCAAAGAAGTAGCATGCCAAAATTTGAAACTACATCTATTATGTTATTTATAAAAATGTGAAGAAAAATTATTTTCATTGGAAATTTTTTCAACATTTTCATGATTTGAATATAGGTGTTGTAATAACACTCAATCAATGGTAAGAAGCTCTAGATATTAGTTTGGATTGTTTCAATTAATAAACCAACTAACATATTCTATCTCATCTTCTTTTTTGAATCAACAACATTAGCTCTACAAAAATCCAAGGCCTTACCTTGACATAAAAACCCTTTTTGTTGATCAAATTTTTGGTTGCTTCACTATGGAAGGGTAAAAACAAAATTAATTTAACATATATCATTCTCTCAAGAGCTTATACTTTCTTTAGTTTGCTTTGTCATTGTAAAATCTTGTTCATAATTCTCTTTTGCAATTGAAAGATCCTATTCTTGAATCTACTTTAACATGAATCTCAATGACACTTATTGATAATTTATACAATGCCACCTCATTTTATTAATCTCATCTACTTATTCATAATCTAGCATCTAATGGTTTTCTATTGGCCTCACCATCCATTTGTACCTATGGTTTCCTCTATGGCACATCACCAAATATTTGGGTCTTCTAGTATGGACTTCTTAAAAGTTATCAAGTGCTATTTGTGGGACTGAAATCTAGCTGCAAAGCTTGGGCCTTTGCAAGTGATAATGACCTGGGTTCAAATACCCATTGGTACCACCATCCTTTCAGCAAAGAGACTGACCGCACTGCAGCGTTGACTTGCAGGTGTCCGTTTGGTTGCCAGAGACTGAACTGTTGTCTCAGTTTCATGGATCTTTTATTGCCAAACTATCATATTTTACAGTGCGGAGGACAGTGAATTACTGTCTATACACACCATCGAGCACCAGGATAGTAGAATCGTGGGCTGTTTGGAATTTTTGGGAGCAAGAAAGGACACTAGGAAATCAACCAAAAAGAACTCCAAAAAGAGTTGCAATAGTTGAGAGAAAAAACAAATCATCCTCAGTAGGGAGAGATGAGGAGGTTGTAACACTTTGATTAGTTTAGAGGAGTTGCGGATAACACACATGCTCCCAGTTAGCTTCTTATATACATTGTTTGGTGAGGGCATTCAAAGGAGGACTGGGCAAGCTAAGGATGCACCACTCTTCGTAGGATGTTTCAGTTCACGGCCCTTGCGTACTTTTTTAATTGCCCAGTTGTCTTTAGGTTAAGCATCTACCTAAAATCTCATCATTTAAATTTAGTAGTTTGTTTTTCAACTTTAATTTACAGGAATTTACACTTGTTCTTTTTTTGTTTCTCTGCACCGTTCCATCTTTTAACAGACAACACAGCTCTAAGCCATTGTTATACGATACAGATTCAGTGATTAATTTCTTTTTGTCAAAACCAAATATTTTATATCATATCTTACCAACCCAGAACAATTTTGGCAATCCCCATTATTTCAACATTATGGAATACTTCAAAAGATTAATGATCACAGTATGGAAAAAGGTTCATAGATTTAGAAACACACTGTCTAAGTAGATCTTCAACATGCAAACACATACTAGACAGATTTCCACATATTAGGCTTTTGGTTCGTAGAGTTCCAGTGGAAGGCGGGGAATTGGAATGGCATGAAGATGCTCTGCCCTAGGCATGGTAAGGCCATATACTTCTGACATATCCAAGTTTTCTGGAGTTACATCTTGGGGAAGACTCCAATTGAAGCAGTGTAATAGCTGTGCAAGGCCAAGATGGACAAGCGACAGAGCCAAATTAATTCCAGGGCATCCTCTCCTGCCTGAACCAAATGGTATGAGTTCAAAATCTTGACCTTTGACATCGATTTGGGTTCCCAAAAATCTTTCTGGCTTGAATTCATTAGCTTCTTCCCAAGCAATTGGATCTCTTGCAATAGCCCAAGCATTCACAAGAACTCGTGTCTTATCAGGTATTTGATATCCCTCTATTGTGAAGTGTTCCATAGACTGATGTGGAATGAGCAGAGGAACAGGTGGTTGAAGTCTTAATGTTTCTTTCACTACCGATTGCAGAAACTGAAGATGAGGCAGATCAGATTCTTCCACCATACGATTGAATCCAATTACAGAATCAAGTTCATGTTGAGCTCTCTTCAGTGCCGAGGGATTTCTAAGCAATTGTGACATTGCCCATTCTAGTGTACCTGCTGAAGTATCTGTGGCTGCAGATAACAAGTCCTGAAAAAAGGCACAACATATTGTTACAATTTAAGAAAGTCATGAACAGAACATGTAGTAAATCAAACTCAAAATGTTTGGGCCTTTGGGCCCTTACCCATTTGCTACTTCAACATCATTGGAAAAAATGATATAACCTCCTCTACCTGTTTGGGGCTTGTATAATTCTCATATAGTAGTCGCTTTAAAGATTTAAAGGATTCGCCATGATAGAAATACAAAGACCATGCAGATTACTTGGAATTTGGAAACATGATAACTTAACCATGGCAAATTGAAAAGTTACTTATTATTTTAAAAAAAAGCAATATCTGAAAATACCAAAAATAAAAATGGAAACATAATAAGGCAAAATGAAAAGTTACCCAAAAAAATCCATATCCAATATCTGAAAATACCAAAAATAAAAATGGAAACATAATAAGGCAAAATGAAAAGTTACCAAAAAAATAAATAAATAAATAAGTTACCCAAAAAAATCCATATCCAATATCTGAAAATACCAAAAATAAAAATGAAAACATAATAGCTTAGCCATGGCAAAATGAAAAGTTACCCAAAAAAATAAGTTACCCAGAAAAATCCATATCCCAGAATTTAAAAAAAAAAAAAAAAAAACTAACGAATATGCAAACATGGCAAATCCATCACATATTTTAAATAAGTTAAGGATTTGACTTTCTTTTATGTGTGTGGAGAAGATATGTCATTATATCCTCTTATTCTTAGGACCCTATTTTATATCAATACGCCTGTTTCTACAGTTACCTACAACATACTAAAATTAGATCTATGCAGCTTAGACTGTAGATTCTTGACATAATATGGCGAAGAGATTCCAAACAACACTGGGCCTAAGCCAGGCATAATAATTTTAAAGAAGAAACAAAACATCCAAAACAGAAGTATGAGAAAAGAAGTTTAAAGAGATATTAGGGTTACCCCTGTTTCAACAGTTACCTGCAACTCACTAAACTTAGATCTATACAACTTAGACTCTGTATATTCTTCCCATAATATGGCCAATAGATTCCAAACAGCACTGGACGTAAGCTAGGCATAATAATTTTAAAGAACAAGAAACAAAACACTCAAAACAGAAGTATGAGAAATGGAGTTTACAGAGAGATATTAGGGTTGTGTACATACAAAAATAACTTTCTTGATGTGGTCTCTTGTAATTTTGATCTCCACGGATTCATCTTCAGACAAGGAAAGCAGCAAATCCACAAAGTCCTCACACTCCAAACCACTGCACTTCATCCTTCTTTCAAAGTGTTCATCCACAATTCTCTCCACAAACAGATGAAAAATCTCAGTAAGTTTGGCTTGTCTTTGCCTATCGCCATTCAGATCAAGCCAACCCAACACAGGAATGTAATCTCTGTATCTAAAGCCAACAGATAAAGCAAGAACATCATCCAAAACTTCCTTGAATACTTTTCCACCTATCTCATCTTCATTGCATATCTTCCCAAATGACATTCTGCAGATGGTATTATTAGTGAGGAAACCCACCTCCCTGGATACATCTACAGCAGTGGGGTTGATGCCACTGTCATCATTGGCGATGGCTTTGTGTAGTATGGAGTGTATCATGGTAGAAACTTCTTGGGCTCTCATGGGTGCAAATGATTTCAATCTCTTGGGAGAAAGAAGCTCCAAGATGAGGACTTTGCGCATGAATTTCCAGTATGGGCCGTATGGCGAGATTGAAACTTTCTGGGGGCTTAGCAGATGGTCGTCATCTCCCATGGGAGGACGGCTTGCAAATACGTGGTCCTGCGTTTTGAGGACTTGTTTAGCTATTTGGGGAGATGATATTATGACTGTTGGTAGAGAACCCAAGTAGATGGTCATAATTGGGCCTTATTTGCGGGCAAGAGAGGTGAAGGATCTGTGAGGAAGATGGGAGATTAAGTGAAGGTTGCCAATGATGGGTAAGGGTGCTGGCCCAGGCGGCATTTTGGACTTTTTGCTTCCTTTTCCAAGTAGAAAGCCTGCGAGGAGCACGATTATAAACACGGGAATCCATGAAATATTCAGGAATTCCATTGGGAGCTCCAGAATAGTTGGTACTGTATAAAAAATTAAGCTTTCGAAATGTTTTGACTAGTGTCTTCAATGTATGGTTTCTCCGTAGATTTATAGAGCAGGGTAGCAAAAAGATGATCGAATTTGTGGCTCCTAAGTCATAAATCACAAAACAAGTTTGCTTTGGAAATGTTTTCACCGGTGAAAATGGTGCCATGTACCATCTATCCTTTTTCCTCACGGCGGCAGACAGTTCTTTGTTTTCACGGCGGCAGACAGTTCTTTGTTTTCACGGCAGTGACTATCTATGACAATCTAGATGGATATGCCAGATTTGTCAAAGTTTTCATTATCAGATACTCTGCATTTTGCCACTAACTAGTGGAATGCCTTGTCTTGTTTTGGCAAGGATAACACGATTTTTTTTTTAAAGAAACGGAAGAGACTGAAATTCTGCAAATTCACTTCTCAGAAATATTGTATGGCACAGGGTATACACTCTACTTAAATATCATCCACTTCAATGGTCAAACAATTAATAGTAATTTTACACCTCATTCACAATAAAAAGTGTTAAATATTTGTCCTACTTTTATTAGCTAAAATTGACTTCTCATCCACTTCAACAGTAGAACATCAATTTTGGCTAATAAAAATTGGACAAATATTTGCCACTTTTTGTTGTGAATGATGTGTAAATTTGATAAGTAGGAGGTATTTTTTGCAGCATTTCAAATTATGATATTTATTTCAGGGTTTTATATTTTCTGAGTCAAACAGAGTCAAACACATGACCCATGTTTCATGAGTAGTGGTTCACATGAACCCATCTCTCATGATAATGAATGGTCCACTTAGCACTCCTTGCATCTAGGTGACGCACTAATTGTTTCATCATTGAAGTGGATTATATTTAAGTAGAGTGGGGTAAATACACATAGAATGCACATTTCACGTTTGGAAATGTGTGCCTTTAATCCATTGTACAAAGATCCCTCCAACTTCTCATCTTAAATTGATTTCTATAAAAATTCCTTTATAATGAAAGGGTATAAATTTTTATTGGAATTTTTTTCAATCTTAAAAATTTGATTTTTATTTTTTTAATTAATTTTCCATTATTTTTTAATATTTTATAAATTAATTTAATATCTTGTTTTTAAATTGTAAATTAAATATTTTTATCTAATTTTAAATATTGTTCACAAAAGTCTTCTTCATGCAAAGAAAAATAAAAAGGAACTAGGTGCATATAAATTTATTTATTAAGAGTGATCCATACTTACATTACATATAATTTATATATTTCATAGGGTGGCAATCATAACTTTGCATATAGTGTTCATACACTCATATAAAGTAAATTTAAACTTTTAATAACTTAATTTTAAAGATAGATATAGAACATAAACATAGGTTTTAAAATCCAAGATGATTATAAAAATTGATGTAAAGTTAAGATAAAGGTCCTTACTTGATGTGTTTTAAAAAGATGGTAAGTTAGTCCTCTTGAAATAAAATATCCTTTTCCCACTAGAGGATACCATTCAAACCTATATACAAGGAGGTTTGAACTTGGTTAAGAAGCATTTATAGCCCTTATTTTAAGTTGATCCGTTAACTTATATAGTTCTCCTTCTCCACACTTCATGACATTTGCTAGGTGGTACTTAGCATACAATTTTTATTTGTGGTATCATTTTACTATATAAATATAGCAATATCTCGATTAAATGTATTTTCATTAGGTGCATACTTTGTATCATAGTGAAGTCTAAAGTATTTGGTGTACTTCACCAAAAAATCTTGAAGTTGATAACATTTGATGTATTTTGTTTAGTTAATTTTAGACATCAACATTAAAAAAACAATAGAAGTGCTACAAGTGGGAAAATATATGGTTGATAATGATAAAAAATTAAAATTAAAAAATCGATGATAGTGTTTCATATGTTGAGTTTAATTAATTCATACATAACAAGAGAATTTTGTCTAATGTGAAAATAATAACCTTGAAAAGCGTGTCATTTTTGGTTGAGCTTAATAATTTTGATGTGATCCATAGGCTCTCTAGACAACTATAGTAAAAGTATTTTATTTTTGACCATACTAAGATTTTCAAAGTTAATGTGTTATGCTTTTCAAAGATTTAAGCAATCAAGTATGGAAAATTTTAAATTTATTAAAAAGTAGGAAAAGCAACAAAGAGATATTCATTTATTTACAAAAAATTACATGTCATCAAGGGGGATATAATGATATATAAAGTGTCATACCTATTCAAATTTTTAGTGCCTTGTACCATTGCCACAATCTCCTTGGCAATAATTAATTTTCTCACTTTTTCTCATATTATACTCACCTTTGAATAGATTTTATAACTACCCTCGATTATATTCAACACACACAAGACAAAAACACAACAAACACAAAAGAAACATAGGAATAAAACTATAAGAAATATAGACATGGAATACACATTTCACGTTTGGAAATGTGTGCATTTAATCCATTGTACAAAGATCCCTCCAACTTCCTAGCTTAAATTGATTTCTATAAAAGTTTCTTTATAATGAAAGGGTATAAATTTTTATTTGAATTTTTTTCAATCTTAAAAATTTGATTTTTTATTTTTTTAATTAGTTTTCTTTTATTTTTTAATATTTTATAAATTAATTTAATATCTTGTTTTTTAAATCGTAAATTAAATATTTTTATCTAATTAAATATTGTTCACAAAATCTTCTTCATGCAAAGAAAATTAAAAAGGAACTGAGTGCATATAAATTTATTTATTGAGAGTGATCCATATTTACATTACATATAATTTATATATTTTCATAGGTTGGTAAGCATAACTTTACATATATTGTTTATACACTCATATAAAGTAAATTTAAACTTTTTATAACTTAATTTTAATATAGATATATAACATAAACATAGGTTTTAAAATCCAAGATGATTATAAAAATTGATGTAAAGTTAAGATAAAGATCCTTATGTGATGTGTTTTAAAAAGACGGTAAGCTAGTCCTCTTGAAATAAAATATCCTTTTCCCACTAGAGGATACCATTCAAACCTATATACAAGGAGGTTTGAACTTGGTTAAGAAGTGTTTATAGCCCTTATTTGAAGTTGATCCCTTAACTTACATAGTTCTCCTTCCACACACTTCATGAAATTTGCTGCTAGGTGGTACTTAGAATACAACTTTTATTTGTGGTATCATTATTGTCACTTGATCCAAACCTTACTATATAAATATAGCAATATCTTGATTAATTGTATTTTCATTAGGTGCATACTTTGTATCATAGTGAAATCTAAAGTATTTGGTGTACTTAACCAAAAAAAATCAAAGTTGATAACATTTGATGTATTTCGTTTAGTTAATTTAAAACAATAGAAGTGCTACAAGTGGGAAAAGATATGGTTGATAATCTTAAAAAATAAAAATTAAAAAATCAATGATAGTGTTTGATATGTTGAGTTTAATTAATTCATAGATAACAAGAGAATTTTGTCTAATGTGAAAATATTCACTTTGAAAAGCATGTCATTTTTGGTTGATCTTAATAATTTTGATGACATGATCCATAGGCTCTCTAGACAACTATAGTAAAAGTATTTTATTTTAGACCATACTAAGATTTTCACAGTTAATGTGTTATGCTTTTCAAAAGATTTAAGCAATCAAGTATGGGAAATTTTAATTTTTTAAAAAAGTACGAAAAGCAAAAGATTTAAGCAATCAAGTATGAGAAATTTTAAATTTTTAAAAAAGTAGGAAAAACAACAAAGAGATATTCATTTATTTACAAAAAATTACATGTCATCAAGGGGGATATAATGATATATAAAGTGTATCATACCTATTCAAATTTCTAGTGCATTGCACCATTACCACAATCTCCTTGGCAATAATTAATTTTCTCACTTTTTCTCATATTATATTCACCTTTGAATAGATTTTATATCTACCCTTGACTATATTCAACACACACAAGATAAAAACACAACAAACACAAAGGAAACATAGGAATAAAACTATGGGAAATATACACATTGAATGCACATTTCACATTTGCAAATGTGTGCCTTTGATCCATTGTACAAATATCCCTCCAACTTCTGAGCTTAAATTGATTTCTATAAAAGTTACTTTATAATGAAAGGGTATAAATTTTTATTTGAATTTTTTTCAATCTTAAAATTTTGATTTTTATTTTTTTAATTAATTTTCTTTTATTTTTTAATATTTTATAAATTAATTTACTATCTTGTTTTTAAATCGTAAATTAAATATTTTTATCTAATTAAATATTGTTCACAAAAGTCTTCTTCATGCAAAGAAAATTAAAAAGGAACGCAGTGCATATAAATTTATTTATTGAGAGTGATCCATTTTTTTTGGTACAGAAAAAAGGATATTTATATATATATATATATTGAAAATTGAAATTTACATAGGCTGCTTTAGCCAGATTACCAGAGAAGACAACATAACCATTATCTGACCACGTAGGGTCTCAAAAATTTGAGAGAGATGCCACACTGGGCCATAGAAAACCAATATTGCCCTAATGGCTTTTGTGTTTTATCTATGTAACATATATTCCTATTGTTCTTTCTAGCTAGCCGATAGCATAAAACTACAAACCCAAAAATTTACTAGCAAAAGGATCAATAGAGTCACATTAGATTAATTTCCTATGTGAGAGCCTGGAAAGACTGCACCCAATCAAATTGACCATTCACCGCCTCCATCTGCAGCAACTTTTTGAGGAAGGAAACTGCTTTTTCCACCCTTTCTCTGTGTTCCAGCAACACCATGCCTTTTATGTCGAGAATGAAAGGAAAGACCTTTACCACTTCGCCCTGGTCCTGAGGCAGAGGAATGTTTCTTGGGCAAGGAACCCCAATCCCTGTGAAAACTGCACTGAGAATCTTCTCAAGACCACCTAGGAGATTGGCTTTGAAGAGCCTGGTGATTAGCACTTTGGCTTCAGCCTTGGTAACCCCTGCGTCCAACAGAGAAGAAATAAATCTCAAGGAGATGCTGGTGTCTACTTTATATGCTTCCCTTGCGTCCAAGAACATGATGCCCAAAATGATTTTGACTACTGCCAGGATGAGATCATCATGGAGAAGTAGGACTCTCTTTAGTCTATGATCAGTAATCTCACCTTTAAAGGCCATTTGTCTCACTGAATTCTCCAATTGAATTAGAGTATTTGCTCCCACAGTTACCATGCCTTCGATTGCAATGCGGGCTATGAATCTTGAGTTTCCTGCCATTGAAGCCTAGGGTTTATCTCTACTTGAATTCTGTGAGAGGTAGAAAGGAAGAATGGGGATTTGTGTAGCCAAGAGGGGAGATAATGTCGCTAGAAAGTTCTCGAAGCCAATACCTTGTCGAAGAAGCTAGAAAACAAATTAAAACCATGCTATGCTCTCTGCAATGTAATCAATGATGATGATTAATCATGTCTAAGTCTGGCCTTCCCCGTGTGAGGCTAAGATTAATATGTTTGCCACCCTAACACAATTCAATCTATTTGCATTGAGTATCCAATCATTCAGTTCTATAATGACTTGGATAATATTCAATTTTCATCAATATTGAGCCTTCCACATGGTGTATGTGAATAGGGTGCCTGCCCTACCACCCACTATCTCTATTAATTAGGAATTCTAACTTTTTAAATCTTATCCCATCTACTCCTTGATTGGATAAGAGGTCTACTTTAGAATTTTCTTCTATAAAGACATGAGAGATTGTCACCATTTCGCATTTATCTATCAGACTCAGGGCTATCTCCAATTTGGCAGTGAGATTCCAATTAATCATTTTGTGGAAGTGAAGAGCATTGATCACCAATAGGGAATCTCCTTCAATCACCACTTTTTTGAGCTTCAACTCAAGGCACATTCTCAATCTAAGGATCAACGCTTCCAGTTCTGCTGAGTTGTTTGTGCCGATCGGCAAAGGCTCTGCTAATTTACCTATACACCTGCTATTCCAATCTTTGATTATACATCTTATTCTGGAGATGCCCGGGTTACCATGGGAAGCGCCATCAAAGTTTAGTTTATACCAATCAAAATTCAAAGGAAGCTATTTGGCATTTTTCCTTTTTCTTTCTATTCTCTCTCCCCCTTCCCCACAAATGGTGGGAATGATTAAACCATGCCAGTTCTACCTCATGTTTGCATCCCATTCTGTAAAGGTTGAATTTGAAGTAGACCTGTCCCCCAGTTTGGAATTTATTAGTTCAACTATACGTGCTTCTATCTTGTTCTAGATAGACTGGATAGGCATTTCCTTATCTTGAAAGAGTCTCCTATTTCTTTCTTTCCATAGTTCCCAAATGAGCAGGGATGGACTAGAGGTCCAAAGGCTATGATACACTATCTTTTTGTAAAGGCTTGGGCATCCTTGAAGCCAATCTAAGAGAGTGTAAGGGATCACTGTCTTCCATTAGAGCTTGTCTAAAAGCCAATTCTAGAACCTCTGGGAGAAAGGGCATCTTAGAAAAAGGTGGTCTCTGTTCTCCTCATCTTCCTTGCATAAACAACATCTGGATGGTCCTTAAAAACAAAATTTGGCATAACTGTATGTCATTAGAACTCGACCCTATGAGGCCATCCATAAAAAAGTTCCTGCCTTGGGGAGACAATCTAGATTCCAACATAGGCCTCTTGGAAGTTTTGCTTCATAGCACTAGATCTCAAAGAGTTTACTGTAACCTTCTTTGACACTGTAATCTCTGGATGGGAAGCCAACCAAGCGAAGAATGTCTAGCCCCTCTCTAAAGCAAATTTTTCAATCTGACATCATCCTATCATACAATTCAACTTCCCTTTGACTCAGTCCCAGGTTTTGTGGACTTTTGGACACTGAGTTGTCAATATTCCATCTTGGTAATTAGAAGTGAGATAGTCTCTTACCTTATCCCCCCATGTCTGTTTTGTTACCCTTTTAATGTTTACCAGCTCTTCTCTATCTGACAGCTTAGGGTACCCCTACCATGAGTCTTCCTATAAGTTTGTTGTCCCTCCATTTCTCACTTCCCATGATAAATAGTCTGTAATTAAGTCCCTGCAGCTCTGGATGAAGTTCTAGATTCTGGACTCTTTTGGTAATGATCTTGATGTGAAAATGCTATCATCCCCATCATCTAAGTATTTTGCCTTTATCACTTTGACCCATTTCAAATCTTATTTGGAATATATGGCCCATACTAGCTTTTACCCAAGGGCCTTGTTCTGCATAAGGAGGTTTTTCAATCATGTTCCATCCCTTAGTTTGCTCTCACAAATTTTTTTCCATTTGACCAGAGGATATTTGAATTGATCTAAGGAGCCTTGCCAGAAAAAGTTTTTCATTTTCTTGTTAATTTCCTTACTTGCACTGATTGAGAGAGGGAGGCATGACATCAAATATGTGGGTAATGCTGAAATTACTGACTTGAGTTTGGTTAGGTGACCAACCCAGGTCAACCATTTATTTTTCCATGAAGTTGTTCTGTGGCCTACCTTTTCAATCAGACTGTCCCAAATGTTTCCTGGACAAGTACCTTTGGCCAAAGGTATGCCAAGATACCTACATGGAAGAGTTCCCTTCTTGAAGCCAAGAATTCTCAATACTTGGGCTTCCATTCTGACATGAGTATTGACGAAAAAAACTAAAGATTTTTCCACACTAATTTCTTGACCGAAAGCTAGAGAGTATTTATTAAGGATTTCTTTGAAGTATCGTGCTTCTCTTTCCTGAGCTTTACCAAAGAGCATGGTGTCATCTATGAACTGTTGATGGGTGGCTTCTGGGATTCCACTAGTAATTTTTATTCTTGACACTTTTTCTATGCACCATGCATTAGTAATTGATCTTCCAAGAGCCTCTGACATGATGATGAAAAGAAAAGGTGAAATGGGGTTGCCTTGACTTAAACCACAGGATGAATTGAAGAAACTTTTTGGGGATCCATTCACTAGCACTGAAAATCTTGAGCTTGCAATCCAGTTGAAAATCCAGTCTAGCCATTTTCTATTGAAACCAAATCGTTCCAATACCTTGAATAAGAAGCACCAATTGACTCGGTCATATGCTTTCTTGATGTCTAACTTGATAAGCATGGCTTGTTTGTTCATTCTTTGGATTGAATGGATGGCTTCTTATACTAAAATAACACCATCAAGAATCAATCTGTCAGGTACAAAGCCCGTCTATTCTCCTGATATGATATCCAAGAGTATGATATTAAATATGTTTGCCATCATTTTTGCCAAAATTTTCTAAAAGGTGTTGCATAAGGCAATGGGTCTGTATTCATCCAAAGATTCAGGTTTCTCTTTTTTTGGTATAAGAACTATGAAGGTGTTATTTATCTCCTTGAGAATCTGGCCTGAGTTCCTAGATTCTTCAAGGGCCTCAGTAATGTCCTTACCTATAATATGCTAGCACTTTTGAAAGAAACCCGTTGGGAAGCCATCCGGTCCTGGTGCCTTATCCAGGTGAAGCTGAAAGAGAGCTAACTTGACTTCTTCTTTGATGAATTTACTATTTAACATATCATTCTGGGAGTCCATGAGCAGGTTTGCAATGCCTTCCAATAGATCCCTCTGGGCTAAAAGGTTGGAACTATTCCAATCATTCAGTAGGTTTTTATAATATTCCACCACTGCCTGTTTGACATCTTCTACCTTGTCCAAAGTTCTTCTGTTAGTGGTTTTAATGCTAGAGATTTTGTTGACTTCTCTTTGAATTTTTGTTGAATTGTGAAAAAAAATTGTATTCTTGTCCCCTGATCTAAGCCATACTTCCCTTGACTTCTATCTCTAGAAGATTTCCTCCATTGCCAGTAGATCATTCATTTTCTGCATGAGCTCCTTCTCTTCAATGTAGCTTTGATTGTCCATCCCTTAATGATTTTTCTAAAAGATTTTTCAAGGCTGCTTCACATATCTTCTTTTCCTCAAAAATGTTTTTAAAATTTTCTTTATTCCATCTTTTCAAATTTTGTTTTATTACTTTCAACTTTGTAGCAATGTAGAACATTTTTGTTCCATTTGGTTGGCAGGCTTCCCACCAGGATTTTATCATATCAAAAAAACTTTTTATCCTTGAACTAGATGTTCTCAAACTTAAAGGGACATCTCACAGGGCCCCTTTCCCCTAAAATGTCTAGACTTACTGGATAATGATCTGATCTGGATAAGGGAAGAATCTGACTCTCTAAGGTGTATGGTAGCAAACGTAGATCTCCTTTGAGGAGAAACCTGTCTAGCTTTTCATCTATGTTGCAGTAGCCCAACCTCCTGTTTGTCCAGGTGAATTGCCCTCCACCTATCTGAATGTCATATAGCAAATTTATCTCTACGAAGCTTTCAAAATCTACCTAAGATTGTAATTTTCTGCCAACCCCTCCTCTCTTGTCTGAAGAATTTAAAATTGCATTGAAATCCCCTCCCAAAATGCAGAATTTAGATGCAGGGATATTACAGATTTTGTCCAATTCACTCCAAACCATTCTTTTTTGAATATAGTTGTTTGGTCCATAAACATTCACTAGAAAAAACTTAAATCTGAGGCAAGACTTCTTACCTTACATGCTATCCAATGTTTTTTTGAGGTTGTTTCTTCCAAAATGACTGATTGGGGTTTCCAAAGAACCAGAAGTTTGTTAGAGGCTCCATCTGAATTAACTCCTATTATTTTCCACATCTTCAATTTCAGTCCTAAATTGATCTTCTCTTGTTCTCCTAGTTTTATTTCTTGCAACAGACAAATATCAGAATGAATATTGATCAAATGATGCCTTAAGAGGCATCGTTTGTTAGGGGCATTAAGGCCCCTAACATTCCAAGATATGATTTTCATTGTTGTTCAAGAAGGGAGTCTCCCTTCCCTACTTTGAGCATTGAATTTATCTTCAATTGGCCAATAGCTTCTCCATCCCATTTCAGTTTTTCCTTGTTTGGGATTCTGCCCTTGCCCCTGTGATCTCCACAATCTAGGGATGTCTTAATGGGCTCCTTGGTCCCAAGTCCTAGCTTTCCATGATCTGTATTTGGTTGGAGGGGTGTGTTCAACACCTTGCTTGGAATTTTCTCTTCTTCAATCGCCAGATTAGGGTTTAGATTTTCTAAATCCTGATCATCTAGCCAATCTTCACATTCTTCGTTTTCCATGTTTATGTCTCCAAATTTGGCTACCCTTGCCAAGTCTGCCAATCCGTTTCTCACTTATATGAGAGAATCTAAGTCTTCTTCTTGCACCTTGTTCCCCATCATTCCAATAGCTTCAGATAGTTTCTAATCTAAAGTTGTTACCCTTTCTTTGTCACCCAAAGTTTTAGCTTTTGATTCAGCTTGTAATTCTGTATCTTTGTGTTGCAATTGATCCAGATGATCTGTGTACTGATCTTGGATTTCTGGGATCAGAACTTGTCGATTCGAGGATTAAGAATTTTTTCTCTACTCCAAACTTTCCAAGATCCCCTTGGGTCTTGACCATCCCAATGTTTCTACCAAACGATCCGAGGTGATGGGATTTGGAATAAGGGTTTGTGTCCAAACCCCAAGTTTAGAGGATAACTTAATCTCCTTTAAGATTCCTCTGTCAGGGTTATTAACAATGCATATCCTTACATGCATTTCAGTCCCTTCAGGGTTAGATCTTTCTTCTGCACACAAATATGTCCCCAATCCATTTCCTATTTCTTCCAATATTGATGGATCCCAATATTCCAAAGGTAGGTTGGGAAGAATATACCAATCTTGGACTAATTCCATGTGATGTAATGCTGGATTAAAACCTGCTTTCCATCAGTGGATGTAGAATCTGTAGCCATCCATGATCCAAACCCTTCTTTCTATTTTGATTCTAATTTTTTGAGTATGGAAGATTACCACAAAGAAGTCATTTGCTAGTGGTTTAAATTCCAGCTCCTTACCCCATTCTCCATTCCACCATGATTTGAGACCCTTCCAATTTAGGTTTTTTCCATACCATTTGACCATCAAAGCTAAGTTTTCCATCTTTAGAATCTGCTTCTGAATTTTTTATGGATTTAGCTCTATAGTTCTGCTATTTTCCTCCAGCTGATTGAAGTTGTTCTCTTCGTTTCTTCAAAAATTGTGATGTCTGAATTGAGGATTTCACCCTCCAAATCCATCTCTTTGGCCTCCCCTTCTAGGGTTTTGACCACCTCTTCATGAGCCATCATAATTCCTGCAAAAATTAAAATTGTTTTGCCCTTGCCCCTAATTTCTTGGTCTCTGAGATCCATGATTTTGATATCGAGGCAGATTTCACCCTTTGAAATTTTGATTTCTAGGGTTTTGCCATGGTTCATTTGATGCCTGTTGTCTAATTCTCTCCACTGGAATGTCGAATTCTGCTTCTCTCGCCCATCTTCCTAGATGCCAAATGCCTTCAAGATCTGCTAGACACTATCCTTGCTCACCTCTTCTTCACTCTTACTCTGCTCCTTGTCGCGTCATTTTTTTCTTATTTTTGTATTCCCTATATTATAGGAATATTTAAAATTTAGCCTCTAACTTGTGATCCATATTTACATTATATATAATTTATATATTTTCATAGGGTGGTAATTGTAGACACCTAAAAGTTTCCTCAGATTGTAAAACACCAATCTCTCCCACATTCTACTATTTTTCCTTAATTTTCCTTTATGGTTAAATAATTAATTTTAATTGATTAATTATTTAATTATTCACTATCCCCTTTCCCTCTTTAATTTAAATAAATAAGCATTTATTTAAATTATAAAGCCTTATCCTAATTGAATAGGTCTCACATATTTAATTTATTCACTTCACATTATCCCCCTTCTCAAATAAATTAAATAAGTGAACACCATTTATTTAATTTAAAAACATTCTTACACCTCACCATTTCTCCCAATTTTAAATTCACCCTTGTCCTTTAGTGATGAGAAAACCCTAACTAATGTCAACCCTTCATTTCATCCAAAAGTCAACATTAAATCCTGGCCATCCACTCAAATCTGCTCTTCTATAAAATCACTTTTCCAGTTCATTTTTAGGTCTTCACTCTTGGCTAATCTCTCTTAATCTCTTAGATCTCTTAGCTTGATTTCTCTAGACATCTCTTAGTTCATTTTTCATGCTCTTATGCTCTTGAAGCTCTTTCTCTCCAATATCTTGCCATTCATCAACTTGAGCTTCTCAAGATTGTGCAAAATCTGCAAATCTAAGAACATTATGGAAGATGGAGGAGAACAATGAAGATTAGTCAAGTTGTAGCTTAGATTAGTCTATTTTCTATTTTTTTTCTTGATTTTTAGGCTTGCTTGCACTTCATTGCAGTTAGGGTTTTATTGTAGTTTAATTTATGCATGTTTGAAAGTTTAAATCCTAGCGACAAATGGTGAACCCGACATGAATAGATTAAGTTTTGTCAACTTCTGAAAGCAAAGTTTCACATGTGGCTTCCTAGTCTCAAATGGACCTCATCGTTGAGTCTAGGTTGCCCTTTCGGTGAAAAATGACTATAAATTTGACGTATTTCGCTCACCGTCAAATTTTTGAACTTTTTGAATTTTTTTATTTGTCAATCCATATTGTATGGATCCGTACCGTATGGACCGACTATATTATCTATGTTGTGTTCTATTTTATCAGTGATTGCAGGGTCTAGGGTTTCATCTTACAGGTTTAAAGATGTTCAATCGCAACCTACTATTCACATGGCATTCTAGGGTTTCAATTTTTTAATACTGCAGTCTAATGTTTGAAAATCCCTGCAAGTCTGTCAAAAAACCCTAAAATCTTTGACCGCTCATCCACTAATCTTAACCCTAACTGTTGTCATCACCATCAAATCTGTCTCTGTCGCAGTTTAAAACCTGCACTGTCATTGTTTAGAGAACCCTAAAGTGTTGCCATCGGTCTTTTGTTTCTTCACCACCTCTGTCACGTTTCAACTGCCTCCAAGGGACTGTCGCCACCTACGGATGCTCTAAACCCTTCGGCTCACTGCCCATTCAGCCACTCCTTAGACCCATCGACTACCCATCAATTACATTTCTCCCACTTGTCATTCACAGTCGACACCTCTGCATAACCTCGACTAGTCACCTCCCGATCAATACTAAGGTCGCGGCTCTCATTCTATCTACTCTACTACTTGTTTGGGGTTGTCGCTACCCACAGCAGAGGTCGCCACCTCCTACGAAGTTGCGTCCCTCTTTGAACCAGTCACTTCTCCCAAACCACTTCTTGTCTACATTTAAAACCCTTATATCTCCCATTGACCCCTCGCGAACCCTCCAGCATGTGACCACTCTTTTTGCAAACAACTACCGATCTAATAGTTAACTGCCAGGGCCTGACCCCTTTGCCTTCACATGCTAAAATAGGTAGATTTTTTCAAACTTACATAACTTAGTCATATAGTAACAAAATTTCACAAAATTGGTGGTGTTGGAAAGCTAACTCAGTGAACTACATACAAGTGCAAGGTTTATCAAGTAAAAGTGTCATTTTATTAGGTAAATTTTTGGTCAAAGTCAACATTGTTTTATAACTTTAAACGCACATATCTTTTGCATTTTTTATTGGATTTTGACGATTTATTTTTTGAAACTTCTTAGAATCTCTTGAAAAATCTGATGCTACTATTTATTTCACTATAACTAATCAATTTTCTCAGGTATTTTCTAGATTACATATTATGAGTTTTTTTTTACTTGGTGACTTTCAAAGGGTGTGTTCACTTGATAGTTCATGTTTTTTTAACATTATCATAGGGGATTGTTTTGCTACTAATATTTGGTTTGCATCTTGTGGCACTCATTGGGATAAGACTCTTGATTGAAACTACTAACACATTTTGATGCAAGGTTTCCACCTTTCATGTGCATGTGCTTTGTTGTCATAGGAACACTTTGGTGCACTAAAATGAACATTATCTTGTTATTTTCACACATTTTTGGGGCTTAAAAATAATCACTATCTGCTTTGCTTGGTGATTGTGTTTAGGTTGTGAAGTGTGTATGCTCTTCCCTCACATTTTAAGCGATCTTGGGAATCAAAAAGACTTCTCAACACTTTCATTATCACACCACACATTTAATTTCTAAAGGTGAATGAACATTGTCTAGTGTGGTCAAACACATGTGTATGCTCTCTCCTCGCATCTTTGCATGACCTTGTAGATCAAAAACATGTGTTTGTATTACTTTTGTACAAACCTTTAGAGGGCCTGTCTCCCAATTTGTGAGAGGGAATGACCTAAGCTATACTTTCATTTCAGTCCACTATATAAATAATTGTGGTTGTGATGAAAATCATCAATCACCTGGTGTCATTGTTCTATACCGACGGATGTCTCCCTCAGTATCTAAGTGATGCATGAAAACCCTTTCTAAGGGCTAGGAGGCCTCTTAAATGAGTGAACCGTCATATGTATAGACACCAGTATATCCTGAAACACTAATTAAGAACCTTTGTGCTAGTGGCCAAAAACCATTTTTACTTGTTGGTGCAGGAGGTCGGACCTCCCAAGCTGCCCCACGTGTACTATTCATTATAGAGACAGGAATTCCCTTAGTCCCTAGGATCTAAGGGTAAGAGGTTTGGTGTGCTCGTGCCGTGTAAGGGGGAGCCAATGTCACCAAATTCTCTAGTTGTCCACTTTGTATTAGTATTTGGAGAAATCTAAGTGGGGACTCAGCAAGTAGTATCCTTGACTAGCCTAGGATCATGCATGTTTACAAGTGTTTTCAAACTTGTCAAGAGTCACTAAAAAAAATAGCCAATTTGATTGCCAAGTGTCTTCTATGATTGATGTGTGTGCTTGCTTAGTCATCACCCTAAACAATATTTCCAACCCATTCATTCCAAGTCATCATATCATCAATACATTCTTATCGTATCCTCATCATTCAACCTTCGTATCCTAATCACTCTCCTAAGCCAATCAATTTCATCCTAAACATTCTGATCATATCCTAATCACTTCATCCAACCATCCATATCTTGATCATCCTACTTGTCCTATCCTAATCATATTCTTATCATATCCTCATCATTCAACCTTCGTATCCTAATCAACCTCCTAAGGCCAATCAATTTAATCCTAAACATTCTAATCATACCCTAATCACATTTTCTTAATCATATCCTAATCACATCATCCAATCATCCACATCTTGATCATCCTACTTGTCCTATCCTAATCGCATCCTAATCATATCCTATTCATCATTCCTAATCATTACACCTTATACTAATCATATCCTAATCACCTTTCCTAAACACATCATCCAACCATCCACATCTTGATCATCCTACTTGTCCTATCCTAATCACATTCTTATCATTCATCATTCAACCACATCCTAATCATATACTATTCATCATTCCTAATCATTCAATCTCATCCTAATCATATCATATTCATCATTCCTAGTCATTACACTGCATCCTAATCATATCCTATTCATCATTCCTAATCATTACACCTCATCCTAATCATATCCTATTCATCATTCCTAATCATTATACCTTATCCTAAACATATCCTATTCATCATTCCTAATCATTACACATCGTCATCCTCATCCAATCAATATCATCCTAATCATTCTCCTAATCATATCCAAGTCATCCTTATCAAACCCTAATCATCTTCATTCATAATCCAATCAACTTCTTCCTAATCCATCCAAGTCCTCTAATCTTATTACTATACATAATCATCTTCATTCATAATCCAATCAACTTCATCCCAATCAATCCAAAGTCCTCTAATCTCATCACTACACATCATCATCTTCATTCTAATACAATCAAACACATCCTAATCATATCCTAACCATTCATTCCAATCCAGTCAATTTCATCCTAATCATTCCCCTTCACAATACACCACAATCGTAGGGAAACCTTTGAGCGTCTACTCTCCCTATCAAATCTGATTGCAACTATGTCAAAACATTATAGACCTACTAGTTTTGTTAACCCACTACATATTCAATTTCATTCATCCCTTGACATCTATAGAGGTTCCCAAAAATAGTCTTCCTAAGGTTGAAACATAGGGAGAAACTGTCGAAGCTTGATTGTATCACAAGTACAAATCTAGACCAAGAGACCTTGACATCTTTTTCAAATCAATCACAACTTGGGCTTAATACCACAAGGCTAGTTTAAGTCCATCCTTCCAAGTGAATTTTGAAACTCATGGGTTCACTTTAGTCAATCATTTCTTACACACCTCAAGGTCTCGATAAATCCAATTTATACTTTGACAAGGTCATTAGTAGATGAGAGTACCCTGTTAGACCTAGAATTTTCTAAGACTAATATCCATTAGCCTCTATCATAGTCTGGGCCTCATCACCTTGCATTGACATCCACATAGCATCCCACAATTCACAAGTCTCATTTTGTAGAGACATAGTTGCAAAAAAAGAAGAGAAAGGGAATAGATCCTCCTAGTCATCCCTCATTCTAAACATTCTAAACATTCCTTCCAACACATCATCCAATCGACACCATCCTTGTCATATCATAATCACATCCTACTCCTATCTTCATCATTCAACATTCACATCCTAATCACCCTTTCTAACCACATCATTCTATCAAATTCATCCTAATCACCTCACCCCTAATCATTTCCAATTCATCATAATCACAACCCTAACCATAACCTAATCGTCCCTAATCACCCATCTAATCATCCAATCAATCTCATACTCTATCACATTTCTAGTCATTCCACATTATCATTACCCTAATCCTAGTCAAGCACTTGTCAACATGGTTTTAATCCTTGGCGATCCTATGTCTAAACCAAAGCCCAAAATCATACTTAGAGGTGGCCATCCTTCTAATCCAAATCACGAAGACAAGCCAGGACCTAAGCTTGTAGTCCAAGGAGCCCCTCCTCCTAAGCCTAAGTTCATACTTCAAGGAGGCTCTCTTTAGTTATGAGGATGAGACAAGTCCAAAATCCAATCCATCCATATGTCAAGTCAATGCCACATCAACCAATCACACTTCTTCCCATGTGAACCAACATTCATTCACTTTGCAACAAGCACATGCGAGCCCAAGTCCACCTTGGTAACAACACAAAGTGCCTTTAAATTCTCATTCTACCTTTGACAAGGGAACATAAGTCTACCCCATCCATCCTATAAGTACATTCTACCATCTACTCCTACATCAACCCCACGTCCTAGAATCAAACATTACAAAAGCAAGCCTAAGGAGTTGTCCATATCCACTAATTCATCTAATCCCTTTGACACTCCACCTAATCAAAGTCTGAACCCTAATCCTAAGCCAACACCTTCCATCCCTCTTATCCCTCCACCATGGGAACTTTCTGCTCTACCTAGTGCTAATCATGAGTCCACATCATTTACCCTTATTGTCCATCCACTATATTGTCCTTCCACACATGCCCTTGCAGTGGATGTGATCCAATGGCTACTAGCAAGGAATGACCTATCTCCATGTCATCCAACACATATGATTAAGCCTACCAAAGAGTCCACAAATACCATGTCAATCCCTTCAACCCTATCATCTAGTCCACTATCCATTTAGCCTCTCCAAGAGTTATCCAATTCCATTTCCACTCAAAGTCAAGAGATATGTCAAGGGTACAATCCTAAGAATGAAGAAGCATTAGTCCCTAATTCCAATAAAGATCAAACCCCTTCCATTCCACCCATCCATAACACACTTTATCCTTTACATGATCAAGCTCCAATATATGATCAAGATCCCCTCTATGATCAAGAAGACCATGATGATCCTCTTAGTTAACTTTATGCATTCCATGGTCAAGATCTTATCACCCCATCCATCCATCCTTCATCTATCCCTAATGTACAAACATCCACTTGTCATGATGAGACACATGCCTCCCAAGAAAAAATAGAAGATCAAACAAAAAACTTGGATCTTAACGTGCATAAGGGTACTCAAAATCCTAATGATCCTTCCTCATCCACCATTGATCGTATTTCAAGTCCACCATCATATCAACTTGGTCTTAGCACCTTCATCCATGAGTGTTCTTCCTTAGGATAACAACAACCATTGTCTTCCACTTCACCTTCTCCATCAAATAAAGAGCTCAAGTCTAGTTCCCAAACTACACAATCCTATTGTCAATCACATCCTCCAAAAAATGAACTATCATGGTAAAGGCTTAGGCCTTCATGAACAAGGTATATTTTGGATCCCATACATGTCAAGGTCCCTCCACACTCATATGGCCTTGGATATATGTCCCAAGCTAAGTAATCTAAAGATGTTGGTAATTCTTCCATGCCTCATAAGTCCACTTTCTATCGCAGACCTTATCATATACCTAAAACATATGTTGCCATTCCACCTCCATCATCCTACAAGTGTCAAAAGCATGTGACCATACACCTTCCACCATCCACTTTACCTCCACTCCTTCCAACTCCTAATATCCCTCCATCCACTTCTTCCAACACCTAATAGCCCAGTCATTCAAAATACCCTAAATATCCTAATCATGACCAACAAATGCACACATCATGTAAACATAAAGCTTCCACTCATTCCACCAAACCCATGGGATTCAAAAATAAATATTTCGATGCCTCTACCTATAAAGCCAAAAATCCTAAGGATCATCATACCTTAGGATATCAATGCAAAAGTTCAAAGAAAAATACGATAAAAAATCTACCCAAGCCCATACCATCACATGAAAATTCAAAAACCAAAATGGTAGGGGTCCCTAAGCAAAAAGAAATCAAGTCAAGTGAGGCATCCACCTCTCGAAAATCCCAACCATCCCCTTCCATTCAAAAATACCACTCCATTCAAAAATATCAATTTCCTCCATCCCACAAGTCAAGAAAAAATTATAAAAATACTAAGTCTATGTGGGTACCTAAGTCACTAAATCACTCATCTCCTAAGCAAACATTGCTATTTCTTCCTACACCACCTTCCATTCACAAGCTTCAATGTTTATCACGGTGTGTGCAACCATTGGTCATGATTCCTTTGGATACCTCCATATCCCCATCATTCAACTATTATCCTACATATCTTCCCCATCCTATTCCTATGGTCCATGCTTTTGCATAAGCATTTCATCCATCCTCTTGCATAAGCCCTACATAATCCACATCATAATCCACTATCTTTCCTACATAATCCACATCATAATCCACTATCATTCCCTCCATAATCCACTATCTACCTACTCCATCTAACTTTCATGCAATCTCTCTTACCAACATTTATGAGCATATCGACTTGACATTATCCATGCAATGACATCTTTCTCCAATGGGACTATCACCTTTCATGGCACTAGACATTTGGATCCCTCCTTTCCATATTCCACCTATCCCATTCACAAGGTCAAAAAAGTCAAAAAAGTCACAAAAAAAGTAAAGAGAAATCCCTTCATCCAATGGTGAAAACCACCCTTGGTGGCACCTTGGATAAGTACCATGATGAAAACCTGGAAAACAGGCATCATGTGTAGGTCGATCTTCTATGTCACTCACACTTGGGGGCATATTGTCTCATCCTACCTATCATTTTCCACTCTATCTCACCATTTCCATATCCTACACTACCATCCTTATTCATTACATACATATACCTATCCTATTGAATCCATTCATCTTCCTTTCCTCTTTTGATCTTGATAAAGATATGGGGGCAAAATATTGACACATGTTATGGATATCCTTTGATATACCTCATCCATCCTATCATCCTATCATCATCCTACTTTCATAAGCTTTGCCATGTCAAATCCTAAGCATACTACCTACAATGTAGCATGTTATTCCTATGCGACATAGTCCTTGGAGATCACATCCTTGCCCTCTTACATGTACATCCATTCCATCCATTATCACCTATCCTTTTATCCATTATTCCAATCTTCCATTCATCCCTTCCCACCTAGACTTGGTCCTCCCTTGTGTAACATGCCACTTGTTCTACCAACTAAGATTTACCAATTTTAACTTGAAAGTAAATAAAGTCATGAATTCATAATAGGAATAATAAAAATTTTCCTCTGAACATTTAATATAATGCACATTTGAAACATATTTCAAACTTCTATTGCATAACCAAATTACATTTCTCAATAAAAGAATTCAATATTCAACTTTTACAACTTTTTTCATAAATTACATAAAAGCTTCAAGATCTTAACTGATAAATAGAATCACATGTTTGTATACTTGTCTGTATTCAATACTCCTGACCACCAACTGGATGAGGGGAAGGATCACTTAAATGATTTACCTCCAACCACGGACTATCTGCGGTCCCCCGCACATTTACCTAGTAGATAAATGGCCCTACCCTTCAACGAAGGGATTGGTATAGCAACCTCAAAGTTAAGCCTAATTTGAGCAGGTGTTGTGTCCTACATTAACTAATACTATCATACTATGGCTACAACCATCAAAATATGACATCTCTACTTAGTAATGCAAAATTGGATCACAGTGAAGCTAGACAGTGTAAACGTTGGCTATTTACACCACTTTGGCCAAAGTTTTCTTTGTCTCATATTCACCCACCCTTCTATCTCATCTGGGCAAGATGACAATCTCTATACTAGGTTATCTACCTCTTCCATGGATCACATATCCCAAGCTTAACCTATTACATGCTTTACTAGGATACATATATCAAAGTAATACCACTTGAATCATATTCTCACTATCTTTCCCCTTGTACAATTTTCCTATACAAACACCAATCAATGATTGGTTCACAATTCAATCTAGGTAAAATCCAAACCATAGACATTATCTCACATTCACAATACAAATTTGCTAACTAGATATATGGGTAAGTGCAAGAAGATGGGGGGCCAAAAAGGGGTCTTAAGTGACCACTTTTTTTTTCTGAAATTAGGAAATGCTAGCCTTGGATGACAAATTGAGCATAGTTACACTCAAAATTTGGAGATGCAACCAAAACAATGTTCGTAGTGCTCCGAGTCTACTTTATAAACTACTATTTTTTTTGAAAATGGCATAGATTAAGGAGTTCAAAAGAGGGAGCCACAGAAATTGGTGTTGTTTCTATCAAAAAAACATAACATAGCATGTTTTGTGGCTCCCTCAAAAGGTCAACTTTTTTTTGGTATTTTTAAAATTGCTTTAGTGAGAAATTATCTAATAGCATGTAGTTTATGTCTGATTTTTCTAATAATTTTTTGATGAATATTTGATTTTTTACTAATTTTCAAAGTGGACACATCCCAAAAAATAGAATTTTGGCCGTGCTACCCCTATAAATTTTGAAAACTAATTGAAAATCATTTTTTTCCTTTTTTAATATGTGTAGAATGGAGTCTAGTTTCTAAATATGTAATTTTTTTGAAATTTCAATGAATAGTTAATTTACAATGAAAAAAAGACTAAATAGTAGTTTTTGCCCAAAAATGGACACACTAACAAAAGAAATTAGAGATGAAAGGCTTAACATTGTTCAAATGTGAAAAAAATCACATCATCAAATAGCTAAGAGAAATCCTAACATTACCCAGGTGTTCAATTGGTTCGACCTTGAAACACGTACAAATCTAAGGGTTAGCACGAATGAAATTATGTGAAATCTTGAAGAAAATGGAAAAACACGTCTATGGATGTTGAAAAGGCACTTCAAGCATTTGGGTTGGAAATGCAAAGCAAATCGCAAGCCCAAGGCTTGGGATTCCCAAAGCAAAACATAACGCGAGCGCGTTATAACGCGCTCGCGTTATTGTTTGCTTTGCATTTTCCCTTTTCTGCAAAAGTTTGTGTTGTTTGTCATGTTTTAAATAATGCGAGCACGTTATAACGCACTCGCGCTATGTTCCCCTTGAATTTTTTTATGTTCAAGGTTATTAATCATGTATGTGTGTATGTATGTATGTCTATATGTATGTATGCATCTATGTATGCCTATATGTATGTATGTATAGTGTCGAGGGTAGAGGAGGGTAGAGATGGGAGTGAGCCAGATAGGGGAGGAGAGGGGTGGATAAGGATTGAGTGATTAAGGTTTAAGGTTGAGGGTTGAGGCTTTAGGGATAGGATTTAGAGTTTAGGAATAAGGGATTAGAGTTTAGGACCTTGAGGGATTAGGGTTTAGGGTTGAGGCTTTAGGGATAGCATTTAGGGTTAAGGTAGAGTGTTGAGGGTAGAGGGATTAGGGATAGGATTTAGGGTTGAGCGTTTAGTGTTTAAGGTATAGTTTTAAGGGTTGAGGGTTTAGAGATAGGGTTTAGGATTTAAGGTTTAAGTGTTGAGGGTTGAGGATTTAGGGATATGGTTTATGGTTTAGGGATAAGGGATTAGGGTTTAGGGATTAGGGTACCATAAATTATAATTAGGGATTAGGGTTTATGGTTTAGGGAATAGGGATTAGGGTTTAGGGTTAAGGGATTAGGGTTTAGGGATGTACAATTAAGGGGTACCATAAATAAATTGTAATTTAGGAAGGGTTGGGAAAATTTTGTGAATCATCATGGGCTGGAGATTAGAGATTTTGTTGTGTTCAAGTACATATCTAAGTCATAATTTAAGGTTAAGATATTTCAAAGAATAGGGTGTGTGAAAAACAACAATGCTCTTCAGCTTATGAATACCAACATTGATACATATAAAAGATGCCCTTCTTCTAACAGAGTATGCAGTTCAAGTGAACCGATGGGCAGCAAGTTGTCGAATGAGTTGGTTTAATAGGCATGGCTCCTTCTTCAAGGCCCAAGTGGGTAGGAGTGGGATGTACAATTAAGGGGTACCATAAATAAACTGGAATTTAGGTAGGGTTGGGAAAATTTTGTGAATCATCATGGGTTGGAGATTGGAGATTTCGTTGTGTTCAAGTACATATCCAAGTCATATTTTAAGGTTAAGATATTTCAAAGAATAGGGTGTGTGAAAAATATCAATGCTCTTCAGCTTATGAATACCAACATTGATACAGATAAAAAATGCCCTTCTTCTAACAGAGGATGCAATTCAAGTCAACGAATGGGCAGCAAGTTGCTGATCTTGAATTGGTTTCTGATGAAGAAAACAATGATGTTGTTGAAGCAATGGAAGAAAATCAAAATTGTAAGTCTAATTTAATTTATTTCAACTTTCAAAGTAGGCATTTGAATTGTAGCTTTATCTAGAGGATTGGTATAACAAAAACTTAATTATGTTACAAGCCTTTCTTTGAAGAACCCTAGACATTATGGACCCTATCATCTATAAAAACACATGACAGTGAACTCTGCCCCACCTTTCAAATCAAATATTTACCTTTTTATTCAATAAAAATGAAGTCACGGAATGTAAACCGACCATGCATACTAGTAAGATCAAATTCTCTGCCTTCTATTCTTATTACTCTTACTTTATTAAGAGAAAAGTGTCAAAAAGAATGGGTTTAATTGTAAGCTAACATAAGGCAAAGCAGTTTTGTTATTACATTTTTCTGAGGGATCTCTAATAGTCTAATATAATGCAATCTTCTATAATATGAACATCTGCATTTGTGTGAATGCTAAGCTTTAATATAGTAGAGTATTAAATCAATGCAATCAACTATTTATTGGGTTAAAATAACTTAGTTTTTGTAATGGTTTGGGAATACAGGAGTTGCCAAAAATAGGTAACTGTCCTCTACAATTACCAAGAGAAAAAAGTTTAGAAGTTCTTGTGGATAGAGCCAGTAAACAATGGGAGATTATTTGCCTATTTCATAACAATATACCTCCCCTAAGTGCAGGGTGGACAGCAAGAAACATAGATGTACCCCAATGCAAAGCTTTTCTCATAATGATCATCCTTCTGATTTCAACTATTAATTACTCACTATGGATGTACCATACGCAAAGCTTTTCTCATAGTGTGTACACCTATTGGCATAATGAACCCCAGATGGGCTAGAAAAACATGTCATATAACATTACTAACATTAAAAATGTTCATAGCCATTTTTCTGACATATTATTGCAACTCAGATATCTTTAAGAGAAGAGTGTCAAAAATGATGGGTTTAACAACCTAACATAAGGCAAAGTAGTTTTGTTGGGTTTAGGGATAGGCTTTAGGGTTTAGGGTTGAGGGATTAGGGTTTAGGGTTGAGGGATTATGGTTTAAGGTATAGTGTTGAGGGTTGAGGGTTTAGGGATAGGGTTTAGGGTTGAGGGATTAGGGTTTTGGGTTGATAGATTAGGGTTTAATGTTGAGAATTAAGGGTTGAGGGTTGAGGGTTTAGGGATAGGGTTGATGGTCATAGGATTAGGGTTAAAGTAGAGTGTTGAGGGTAGAGGGATTAAGGATAGGGTTTAGGGTTGAAGGTATAACAATTGAGGGTTGAGGCTTTAGGACTGAGGGTTAAGGGATTGGGGTTTAAAATATAGTGTTGAGCGTCGAGAGTTTATGGATAGGTTTTAGGGTTTAATTTTTAAGGTTTAAGGGTTGAGGGATAGGGTTTAGGGTTTAGGGATAAGGGATTAGGGTTTAAGGTATAGTGTCGAGGGTTGAGGGTTTAGGAATAGGGATAGCATTTAGGGTTTAGGGATAAGGGATTAGGTTGAGGGTTGAGGGATTAGGGTTGAGGGTTGAGGGATTAGGGTTTAAGGTATAGTGTCAAGGGTTGAGGGTTTATTGATAGTGTTTAGGGTTGAGGGTTGAGGGATTAGGTTTTAGGGTTGATGGATTAGGGTTAGGGTTTAAAGTATAGTGTTGAGGGTTGAGGGTTTAGGGATAGGGTTTAGGGTTGACAGATTAGGGTTTAGGGTTGATGGATTAGTGTTTAATGTCAAGGTTAGGGTTAGAGTGTCGAGGGTAGAGGGATTAGGGATAGGGTTTAGGGTTGAAGGTTTAAGGATTGAGGGTTGAGGCTTTAGGGATGATGGTTTAAGGCTTAAGATATAGTGTCAAGTGTTAAGGGTGTAGGGATAGGGTTTAAGTTTTAAGGGTTAAGGGTTGAGGGATAGGGATTAGGGTTTAAGGCATAGTGTTGAGGGTTAATGGTTTAGGGATAGAGTTTAGGTTTAAGGGATTAGGGTTTAGGGTTGTTGAATTAGGGTTTAATGTTGAGAGTTGAGGCTTGAGGGTTGAGGGTTTAGGGATAGGGTTGATGGTCAAGGGATTAGGGTTAAAGAAGAGTATCGAGGGTAGAGGGATTAGGGATAGGGTTTAGGGTTGAAGGTTTAAGGATTTAGGGTTGAGGCTTTAGGGATGAGGGTTAAGGGATTAGGGTTTACGATATAGTGTCGAGTGTCGAGCGTGTAGGGATAGGTTTTAGGGTTCAAGTTTTAAGGGTTAAGGGTCGAGGGATCAGAGTTAAGGGTTGAGGGATTAGGGTTTGACGTTGAGGGTATAAGGGTTGAGGGATAAGGTTTAGGGTTTAGGGATAAGGGATTAGGGTTTAAGGTATAGTGTCGAGGGTTGAGGGTTTATGAATAGGGATAGCGTTTAGGGTTTAGGGATGAGGGATTAGGGTCGAGGGTTGAGGGATTAGGGTTGAGGGTTGAGGGATTAGAGTTTAAGGTATAGTGTCAAGGGTTGAGGGTTTATTGATAGTGTTTAGGGTTGAGGGTTGAGGGATTAGGTTTTAGGGTTGATGGATTAGGGTTTAAGGTATAGTTTTGAGGGTTGAGGGTTTACAGATAGGGTTTAGGGTTGACAGATTAGGGTTTAGGGTTGACGGATTAGCATTTAATGTCAAGGTTAAGGTTAGAGTGTCGAGGGTAGAGGGATTAGGAATAGGGTTTAGGGTTGAAGGTTTAAGGATTGAGGGTTGAGGCTTTAGGGATGAGGGTTTAAGGCTTAAGATATAGTGTCAAGTGTTGAGGGTGCAGGGATAGGGTTTAAGTTTTAAGGGTTAACGGTTGAGGGATAGGGATTAGGGTTTAAGGCATAGTGTTGAGGGTTGATGGTTTAGGGATAGGGTTTAGGTTTGAGGGATGAGGGTTTAGGGTTGCTGAATTAGGGCTTAATGTTGAGAGTTGAGGGTTGAGGGTTGAGGGTTGAGGGATAGGGTTGATGGTCAAGGGATTAGGGTTAAAGAAGAGTGTCAAGGGTAGAGGGATTAGGGATAGGGTTTAGGGTTGAAGGTTTAAGGATTTAGGGTTGAGGCTTTAGGGATGAGGGTTAAGGGATTAGGATTTAAGATATAGTATTGAGTGTCGAGCATGTAGGGATAGGTTTTAGGGTTCAAGTTTTAAGGGTTAAGGTTCGAGGGATCAAAGTTAAGGGTTGAGGGATTAGGGTTTGACGTTGATGGTATAAGGATTAGGGATAGGGTTGGAGAGATATGGGATTAGGGTTTAAGGTATAGTATTGAGCCCGTTGAGGATTTAGGAATAGGGATAGCATTTAGGGTTTAGGGATAAGAGATTAGAGTTGAGGGATGACGGATTAGGGTTAAGGGTTGAGGGATTAGGGTTTAGGGATAAGGTTTAGGGTTGAAGGTTGAGGGATTAGGGTTTAAGGTATAGTGTTGAGGGTTTAGGGATAGGGTTTAGGGTTGAGGAATTAGAGTGAAGGGTTAAGGGATTAGGATTTGACATTAAGGGTTGAGGGTTGAGGCTTTAGGGTTTAGGGTTTAGGGTCAAGGGATTAGAGTTAAGGGTTGAGGGATTAGGGTTTGACGTTGATGGTTGAGGGTTGAGGTTCAAGGGTCGAGGGTTTAGGGATAGGGTTGAGGGTCGAGGGATTAGGGTTAAAGTAGAGTGTCGAGGGTATAAGGATTAGGGATATGGTTGAGGTTTTAGGGATAAGGGATTAGGGTTTAATGTATAGTATCGAGCCCATTGAGGGTTTAGGAATATGGATAATGTTTAGGGTTTAGGGATAGGGTTTAGGGTTGAAGGATTAGAGTTAAGGGTTGAGGGATTAGGATTTGACGTTGAGGGTTGAGGGTCGAGGCTTTAGGTTTTAGGGTTTAGGGATAGGGTTGAGGGTCGAGGGATCAGAATTAAGGGTTGAGGGATTAGGGTTTGATGTTAAGGGTTGAGTACATTGAGGTTCGAGGGTTGAGGGATTAGGGTTAAAGTAGAGTGTCGAGGGTATAAGGATTAGGGATAGGGTTGGAGGGTTTAGGGATAAGGGATTAGGGTTTAAGGTATAGTATCGAGCCCGTTGAGGGTTAGGAATAGGGATAGTGTTTAGGGTTTAGGGATGAGGGATTAGAGTTGAGGGTTGAGGGATTAGGGTTTAGGGATAAGGTTTAGGGTTGAGGTAGACAAGGAGCGACTGAGAGACATAGAGAGAGGAGAGGTAGAGAGGTGAGGGGGAGAGATAAGTGAGATAGAGAACATGAGCTAATGGAACTAGAGGTGAGATATTTTAAAGGTCCTATCGAAGGTGAGATAGGCACAAATATTTATGGATCAATCTATAGCAGGACAAAACGTGAGCGCGTTATATGTTTTGTCCTTCTATAGAAATGGTAAAAAAGTGTTGACCCCCGTGTTCCAGGCCCACATGCTCTATTTTCATGTTGATTATACACGTGCTCTGACAAAAAAGAAGTGCTTTCATGTTGTTGGGAAGTTCACATGCACATTTTACACATTCTATCACCTTTGCATGATCTTTCCACCACCTTTTCTGCTTTGCCAACTTGAGGAGGAAATAACATAGTTTTCACACCAAGTTTGATATTTATCTATTCAAGTTTCAATTTTTGTAGTGTTGCAATGTTAATTGTGATTCAATTTTAGGAATTTAACATTATAGATTGGTTAATAGTATTGTTGTTAGTAATTATATTTGAGTGTTATTCAATTTAACATTGAAAAGGAAGCAAGTGGTGAAAAACTCAAATTGTTGAGGAGTTTGATGCAAGAAGAAAAAAACACTACATAATTGGGTACTCTTTCCATTCGAATCTTCATTTTCTAGGTATGTCAATTCTTTACATGCATGTTCTTTACATTTTCCTTAATTCTATTTGAATTACTTTATCATGCTTTATCATACATGTTTAAAATAGACACATTCCCAATCAAGAAAGTAGCCTACAATCTCACATGATGCCATGTATATTTTCTACACTTGGGCTCTTTAATAATTATGTGTAATAAACAGACCTTAACATACCATGATGTCAAACTATACAAGAATAAATCCTTACAACATAATAAAAATACAATCCCACTATTATCTTGTCATATTAAGAAGTTAAAATACAAATGAATAGGTGCCAAGATCATACAAGTATGCACATGACATGATGATTTGTATGCACATATCTTGGGCTAGGACATTCCTTATGCACCTGTTCATGATGATTTGTACATGCACATGACATAACAATTATTGTCTATTCCTTCACAAGCCACCCAAATCCTAGTATCCCCAGTACCAACAAAACACCTTCTTAATTCCAAATCCTAGTAGCCCTAGTAACAACAAACATGTCAAATTGGGTATGCCTCAACCTTTTCAAGCATGAAGTCCCATGTACTCTTTTCATGGCTGCAATAATTTTCTTTGTATGCTTTGTACCTATTTTAGTTGAGTGACATTTACTCTTTTACATGATGATTGTATGTACATTTACTATGAAGGGTTGAATGACATATATTTTAGTTATTTGTATGGATTCATTTCTTAGGAACTAATATTGGTCTCTTTATCATGCTACAAAAAAATTCTCTATCACGCTGAGGAAACGATCAAGAATTAAACCAACACAGGAAGAGATAGAAGCTAAGAATGCAAAGAAAGCAGTGGCTATGAGGGAACATTGTGAGAAGAGGAAATTGGACACGATAAATGAAGACATGCCAATTGAAGAGGAACCACAACCATCACAAAGAGATATGGTATTGGCGGCACAAAGAGAACGAATGCAAAAACTTCGTGCTACGAGAGATTTGAATACCATAGTTGGAGACACGTCCTCTACTGCAAGTCAACATGTAGGGACACCATCTACCACATCTCAAGTTGAGAGTACATCATCACTCACATGTGATGAAGGAGGTATGCCATCGTTCCCACCTCGACCTCAAGGTACGTCATCTATTCCATCTTCGATCGAAGGTATGCCATATAGCCCATCTCATTTAAATATTGATGAAATTCCTAATGTTGAGATGAATTTATCTAACTTAACACCACCTAGAATTTTGCATAGAAAGCCAAAGTATTTGATTAATATTGATAAGAATATTTTGCAGCCAATGGAAGGTAAGATTCCAAAACGCACTTGTAGAAGATATGCTCATAAGATTTGGAGATTGTTCTTTGAAAAGTTAAATGAGACTGCAAGATGTCAACTATTCCTTGAAATGATGCGAAGTATAAAATATAGGTCCATCATGAAGATTCTTGGGTTGAGAACATCAGAGACTTTAAGTGAAAAATCTATTGTCAAGAATCTAATGAGTGCGTATGAGAGTGTGGGTAACACCTCACGCACAAAAGATAGTAATGCAACACGACGTGTGATT
Source organism: Cunninghamia lanceolata (assembly GCA_027924645.1). Lineage (NCBI taxonomy): Eukaryota > Viridiplantae > Streptophyta > Pinopsida > Cupressales > Cupressaceae > Cunninghamia > Cunninghamia lanceolata. The sequence goes on along the minus strand of BSBN01000099.1, from coordinate 2,621,363 downwards.
ACATTGACTATAGTAAGTAGTCAAATGAGGAAAGCTCGTCTCATTAGAAAAACGAGTCAAGAATTGAGAATTAATAGGAAAAATTTATCAAGAGCCGTTGGAAGACACCAAAGAATTGAGGACACTAATTGCAATGAATTATGGGCATTCTCGGGGAGACTACCATGAAAAGATAAACCAATTGTTGAAGCATTGAGATCACTAATTGAATACTTTTAGAAGAATTACACAAGGGTATCTCCGAATCAAAGGGATGTGGTTAGAAGGAGAATCGATAGTCAGAACCGTGAGCCACATCCAAAGCATTTTTTGGATGAGACTCAAACACATTTTTATGGTAAATTTCTAGAGAAGTATCTTCAAATTAAAATTTGTCAAAGATATTTTGAAATGCTAAAACCTTTCTATGTCAAGATAAATCACACATGCACTACTTGTTGTATATTACATATTGAATTTTCTAACCATTTTGATGTTTATACGTCTATATGTTTAGATATGCACACCAACAATGTTTTGCAGGGTTGTGCCATACGTGCCCCACCAACATCTTCAAGAGACTTCATATCAAGAATTTTATGTGAAAGAGAGGAAGGTCAAATATTCTACAAGAAATTATGCTTGGATGGCACATGTCATCGTTGTGGTGGCTTGCAACATTTGCCAATATGTGAACATATGGAAAGAACACATGCGGTTGGAAACGAACTAGTAGAGTTTGGCAAGTATAAAACAGTGGCATACAATACAAAAGATGGTAAAGAAGCAAAGAGGTGTGAATTGGTTATTGAAAAGATTCCAGTGTATCAATTTATGACTATATTTCATGATAGCATAGTGTATTAGTATGCAAGACATGCCCATAGAGCTCGATGGTTGGACTTGTAATTCAAGTTATGCAAGGACACATTTCTGGTTGGTAGCATTGCTTCAGTCGTCAACTTTGCATAGAACTACAATCTACAGTCACAACGTGAGGTGCAATCACAATATTACAACTCCACACAGGTTTCTATATTTGTGCACATCACATTCATCCATGCAAATGATAGTATAGAGGATAACAGAAAAATCAAAAGGGAGTATAATTTCTATATTAGTGATGATCACACGCATTCTACGGAGTTCGTGCAAGGTTGCTTTTAGGTGTTCTACAATGATTTGGCTAGAAGGGGCATATCGTTTAGTTAGCATATCATATGGTCGGATAACTATGCATCACAATTCAAGAACTCACAGAATTTCTATTAGCTGAGTAGGAGGCATAATTTTACAGGTATTCAGCATATATGGAACTTTTGTGAGGCCAGGCATGGAAAGGGGGAGCATGATGGTGTAGGCGCATGTTTCAAAAGAGCCATAACATGAGAAGAGTTAAAGTATAAAGACAATGCAAAGTTGACAGATGCAAAATTGATTGTCGAGTGGTGTAATGCTTCCATGGGTCCAGGTAATGAAGGTAAGTCTTCAGTTCGTAGATTTTTTTGGTTGATAGATGATACTAACATTGCACCATATGAGGACTGTTGTACACTGACAGGATCAAATGAGATACACTCTTTCAGAAGCTCAATTGCAGGTTCATGGAGTATCCATACGCGAAAGATATCATGCTTTTGTTCTTCCTGTACAATTCAAGCCTGGGATGAGTGCGAGTCAAAGGAGTGGGTTGACAAATGGCTATTAAGTTATCTTAGCCCACTTGACACATATCGACCCCCGATGGCACTCGAACTAACATAGATGGAATAATCAGTTGACTTTGACCACATATCAGATCTAGTTCGACCAGGTAATATATCTATTTGCATAGTTTTTGAAATTCCTAATGTCATCTTACTTTTTAGTGTTTTTGTAATGTTGACTAATTTCATCTAATTTGCTACACATATCAATGTAGGGCACGTATATGCAGTTATTACAGATGAAGATAATGAAGAGGGAACATATTATTACTTATGTCATTGTGTTGAGGTGAAAAAGAAATTGGAGGCCCCAGTTACAGATGGAGAAAACATCGAATACCCTATAGGCTCAGTGGTTATTACTAGAACATGGCTTAGAAGGTACCCACATAAGAGTGTTACTGTTTGGTTGTTTTAGGACTTTGACACGCATCGAAAGATTCTTCATTACTTGAACCTTGTCGTGGCATCCAATGTTCATTTGATACAATATCAGGGTAGACCTTTGAACAAAATCTTGTGGAAGGTGCGTGAGTCTGACCATGAAGCAATACTTGACACAATAAAGAGTAGAGCAGACCCGAATGGTTCATTGGATTAATTTGTAAGTATTCACATTGATTTTTTAAAGTCATGTTACATTGAGTTGTAAGTATGCACATTAATTTGTAAGATTTGTATTTTTTTATTTCCTACTGCACTTTTACACATATACACATTTTTACATCATCATGTTATGTTTCATGGGGTTAGACCTAAGTGATGGATGAAGTTGATCCTAAGAATAATGTATAAAATCTAGGTAATGTATAAAATATAGGTGTCTCTTGGTGTCTTGGTTTCTAACTAGATAATAGGTGTCTCTAATTGTGATGTAGAGGCAATGGGATAGTTGGAGGATGGCAAACTAGACAAGGTTTCCTTATGCTCTAAAGCCCAAATTTCATGATCATTATATAAAAGTGGGAACAATAGTTAGAGACTCTGAATTCTTCATGGAAAAAGTGATTTCAGATGCTATGGGACCCATTCCAATAATTGCCAAAGGCAGACCAAACTCAGGATTAACACTTCCTTCACAAACCCAATAAATGGCTTGTAGCCCTAAAAAAAGAGAACAGTCCTAATAACTTTTGATATAGATCTTTAAACATAGAACTTGGATAATCAGTAGATACCCATTTGGACTCCCTATCACATATCCAAAACTGGGTATAGGTTGTTTTGGACAATATACCCTAACCTATAACTCCTCTTAATAACCTAGAGCCCCAATTAGGCCTAAAATATAAAGAGACCCCCCTTAAATTCACACACAGAACTCAACCAATGACTTGAGCACTTAGTATTCATGCCAAAACTATGAATTTTGTGGGTTTTGTCCTCCTACAATCTGTTGTTCCCAAAAATGCCTCTATGGTTCCTTCTCTATGTCTCTAAACATCACCTAACACATGGTTTTGTTAGGTTTCCTCAAAGAAAACTTCTTCTTCTTAGATTTCCTACCAAAAACTCATCATAGCATACTAGAACAGACCTACTACAACCCATTCCACTAATCAAAAGTGAATCAAATCAGTGGAATGGCCAAAAAATGCATGATTCTTACCAAAACCCTAGATAAGGGTTTCTTAAACTAGTTTCAAGAAAATGAGTCTTACTCTACTCTAGAATTTTTTCAAGATGCCAAACTAGATGCAAATGAATGTCAACTCACTCTAGTTTCATGCCGCCACCATAGTCCTTCAGTTACACTAATGGTGCAGGGGTACCTAGGTTGTCATGCCTCCAAGAGGGGTCAAAAAATAAAATTTTATTTTAATTGAGTCAATTGTATGTAATAAGGTCTTCTAAGACCATTTCATTTCTTTTTAAGTCACTTTGAGTCATTTGGGGCCAGTTTGAGTCTTTGAGTCCTCTTGCAAAAAAATGTCAATGTTGTCAAGTTGTACAAAGCAACTTTTGCATTTTTGGAGTCCTGCTCCTAATGCAACCAAATTGACTATTCCAACGCATCTGAATAGGTACGTTAAAGCTAGGCATGGCCCTATTTTTCACCCAAACATGTCGAAACAGTCTGATCTACATTGTACCGACGATATCCCTAAAGAGTCCAAAGTGTAAAAAGGCAACAATCTTTGACGAGATGTTATTCAAAAACCATGTCACTTAGAAACATTCTGTCTAAGGCAACATAATCATATAGAGTGCCTCTATAATAACCTCTCTCAATTTTTTATATCTCTGAGGCATTTCCTCGTGGTGAAAGGTTTTTTGTTGCCCCAAAAATTATCAGACGGAGGCAGTGTAAAGTTACAAAGGGATGTAACTTTCGTCCTACTCCTGATGCGACCAAATTGACTATTCCAACGCGTCCGGATGGGTACATTTACGCTAGGCATGGTCCTTTTTTTACCCAAACATGTCGAAACAGTCTGTGCTACATTGTACCAATGATATCCCTGAAGAGTCCAAAGTGCAAAAAGGCAACAATCTTTGATGAGACATTACTTGAAAAATGTGTCACTTAGAAACATCTTGTCTAAGGCAACACGATCCTGTAGACTGCCTCTATAATAACCTCTCTCAGTTTTTTAATCTCTGAGGCATTTTCCCATGGTGAAAGGTTTTCTGCTACCCCAAAAATCGTTAGGAGGCAGTGTAAAGTTGCAAAGGGGTGTAACTTTCATCCTGCTCCTGATGCGACCAAAATAACTATTCCAACACATCTGGATGGGTACATTTACACTAGGCATGGTCCTATTTTTCACCCAAACATGTCGAAACAGTCCGAGCTACATTGTATCGACGATATCCCTGAAGAGTCCAAAGTGTAAAAAGGTAGCAATCTTTGACGAGATGTTACTCAAAAACTGTGTCACTTAGAAATATTCCATCTAAGGAAACACAATCATGTAGAGTACCTCTACAATAACCTCTCTCGGTTTTTTATATCTCTAAGGCATTTGCCCATGGTGAAAGGTTTTCTGCTGCCCCAAAAATCATCTGAAGGAGGTAGTGTAAAGTTGCAAAGGGGTATAACTTTCATCTTGCTCCTGATGCAACCAAAATGACTATTCCCACGCATCTGGATGGGTACATTTACGCTAGGCATGGTCCTTTTTTTCACCCAAACATGTTGAAACAGTCTGAGCGACATTGTACCGACGATATCCCTAAAGAGTCCAAACTACAAAAAGGCAGCAATCTTTGATGAGATGTTACTTGAAAACCGTGTCACTTAGAAACATTCTGTCTAAGGCAACACAATCATGTAGAGTGCCTCTACAATAACCTCTCTCAATTTTTTATATCTTTGAGGCATTTTCCCGTGGTGAAAGGTTTTTTGCTGCCCCAAAAATCATCAGAAGGAGGCAGTGTAAATTTGCAAAGGGGTGTAACTTTCATCTTGCTCTTGATGTGACCAAACTGATTGTTCCAACACATCCAGATGGGTAAATTTACGCTAGGCATGGTCCTTTTTTTTACGCAAACTTGTCGAAACAGTCCGAGCTACATTGTACCAACGATATCCCTGAAGATTCCAAAGTGCAAAAAGGCAACAATATTTGATGAGATGCTACTCAAAAATCATGTCACTTAGAAACATTCTATCTAAGGTAACATGATCATGTAGAGTGCCTCTACAATAACCTCTCTCAGTTTTTTATATCTCTGAGGCATTTGCCTATGGTGAAAGGTTTTTTGCTACCCCAAAAATCATCAGAAGGAGGCAGTGTAAAGTTGCAAAGGGGTGTAACCTTCATCCTACTCCTAATGCGACCAAACTGACTATTCCAATGTGTCTGGATGGGTACATTTATGCTAGGCATGGTCTTATTTTTCACCCAAACATGTCCAAATAGTTCGAGCTACATTGTACCAACGATATCCCTCAAGCGTCCAAAGTGCAAAAAAGGTAGCAATCTTTGATGAGATGTTACTCAAAAACTGTATCACTTAGAAACATTCCATCTGAGGCAACACAATCACGTAGAGTGCCTCTACAATAATCTCTCTCAGTTTTTTATAACTCTGAGGCATTTGCCCGTGGTGAAAGGTTTTCTGCTGCCCAAAAAATCGTCAGAAGGAGGCAGTGTAAAGTTGTAAAGGGGTGTAACTTTCGTCCTACTCCACGGCACAAGTTTTAAGTTGATTTCCTCCAAGGCGCCAATGTGAGGTTGTTTTGATGGAAAAGGGCACCTTGATTCATGATGTTGAATCTCCTTCCTCCTAGGTGCCAAAATGGATAGTTTAGACAAGAAAAGCTGCCTTAGTATACTTAGCTCATTTCTTGCCAATTTGATGGCTTCAATCACTTGTTCAAACCTATAGGAGACCATTTTACACTTAGGCGCTAGATCTTAGGATTTAGAACATCTTCCTTCAAGGTGCTAAAATGAGGTTATTTAGACACAAAACTGCGCCTCTATACAAGATGCTTATTCTCCTTCCACTTAGGTGCTCATTCATGATGATCCAAGTGACAATAGGCGCCTAGACTTCCTTTGGTAAGATTTAGTCATTTTGAAGATTCTAACACTAGGCGCTATAGTTGGAAGTGATTTGAAGTTCATTTTCCTCTAGGTGCCCAAAATGAATGGTGGAGACAAGAAAAGGTGCCTAGGCTTCTTTTGACGATTTTCAAAGTCTTCCTAAGTTATATTATGTTATATTGACCCTCAGGTGCAAATGGATGATCTAGGATGACTCTAGGCACATACCCAAGGTGATATCTTTCTAGGCGCAATCTTCACTAAGTTTAGACTTCACTTTACATCAAGGCACCAAAATGGATAGTTTAGAGAGAGGCAAAAATGCACCTAGAGGTATGATGCTCAGTTTGATGTGTTTGATCAACTTTGATAATCAAGATGAATTGCCTCCCTTAAGGCGCCCTCCTTTATACTTTGAAACATCCTTTCAATATCAAAGTGCAATTTTGAGGTTGTTTGGATGATGAAAGGTGCCTTGAGTTCTAGGTAGAGTTTTGAGGTTGTGCAAGTAGAGAAATGCACCTAAGGTCTTAAAGTAAATTTGCGCCTAAAATTGAAAATCCCCGCGGTATGACTTATGGAAGCCTATAGCCCCAATGTTATGTTGCATACTAAAATTAGGTAAGACTCAATGTAATCCCATAACCTCGCCTTATATGCAAGAGGAATAACATTTAATAACCACAATGGTCATCAAGTGCTCATAAGCATATGATTTTGACTATCTTATTCAAAACAACAAACATACTCTTTGCATCCCAATATGGTATAATAACAAGAAATTAAGAAATATTTTCAATTGAACAACTCATAAAGAATATGGATCAGCATACTCATTTGAATATTTTCAATTGAGCAACTCATAAAGAATATTAATATTTTATGTTCAACATGATGATTCATTTTTTTTTAAATACAACTTTTATCTTTTAGTTCCAAAATGAGGTTTAGGTGATACTTGAATAACAATAGCTAGCTTATTGGATCAACAAACATCCTATGTAATACAATTGGACTTTAAATATTTGAAGTAGCCATCTACAAATATCCATTCAAATGTGGATTTATAATGCAAGTATGGACGCCATCAATAAAAAAGATTTGTATTAATCAAATATCCATATAGGCATACATCAATATCTATTGATATAAGTATAACATATATACAAAATAGCCATATAGTCTTACAAGAATGCCATAGAGGCATACAATGTCAACTATATGCAATACAAAATATATGTCCACAAATGCCATATAGGCATACAACAAAGGAACACAATAAAAAGTCATTCCCCTCTGGCTGGTGAAGAGAATAGATCACGGGTAGCCTTTGATCTTCTAGGGGATGGAGACGCGGGTGGTCTACTATGAACCCGAGGGTTGCTCCTATTTAATTTTTTCTGCATCTTTAGTTGTTACAATAAAAGGTATAGACATTAATATATAGAAATTACATGTTATAAAAAATGAAACATTTAAAAAAATAATCACTTACCGCTACCATATAATCTGTCTCCTCACTTGCCTCAGTAGCAGGAATAGGCCGTGGTGATGTCATGTCCTATAGAAACCATCCAGATAGAAATTAAACTTCAAATCAATAATATTTTGATTTTTTTAAAATAAACAACTATAACAATGTAAATTGAAATTTACTAATCTGCCTCATACCCCTGTCAATGCCATGGAGCTATGAATTGCAGAGGTCACACCATGCTCCATTGCCCTATGAACATCGGGAGGTGTCTCCACAGCCTGCATCATCTGGAAATAAAACAACATTATTCAATTACGAAAACTATAATAGTGATGCAAATCATGGCTCCTAACATACACACACGTTCATCTAAACATGGAAATACACACAATAAAGCACACAAGTCACATACAAAAATCTAGTAAGTATAATTCATTCATTAAACTATTTATTTTATTACCTCCGTGAAGCTTTGAAGTCCACCACCGCTGGCAGGTGTTGCTGTGAAATCTCTAATATTAACCTATTCAACATCCAAAATTAGATATTAGAATACCATTCATATAACGATGTTATTCACATGTAATATTTATAATTGTTTACTAGTTACATACCCCAACAGTAGATGATTTAGTGTAATATGTAGGTGGAGAACCACTAAAAACTGCATCAATGCTATGACCCTAAAATTTCATTAAAATCATCAAACTAAATTAGTTAATCTTGCATTTCAAAAATAAAATTTAATAAATTAAATTCAATAAACTTGCTAATATTTACCTGAGTATCAAGGCTGAAAGTCTCACTCAGGAGGGTATCTATCATCACCATCTGCTCAGCTGCAGATGTAGCCTATGCACTTGCATCCTAACTATCTATGGGGTCATAACCACAAGCTGACCCACAAGTCTGACAAGCATGGGGTGGGACCCTACTCCTCGCACTATCTCCCAACCCACTCTGTGCTACAGAACTGGCATGCTCTATGATGCTCTGGGTCAAGGCACTAATGGGCTGAAGTGTATCGACCTCAACACTCTCCTTCACAATGGAAGGGATAGAAACATGCTCATGGGCTAGTCTGTTGATTACTCGTCTCACTGCCTGCTGTGGGTCAACATGTGCCCCTGGTCTATCTTGTGCTGACCCCCCACCTCTACCCTAGAAGTCCCGCATATCAAAATAGTTTGGCACTTTATTGAGGACAAACTCGTAGTAGAGTTTCCTCAAAAAGTATTGCGGGACCTCATTATTATTGAATGGAGGATGGTCAAAAACCATCCACCACCTCTGCCCAAAATTACCCCTTATCACTTGGTTGTTGCACCAATGGATAGGGAACCTCTTGCATGTAATGGGTGGAGGTTGATTTGTTTGTGGGTTTTTGAAAATTGAACACAAGTCTAATTTTGTAATTTGTAATTTTTTCACATCTTGGTATGACAGCTTGTCTGCATAATAGTCTCTAAACTCTCTCCTCTTATCCGTCCAACTAGATATTTGCTTGCTAATTAAATCTACATTTAATAACATAGATTCAAGAGGTTCAGCAAGCGTGGACCTATGCAAGGTTGAAGTGGAAGGATATTTCAACCTTGCAATTATATCTTTAATTTCTTTTTTGTTGTTTTCAATTTGCCCCATTATATTTTCTTGTGTTCCAGGGGCATGTCAAGGATTAGATAGAGGAGGTTGTTGTTCCACAGGTATTTCCTCCTCAGGATTTTGTGGATTTTGAGGAGGAGGAGGTGCATTAATATTTCCTTACAATTAACAAAATTTACATCAAAAATCAACTCAAACCTACCTATTTAGAAACAAATTCAAACAAAAAATAAAATAAAACTCACTCCTTTGGCGTGCTCAACATCATGGCGGCATTTTGGCGATGAATTGGTAAGATTTTGGTGTTGAATTGACTTTTCCAAAATGCGAGCACGCTTCCTAGGGTTTGCAGGCCGCGGGTATAGAGGAGAAAAAAGAAATGAAATGAGATGATAAGCTTTTTTTATTTATAATAAGTCATAACGTGCTCGCATTATAATGCCAACGTGTTATGGTTTGGTTTTGATGAGCCTTAGGCTCGTCATTACCAAACCATAATGTGAGTGCATTATAATGCACTCGCGTTATGCATTAATTTTTTTAAAAAATAATTTAGCCACTTTTTGGCCCCCCATCTTTTTGCACTTACCCATATAAATATATATATATATATAGACATTCACATTGAAAATTTAACATTACAATCACTTAAAAATAATACATCACATTATGTTTTGAAAATAGGAAGAACATAGAGAAGGAGAAATAAATCCCATGCCTAAGAATATAGCTCCAAATGGATCAAATACTCTTCTGCTAACGACCTTCCTATACTCTAGATCGCTCTTCCAAATAAAACAACTTATAAAAATAAAATGACAAATTTTTGACACTAATACAAAACTCAAATTTGAAAAGACAATGCTCTTGATTAGAAAATGGTGCCATTAAAAATGAGGGAGAGTACCCCCTTTTATACTGTAACTATTTCAAAAATGTCGATATAATGTCGACATGCTTAACCAACTCAAAAAATGTTAACACTATGAGGACATACTTACAAAATCTAAAATTAGTTCATAAAAACAAAATAATCTTCTAAAAATAGTGTTAAATATAAATTAAAAAAAATAAAATTAAAAAGCAAAATAAAATATACTAATATCCTAAACACATACATTAAGCGCTTATGTGTTACTTGAAAAGGTTTAAGGGGCCCCGCCACCCTCTTAAGACATGCATAGGCTGATAGACATAAGTCTAAAACAATATTCAAATAATAAGAAACATGTCCCTTAAGGCTTAAACATATTTGATACGTATCCCTTATTCTAAAAAGAACTTTAAAGCTTAGTTTTTATTATAATAATAATCACCTTTTTACTAAACATTTATAATTCTTATTATTTATTTATCTTTATTATTATTACTTTTTATAAAACTATTCTTTTATTATTATTATTTATTTTTTATTAAATCTATTATTTATAGAATCTTATTGTTTTAATTAACATAAAATAATATTTATGAAAATCAAATTCCACAAAATGATAAAATTATATTTCCGCTACTAAGAGAAAATAATAATAATATTTATAGTAAATACATATATAGAGAGAGACTATAAATATATAATTATCATCGTAAAATCAAATATATCTCATAATCAAAAATGCATATAAATTAGTAAAATCTTCATAGACTTATTGTCAAAGAACACAAGAGAGATGATAATTCTTGCATAGGCCAAATTGACATCTTTATATCTATGAGTAATATGCTCATTAATAGACGTAGGTACGTCTACCTACATATGTTCATGCTCATATCGACTCATGTATAAGAACATATCGTGGACTTGCATGAGTATTAATTAACTCAAAGAAACCAAACACTTAACAACATGCAGGTTCAAACATCCAATCAAGATGAGCAAGATACATAACTCAGATCACTTACCACTACCCACACTGACTCGAAACAACCTAGGTCAAATTAGGATGTGTGTGTACTGCTCAGTTTAGGCTTTTCATTTACGTTTACCAGACCAAGTCCTTCTCTTGAGTGATACCTCCCCTCTTTTCTGGAGGGACAACCTGTTCCTGCATCCACTTAGATCATTGCCACAGTAGTTAACTGATTAAAATATAATCATTAATTGACAATAACCACATTTAATACAAGACATTGCATTGTTCTTTTTCTCATCATATTGCATTAAAGACAGATAACACACATAGATGCAAAGATTCATAAATACTTCAATTTTCACAAAATATCCAATCTATAATAAATGGATAAAAACACATATACAGATACAGAAATCCATAATCGCTCACTTTCCAAACAAATTAACCAAACTAGGTAAATTGTAAGTAGATAGAAACACATGGGGTGTAACATACTCCCCCCTTGTGAATCATCATCCCCGATGATTTTTAAGTATCAAGCATTATCATAACATACTAAAACATAAAGAGTATCATATCACAAAACATATTATTTTTCAAGAACTTTCAAAATCCAAAATAACTTGCAGAAACTTCTGCTTTATCTCAACATAATCTTCCCAAGTGGCAGAATCTTCTGCATACTGATCCCATTGGACCTTGCATTGTAGAACCTCTCTATTATGTAAGTGAAGCTTGTGCATTTCGAGCATCTTGAGAGGCTCGATTGTTACCACCCCTGGGTCGTGTACCTGTACAACATTCCAGTCAATAACATGGTTATCCCCTGGAACATACTTCTTAAGATATGACACATGAAAAATATTATGCATCCTAGCAAGATCTGGTGGCAAACCAATTTTGTATGCAACAGGATTGACTACTTCTAGGACCTCAAATGGACCTACATAGCGCGGAGCTAGTTTGGATGACTTTCCAAACTTTACCGAACTCTTATGGGGTTTTACTCTCAACAACACCTTATCCCCAACAGAAAAATTCCTAGGAACCCGTTTGGCATCTACATAACTCTTTTGCCTGTCATTAGCTTCTGCCAACCTTTGCTTGATAATCTTAACTTGTTCTTCCATATCTGACAGCATTTTTGGCCCAAGACTTATCCTATCTACTAGCTTATCCTAGCTCATAGGAGTTCAACATTTCTTGCCATACAATGCTTCAAACAGAGCCATCTTTATTGCAGAATGATAAGAGTTATTGTATGCAAATTCTACCAAAGGTAGATAATCCTCCCATTTGTATTGCTGATCCATGCAATACATCCTTAGAATCTTCTAGTACTTGGTTTACTCTTTCTGTTTTCCCATCTATTTCCAGATGATAAGCTAAACTTATATTTAACTAAGTTCCTAGAGAAGAAAACAAGGTTTGCCAAAACCTAGAAGTTACATGAGCATCCCTGTCAGAAATAATCTTTTCAGGAATCGCATGCAATCTAAACACCTCTTGAATAAACTTTCAAGCTATTACTAGAGATCCATTTGAAAGATTACTTGGTATGAAATGCGCTACCTTAGTAAGCTTGTCTATGACTACTTGAATGGCATTGTGTTTATTCCTCGACATTGGAAGACCTTGCAAAAAATCCATGCTGATAACCTACCACTTACTCTCTGGTATATCATGAGGATATAGTAAACCTACAGGATGATGATGTTCTGCTTTTACTCTCTGACATTCTAAACAACTTGCCACAAACCTTGCAGCATCCCCTTTCATCCCATTCCAGAAATATAATAGCTTTACATCCGCTAACATTTTGGTAACACCAGGATGCCCTGAGTATGGTGCATTATGAACTTATTTCCATACCAAATTCCTTAGTTCACGAACATCAGGTACATAAATTCTTCCATTAAATCTCAATAATCTATTTGGTTCAAGACTAAATCCTTCATACCTCTTATCTTGCAAATCTCTTGAGAGTGCTTGCTTGACTTGTTCATAGAACTCATCACCCTTGGATCTTTGTAATACTCGACTTTTGAAGTCTAACTGAATTACCATTAAGGAAGATATATGCCTTCTTCAACTTAAGGCATCAGCAACTCTGTTTTTGTTTCCCTTAATGTAGTTAATGTCAAAATCATAGCCCGATATTAACTCTAACCACCTTCTTTGCCTTGCATTAAGATTGGGCTGTGTAAATAAATACTTCAAACCATGATGGTCTATTTTCAATTCAAAAGGTTTACCCATCAAATAGTGTCTCCACATCTATAATGCATGAACTACTGCTACTAACTCCAAATCACGTAAAGCATAATTTTGTTCATAAGGCTTTAGATTCCTTGACTCATATGCAATGACTTTCCCTCCTTGCATCAATACTCCACCTAGACCTTCTCCTAATGCATCCATGATTACTACAAAATTACCTTCTAGATCTAGCACTTTCAAAATCGGAGTTGTGGTCAACTTCTTCTTTAGGAGATCAAATGCCTTTTGACATATTTTGGTCCATTCATACTTTTTCCCTTTCCTTTGAAGAGATGTGATAGGAAAAGCTACACTAGAAAAGTTTTTCACAAACTTACGGTAATATCCAGCCAAATCCATGAAACTTCTTACTTCAAAAACATTCTTTGGCACTACCCACTCAAGTATTGCTTTGATCTTGGCTGGATCAACTACAATCCCTTTGGCTGAAATCACATGAGCCAAATACTATACTTCCTTCTGAAAGAAGGTACACTTGAAAAGTTTCCCGTACAACTTATGCTCTCTTAGCCATTGGAGTACCATTTTCAAATGTTGAAAATGTTCCTCTTCATTCTTGGAGTAAATCAAAATATCATTCAAGAAGACCAAAACAAATTTATCCAAGTAGTCTTTAAATACACTATTCATAAGGTTCATGAATGCTACAGGTGTATTTGTTAACTCAAAAGGTAAGACTGTAAACTCATAATGACCATACCTTGTTCTAAAAGCAGTCTTAGAGATGTCTTCATCCTTGATTCTCAACTGGTGATATCCTGACCTCATATGAATTTTGGAAAACACAATTGCACCTCACATCTGATCAAAGATATCATCAATACGTGACAACAGATACTTATTCTTCACTATTTCTTTATTGAGCATCTGGTAATCTATACATAATCACAATGTTCCATCCTTCTTCTTGACGAAGATCACTGGCACTCCCCAAGGTGAAACACTTGGCCTTATCAATCCTTTGGACAACAATTCTTCCAACTGAGATTTTAACACCATCGATTCAGTTGTCGTTATTCTATATGGTACCTTGGAGATAGGTTCTGATCCTGGAATAAGGTCAATGGAGAAATCAAACACTCTTTTGGGAGGTAATCCTAGTAATTCTTCTAGAAATACATCTGCAAAATCTCTAAAGATAGGGTATTTCTCCATATCCGTCCTTTCTACATTTTCTATTTCTCCATCCTCAACTTCACATTCCTCAAGTTTTTCCATTTTCATCGCAAAGAGTTGACAACCCTTCTTCTTTTCCCTATGCATCTAAACAGTTGAGATCTATCGCAACTTAACTTCTCTAGGTGTCCCTTGTAAAGATACCCAGTTTCCAAGATCATCTAAGCATTCCACAGTTTAAGCATGACAATCAACCTTAGCCCTATGCCTCCATAACCAATTCATCCCTAAGATGACATCATAAGACCCTAACGGAGCTACATACAAATTGACTTCCATAGAGAAAGTAGGAAGTTCAACCCTTGCTTCAAATAGACATTGGTCCACCCTAGCTCTGATACCACGTGTAACATGCCACTTGTTCTACCAACTAAGATTTACCAATTTTAACTTGAAAGTAAATAAAGTCTTCAATTCATAACAGGAATAATACAAATTTTCCTCTGAACATTTGATATAATGCACATTTGAAACATATTTCAAACTTCTATTGCATAACTAAATTACATTTCTCAATAAAAGAATTCAATATTCAACTTTTACAATTTTTTTCATAAATTACATAGAAGCTTCAAGAGCTTAACTGATAAATAGAATCTCATGTTTGTATACTTGTTTGTATTCAATACTCCTGGCCACCAATTGGATGAGGGGAAGCATCACTCAAATGATTTACCTCCAACCACGGACTATCTACAGTCCCCCGCACATTTACCCAACAGGTAAATGGCCATACCCTTCAATAAAGGGATTGGTATAGCAACCTCAAAGTTAAGCCTAATTTGAGTAGGTGTTGTGTCCTACATTAACTAGTACTATCATACTATGGCTACAAAATCATAGCCTGATATTAACTCTAACCACCTTCTTTGCCTTGCATTAAGATTGGGTTGTGTAAATAGATACTTCAAACCATGATGGTCCATTTTTAGTTCAAAAGGTTTACCCATCAAATAGTGTCTCCACATCTGTAATGCATGAACTACTGCTACTAACTCCAAATCACGTGAAGTATAATTTTGTTCATAAGGCTTTAGCTTCCTTGACTCATATGCAATGACTTTCCCTCCTTGCATCAATACTCCACCTAGACCTTCTCCTGATGCATCCGTGATTACTACAAAATTACCTTCTAGATCTGGCACTTTCAAAATCAGAGCCGTGGTCAACTTCTTCTTTAGGAGATCAAATTCCTCTTGACATATTTCGATCCATTCATACTTTTTTCCCTTTCCTCTGAAGAGATGTGATAGGAAAAGCTACACTAGAAAAGTTTTTCACAAACTTATGGTAATATCTAACCAAACCCATGAAACTTCTTACTTCGAAAACATTCTTTGGCATTGCCCACTCAAGTATTGCTTTGATCTTGACTGGATCAACTACAATCCCTTTGGCTAAAATCACATGACCCAAATACTATACTTCCTTCTGAAAGAAGGTACACTTGGAAAGTTTCCCATACAACTTATGCTCTCTTAGCCGTTGGAGTACCATTTTCAAATGTTGAAAATGTTCCTCTTCATTCTTGGAGTAAATCAAAATATCATCAAAGAAGACCAAAACAAATTTATCCAAGCAGTCTCTAAATACACTATTCATAAGGTTCATGAATGCTATAGGTGCATTTGTTAACCCAAAAGGTAAGACTGTAAACTCATAATGGCCATACCTTGTTCTGAGAGCAGTCTTAGAGATGTCTTCATCCTTAATTCTCAACTAGTGATATCCTGAGCTCAGATGAATTTTGGAAAACACAGTTGCACCTCGCATCTGATCAAAGAGATCATCAATACGCGACAACGGATACTTATTCTTCACTATTTCTTTATTGAGCATCCGGTAATCTATACACAATCACAATGTTCCATCCTTCTTCTTGACGAAGATCACTGGCACTCCCCAAGGTGAAACACTTGGCCTTATCAATCCTTTGGACAACAATTCTTCCAACTGAGATTCTAACACCATCAATTCAATTGTCGTCATTCTATATGGTACCTTGGAGATAGGTTCTGATCCTAGAATAAGGTCAATGGAGAAATCAAACACTCTTTTGGGAGGTAATCCTGGTAATTCTTCTAGAAATACCTCTACAAAATCTCTAAGGATAGGGTATTTCTCCATATCTGTCCTTTCTGCATTTTCTATTTCTCCATCCTCAACTTCACATTCCTCAAGTTTTTCCATTTTCACCCCAAAGAGTTGACAACCCTTCTTCTTTTCCCTATGCATCTAAACAGCTAAGATCTGTCGCAACGTAACTTCTCTAGGTGTCCCTTGTAAAGATACCCAATTTCCAAGATCATCTAAGCATTCCACAGTATTTGCATGGCAATCAACCTTAGCCCTATGCCTCCATAACCAATTCATCCCTAAGATGACATCATAAGACCCTAAGGGAGCTACATACAAATTGACTTCCGTAGAGAAAGTAGGAAGTTCAACCCTTACTTCAAATAGACATTGGTCCACCCTAGCTCTGATACCACGTGTAACATGCCACTTGTTCTACTAACTAAGATTTACCAATTTTAACTTGAAAGTAAATAAAGTTGTCAATTCATAATAGGAATAATAAAAATATTCCTCTGAACATTTGATATAATGCACATTTGAAACATGTTTCAAACTTCTATTGCATAACCAAATTACATTTCTCAATAAAAGAATTCAATATTCAACTTTTACAACTTTTTTCATAAATTACATAGAAGCTTCAAGAGCTTAACTAATAAATAGAATCACATGTTTGTATACTTGTCTGTATTCAATACTTCTAGCCACCAACTGGATGAGGGGAAGCATCACTCAAATGATTTACCTCCAACCATCGACTATCTATGGTCCCCCGCACATTTACCCAACAGGTAAATGACCCTACCCTTCAATAAAGGGATTGGTATAGAAACCTCAACGTTAAGCCTAATTTGAGCAGGTGTTGTGTCCTACATTAACTAGTACTATCATACTATGGCTACAACCATCAAAATATGACATCTCTACTTAGTAATGCAAACCTGGAACACAGTGAAGCTAGACAGTGTAAACGTTGGCTATTTACACCACTTTGGCCAAAGTTTTCTTTGTCTAATACTCACCCACCCTTCTATCTCATCTGGCAAAAGATGACAATCTCTATACTAGGTTATCTACCTCTTCCATGGATCACATATCCCAAGGTTAACCTGTTACATGCTTTACTAGGATACATATATCGAAGTAATACCACTTGAATCATATTCTCACTATCTTTCCCCTTGTACAATTTTCCTATACAAACACCAATCAATGATTGGTTCACGATTCCATCTAGGTAAAATCCAAACCATAGACATTATCTCACATTCACAATACATATTTGCTAACTATATATATATATATATATATATATATATATATATATATTATTAGACATTCACATCAAAAATTCAACATTGCAATCGCTTAAAAACAATACATCACATTATGTTTTGAAAATAGGACGAACATAGAGAAGGAGAAATAAATCCCATACCTGAGAATATAGATTCAAATGGATCAGATACTCTTATGATAATGACCTTCCAATACTCTAGATCACTCTTCCAAATAAAACAACTTATAATAACAAAATGACAAATTTTTGACACTAATACAAAGCTCAAATTTGAAAAGAGAGTGCTCTTGATTAGAAAATGGTGCCATTAAAAATGAGGGAGAGTACCCCCTTTTATACTGCAACTATTTCAAAAATGTTGATATAATGTCGACATGCTTAACCAACTCAAAAAATGTTGACACTGTGAGGACATGCTTACAAAATCTAAAATTAGTTCATAAAAACAAAACAACCTTCTAAAAATAGTATTAGATATAAATTAAAAAACAAAATAAAATATACTAATATCCTAAGCACATACATTAAACGCTTATGTGTTGCTTGAAAAGGTTTAAGGGGCCCGCCACCCTCTTAAGACATGCCTATTGCATAGGCTGATGGACATAAGTCTAAAACAATATTCAAATAATAAGAAACATGTCCCTTAAGACTTAAACATATTTGATTAAATCAAAAGATACGTATCCCTTATTCTAAAAAGAACTTTAAAGCTTAGTTTTTATTATAATAATAATCACCTTTTTACTAAACATTTATAATTCTTATTATTTATTTTATTATCTTTATTATTATTACTTTTTATAAAACTATTCTTTTATTATTATTATTATTATTTATTTATTATTTATTTATATAATTTTATTGTTTTAATTAACATAAAATAATATTTACAAAAATCAAATTTCGCAAAATGATAAAATTATATTTCCGCTATTAAGAGAAAATAATAATAATATTTATATTAAATACATATATAGAGAGACTATAAATATATAATTATCATCGTAAAAGCAAAAATATATCTCATACTCAAAAATGCATATAAAGTTGTAAAATCTTCATAGACTTATCATCGAAGAACATGAGAGATGATAATTTTTGCATAGGCCAAATCAACATCTCCATATCTATGAGTAATATGCTCATGAATATGCGTAGGTACGTCTACCTACATATGTTCATGCTCATATCGACTCATGTATAAGAACGTATCATGGACTTGCACGAGCATTAATTAACTCAAAGAAACCAAACACTTAACAACATGCAAGTTCGGACATCCAATCAAGACTCAACATACATAACTCAGATCACTTACCACTACCCACACTGACTCGACTCAACCTAGGTCAAATTAGGATGTGTGTGTGTTGCTCAGTTTAGGGTTTTCTTTTACGTTTACCAAACCAAGTCCTTCTCTTGAGTGATACCTCCCCTCTTTTCTGGAGGGACAACCTGTTCCTGCATCCACTTAGATCATTGCCACAGTAGTTAACTAATCAAAATATAATCATTAATTAAGAATAACGACATTTAATACAAGACATTACATTGTTCTTTTTCTCATCATATTGCATTCAAGACAGATAACACACATAGATGCAAAGATTCATAAATACTTCAATTTTCACAAAATATCCAATCTATAGTAAATGGATAAAAACACATATACAGATGCAAAAATCCATAATCACTCACTTTCCAAACAAATTAACCAGACTAGGTAAATAGTAAGTAGATAGAAACACATTGGGTGTAACACCTTGTCATTGGTATCTAGCACAAAGGCTATCTAAATTGTCATCCATTGACATTCCAAAATTCTCCAAAAATCCCAAAAAATCAAAACATTTCCAAAAACCAAAAAAAAATTGCAACATTTCAAAAACCAAAAAAATTGCAACATTTCAAAAAATTAAAAAAATCGCAACATTTTAAAAAACCGAAAAAATTGAAACATATTGAAAACCCAAAAAAATCACAACATTCAAAAATCCAAAAAAAATCAAAACATGTCAAAACCCAAAAATAGAAATATTCCCCAAGACACAAAAAAATCAAATATCCAAAAAATTTCCAAGTAATAAAATCAATCAATCAACTCATTATATCAATCCATCAAATCAATCAATTCATTTCAAGTCAAATCACTTCTTTAAATCAATCAAATCAATCACATCATCATATAATTCAAATCAATTCTTCAGATCATCTTAAGTAATAAACAATGTCAACCACCTTGTCGAACTACGTTGCCTCTGATCTTTCATGTAGGCAAGGCCATCTTTGATGTGCCCCCGAGGCATTAGGTCAATCTCTTAGGGTCTGTTGAGTCAACCATCATAATAAGTCATCCTTTCATGAAATGGACACTTTGATCAAACAATCAATCTTTCAAGAAATCCACACTTGAAACCAATCCCAAAATCAACTAGACTAGCTATTCGAATCAGTCAAATCAATCAATCACCTTGTGATAATCATATGTCACTATCAGTATCAACTATTACATACACTATACGGAATGGGGCATCGTCGAAACCAGGACTATACACCTTATACGACATGTGTCATTTATCAAACATAAACAATCATTTCACAACTTGTGACATTCTTGAAACCAGACCATGTGTCTTATACGGGATGTCTCAATCTTATCACTTGTCTTAAACATGATGTTGCATTATCAAAACCAGACCAGGCATCTTATATGACATACTTCCTATCCTGAAACCAAGCCTCTTTCATCGAATCATCATAATCAATCAAACACATATCACTTGGCAAAAGATCTAAATGGTTGTCAACTCTGCTTTGTCGTATTTTTCTGGATTATTTTGTAGTCTCATTCTTATGCTTCTTAAGGCAGTCCCTAAGTGATGAAGAGAAGCGAGGATAGAGCGAGACCTTTTTCTTTGATTGTTGTTTGCAGTTTGTCTTGGAAAGATGACTGGGGCAACTAGGTTTCTTGCATGTGATCAGGATTCCATTGGGTATGAATCAAAGACATCCTAGGTGTTGGAAAAACTAAATGCTTCCTTGCATCAGGACTTGCATAACCCATAGTTATCTCATCACATGTTCTGACAAGGTATCATGGTTACTAGTCTGAGTCAGACATTCCTTGTCTGTCATCTACCTGTTTCACAAGGGATCACATTTTCGCACCTTGGTCTCTGTCATGCCATTGTGATTGTCGTCCCTTAACATAATAAGTTCTATGATGATAAGAAGAAAAATTGCAAGTGAGGAGCTCAAAAATCTATCAAAGCAAGATCTCATTCCCATTCTTCTGGCCAATCTTTCATTCCTCCACCTTCATTGCAGCTTAACGTATCATTCATTTCTTCTATCCATTCCCCTATCTTTTTTCCTTGACCAATCCCTTTTCATTTCGAGAGCCTACCCACCCATGTTTGTCCAACCCGCCTATCCTCTCGAGGGGGCATCATCATCCTATCTTTCCACCATCATCCTTTTCCTCTATCCATTTCCTTAGCTTCTTTGAAATGATGTTACTCGACATAAATTTCATCATCTCGAACATCATCTCAAAGAGGGGCAAAATGTAGACACCTAAAAGTGTCCTCATATTGTAAAACACCAATCTCTTCCACATTCTACTATTTTTCCCTAATTTTCCTCTATGGTTAAATAATTAATTTAATTTATTAATTATTTAATTATTCACTATCCCCTTTCCCCCTTTAATTTAAATAAATAAGCATTTATTTAAATTATAAGGTCTTATCCTAATTGAATAGGTCTCACCTACTTAATTTAATCACTTCACATTATTCCCCTTCTCAAATAAATTAAATAAATGAACACCATTTATTTAATTTAAAAATATTTTTACACCTCACCATTTCTCCCAATTTTAAATTCACCCTTCTCCTTTAGTGGTGAGAAAACCCTAACTAATCTCAACCCTTCATTTCATGCAAAAGTCAACATCAAATCCTGGCCATCCACTTTGATGCAAAGCAGGGTGGAGGTTATCAATCCAATCACAGTCAACCAACCTTTGTTATCTTGAAATCCTAACTTGATGGTTTATTCACAAACTCTCATATTCCCCTAGTAGTACTTGGAACAGGGTTTTTTCCACCATAACTTTGCAAGAATATCTTTAGACAAAAATAGAAGGGTAGTTTTAGATACTTTTTATGCCCTTTGACAACATATCCAATTTTCAGGTGGGACTGTTTTGGAACACAGAGGTCAAATTTTGACTGTCCTACTCTTGACTAGGCTTAAGGTGGTGCAACAAATAGGCTTTTTTGGCCATAATTTTCAAACCATAACTGATCTCCAAGAAATAAAACTTGATTCAAATACCTATTTGTCTCTTATTTAACATATCTTAAAATTAGGGTAGGTTATTTTGTATGGAAACCCTCAAATTTGGACTATTTTCCCTCAAATTAGGCCTACTAGGGTTTCAGACCTGTTTTAGTAAAATAGACATAACTTACTCAAAACACAATGATATTGAGTGCAACAAAAAGTAGTAGAAAGTATATTCAATTATCTTTCCAACCATACCACATGTAGGTCATACAAATTTTGTACTGATCTATACCAAGCTCAGAAATAACAATTTAATGTTCAAAAAATGCAGAAAACAAAGCTTCTTTATTTTGTTTTGTAAAACTTCAACCCCCAACCTTGGATCCACTTCTCAAGGCTTATTCAAACTATTTATAACCCAAAAAAAATGTTGCTAATCACCTTTTCAGTTTTCCAACCATTCAACTTCTCATTTTCAACCTATGACTCTTCACATTCCTTGATTTTGCATTTTTACAATAAAGACAACATTTACAAAATTGAACAATTAGGTCCCACAAACTACCTAGCAACCTAACAAGGACTCAAACACACATGACACATGGTCAAAATGACCTTATTACATCAAAGACACAAAATAAAATTCAAAATTGACAAAATTGCTTCATATAGGCATGAAATCAACTAGGTGTTCCTGCACTATACTGCCAAGGGAAAGAAAAACTCAAGTCCACTTGAGTGCAAGTCTACTATTTCTTCTTGGTCTTCCAATTCATATGTACTATTGCCTTGATGTCTTATGGACTTTGTCTTTGTGTCTTCAACTTGCTTGCACTTGATTGTCTTCACAGTTCCTTGTCTTCTTTCATCCTTGTAAGGTATTCTTGTTTTGGTATCCTCCTCTAAATCTGATCTTTTTCAAGAGCTTGCTTCTCAATGAGGTTGATCTCCTTGTCTAACAAACCTGCACATACATAGTCCGATGAAAGATTAGAAATAAAATATTGAGACCTTGAGGTCTCATCCTTGTCTCCTTGCACCATACACTCCACTTCAACCTTGTCCTCTAACATCCTCAAATGATAACTGATCCATCTCATTGGAGGTAATGAATTAGTAGGTTTATCAACAACAATGTCTATACTACCCTTCAACATGTCCTGCATGTCCCAAGGAAACTCATCAATGTGTACTATTGTTATGACTGTCCTAGGTCTAATTATCGTGTCAAAATCTACTTTATCCTCCTCCTTAGATGGCTTAGGCTCTTCCATCATCAACAAAGACTCTCCAAGGTCTGGTGTTGCTGTCCTCTCTTGTCTTCTTCTCCTCTGAATGATCTTCTTGATGGGCCACTTTATCTTCTTTCTTATTGGTAAATGCCAACCATTCTCCTGGTTTGCTCTCTCAAGCAACTGCTGCATCTCAAGACGTGCCTCCATTCTTTTTTCTATTTCTTCCAAGGTATGCCTCAACTCTATTATCTCTTGTTGGACATTCATCTATTCTTCCTTCTCATTTTTCTTCTTTATCTCACTTTTCTCTTTTCTTTTCTCTTGTTTCTTACTTTGTACCTCCTTACTCTGCAAGTCTCCACGGACTAATCTTCTCAACATTTCCATTCTTCTTTCTCAAGCAATTCTCATTCACCTTTCTTCTTATTCATTGCTTCTTGTCTTTGTGATACCTCACCTTAGGCCCCTTTCTTTTCCCTTGGCCTAGTCTTTTGGCATCTAGGTTATTCCTTCAACCTGCAAAAAGATAATACACAAACTCCAAAAAAACTTATCTTTCCCAGATCTTCAGGATCTGATATCAATTTGACACAGAGAAGGGTGGAGGTTATCAATCCAATAAAAATCAACCAACCTTTGTTATCTTGAAACCCTAACTTGATGGTTTATTCACAAACTCTCCTATTCCCCTAGTAGTACTTGAAACAGGGTTTCTCCACCATAACTTTCCAAGAAGATTTTAAACAAAAACAAAAGGGTAGTTTCAGATACCCTTTATGCCCTTTGACAACATATCCAATTTTTAGGTGGGGTTGTTTTGGAACACAGAGGTCAAATCTTGATTGTCCTACTCTTGACTAGGCTTAAGGTGGTGCAACAAATAGGTTTTTTTGGCCATAATTTTCAAAACAGAACTGATCTCTAAGAAAGAAAACTTGATTCAAATACCCATTTGGCTCTTATTTAACATATCTCAAAATTAGGGTAGGTTATTTCGTACGGAAACCCTCAAATTTGGACTATTTTCCCTCAAATTAGGCTTACTAGGGTTTCAGACCTGTTTTAGTAAAATAGACATAACTTGCTCAAAACATAATGAAATTGAGTGAAACAAAAAATAGTAGAAATTAGATTCAATTATCTTTCCAACCATATCACATGTAGGTTGTACAAATGTCATATTGATCCATACCAAGCTCTGAAACAGAACTTTAATGTTCAGAAAATGCAGAAAACAAAGCTTCTTTATTAATTTTTGTGTAAAACTTCAACCCCCAACCTTGGCTCCACATCCCAACGCTTGTTCAAATTGTTTATAACTCAAAACAAGCATTGCTAACTACCTTTTTAGTTTTCCAAGCATTCAACTTCTTATTTTCAACCTATGACTCTTCACATTCCTTGATTTTACATTTTTGCAATAAACAACATTTGCAAAATTAAACAATTCGGTCCCACAATCTACCTAGAAACCTAACAAGGACTCAAACACACATGACACATGGTCAAAATGACCTTATTACATCAAAAACACAAAACAAAATTTAAAATTGAGAAAATTGCTTCATATAGGCATGAAATCAACTAGGTGTTCTTGCACCACACTCAAATATGCTCTTCTATAAAATCACTTTTTCCAGTTCATTTTTCAGGTCTTCTCTCTTCCATCTGATCTCTCTTAATCTCTTAGATCTCTTATCTTGAGTTCTCTAGACATATATTAGTTCATTTTTCATGCTCTTATGCTCTTGAAGCTCTTTCTCTCCAATATCTTGCCATTCATCACCTTGAGGTTCTCAAGATTGTGCAAAATCTACAAATATGAGAACATTATGGAAGATGGAGGAGAACAATGAAGATTAGTCAAGTTGTAGCTTAGATTAGTATATTTTCTATTTGTTTACTTGATTTCTAGGCTTGCCTGCACTTCATTGCAGTTACGGTTTTGTTGTAGTTTAATTTCTACATGTTTGAAAGTTTAAATCCTAGCGACAATAATCATGACTTTACATATAATGTTTATACACTCATTTAAACTAAATTTAAACTTTTTATAACTTAATTTTAAAGATAGATAAAGAACATAAAACATAGGCTTTAAAATCCAAGATGATTATAAAAATTAATGTAAAGTTAAGATAAAGGTCCTTATGTGATGTGTTTTAAAAAGATGGTAAGCTAGTCCTCTTGAAATAAAATATCCTTTTCCCACTAGAGGATACCATTCAAACCTATATACAAGGAGGTTTGAACTTGGTTAAGAAGCATTTATAGCCCTTCTTTGAAGTTGATCCCTTAACTTACATAGTTCTCCTTCCACACACTTCATGAAATTTGCTAGGTGGTACTTAGCATACAATTTTTATTTGTGGTATCATTATTGTCACTTGATCCAAACCTTACTATATAAATATAGCAATATCTCAATTAATTCTATTTTCATTAGGTGCTCATAGTGAAGTCTAAAGTATTCGGTGTACTTTACCAAAAAGTCAAAGTTGATAACATTTGATGTATTTTGTTTAGTTAATTTTAAACATCAACATTAAAAAAAATAATAGAAGTGCTACAAGTGGGAAAAAATATGGTTGATAATGTTAAAAAATAAAAATTAAAAAATTGATGATAGTGTTTGATATGTTGAGTTTAATTAATTCATACATAATTGTAAAGGGTAAAATTTAGATAGTTGAGTTTTTGGTAGTTTTGTGTATGTATCCTCCTTTCACCCTTTCATTCAAGGACCTAGGGTCGAGTGGCAATGTACTATCATACCCTAGGTCACTATGAGATGTAGGGAAACTTGGATTTGTATGATTTGATTGTCAATTATGCTCAATTATATATCAAAACCCTAATTATGCAAATACGGAAGAAAATGGATGAATATCAGAAAATGTTGCTATAGAAAGATGTAAAATGACAAATAATTGTGCACTTGTTTTCAAGGTTCGGAAGTGGAACAATAGGGAACTAAGTAGCGGGCACCCAGGTCCAATGCCCAGGTTTTTGTCAAAATTTGGAAACTTGATCTGCAACCTATTCCTGTTGTATCAGAGATTTTTCTATCACAGAATTTGGAGGACTTGGTAGTGGGCACCCAAGTCCAGGGTGTTTTTTTCAACTCTGATCTGCAAATCCAACACTCTGTAGTACCCTCCTGTAACTCCACTTTTTTTGTATCTTCAACCTATAATCTGTAATCATGAAAACATTGGGAGGGGGTTGTGGTGTTTAGAGGCTTGCCTTAGTCAAGCCCCGGAGAGACATTCAAGTCTTCTGAACACCATTGTCAGATAGAGAGTGCATTCCATTGAGGGGCAGAGGTAAAAACTAAATAATAAATGCTCAAAAAAACAAATGATGTCACCTTGTATTGAAGATCTCATGGAAGGAATAAGCTCTTCATGCCATGAGGAAATGATTGCTCAAATCTACAAATACAAACATAAACAACACAAATCTACTCTTGCTACATAATGAATGCCTTGAATCATCTTCACATAAATTGAGAATCCAAATTGCTAGCTAGTAATCATCTAGTTTACAAATGAATGCCTAAGCATGCTTATATGTGCAACTACAAACACTCTCACCAAGAATTTTGTAATTCAAACTTACCGTGTTAGCAAAGGACCCAAATAATGGTCACAAGCCAACACTAAAATTTTGGGACTATCCCAAAATAGGGCAGGACTAGAGCGCGGGTGCCCAAGTCCTCCCTCCTTATTTTGGACAGGGTTAGGTTGAAGGGATCCCCCTAGGTCCCATTTCTCATGAAACTTAGGGATCATTTCATTGGGATGTCAAAATATGATACAAGATGTCTTAAATGTAGATAAAAGACCTGGGAGCTAAACCTTATGAGGGTAAAGCCCTCAAGGGGACATTTTCCAATGTTACATTTAGCCCCCACTTTAATGTATGTATAAACATGAGACCAATACATGTATTAAAGTATGGTCAGCAAATACAGCAAACATGCCAAGCATGGAGAAGACACATCAAACACATTGAAGACAATGACAGACACACAAAACATAGAGAAGACAATTACAGTCATGCAAAACACAGAGGATACAGCAGATGCAAAGAAGACAGTTAATGCATGGAAGACGGGAATGATTTCTTTTCTTTTCTTTTTCTCATATATATGAAATGCAGATGCAAGTATAAGGAAAGTAAACACACCTCCCATAATACAGGAAGCACTCATTGCGCTAGTCTTTAGACTACATATATAGGGCAACACACATGCAAGACAGGCCAAACCTCCCAAAATTTAGGAAGTACTCATCGTACTAGTCTTTAGACTGCATATGGGGCAACAAACACACCAAACAAAGAAAGCACGCCAAACACACACACTTTGAAGACACAGAGAAAACACAATAGACAAGCGATGGAGTGTTCCTATTTCTAGGCTCATCACCATCTCAGGTACATTATAAGCACACACCGATGATTGGGCTTTGCCACAACAATCGCTGAAAATATGCTTAAGGGTTGAGTTAGTCACAGAACCGCTCCCCGCCTCTGCGGAGGACTTTTGAAAATGACAGGATGGGCACTCTCTGTAAGAGATACACCACCCTCACCTCTGCAGAGGGCTTAAGATGATTGATTGATTGCAAACAAAATCAGAGCGCAGGAGGGACTCATCGCCACCAGTCTTTAAACTGCACCTAAGGACAAGCACATTGTTAACATCTACAATAGTTAGCTTACCTTATATATGCCCCCACCTTTGTTGGGAATTAAGGTGTCTCAACCTTGGTAATTCCTTGTATTATTTCATTGTATTTATTTATTGCCTATTATTGTAATTAGGATGCAAATCCTTATTGTCATCTTGTGGGAGTTGGCACGGTGATATGTCATCCTACATGGAAGGTGACAACTTGTAAATTTGTCCTCACATGAGGAGATAGGTGTCCCGCTTAGTGGTATGAATATTTTTCCATGTGTTGGCATCTTGGATAGTGTGTAAGGGAATATTGACCGAAATGGTTATGACAGATTCCTATGACAAATCTATGACACGTAAGAATCGTAAATGGAAGATTCTATGACAGGTGAAGACATGTGTCACAAGGCATCTTGGAAGAAGACATCTTTGGGCGCCCCAAGGAGGGTTATGACATGTAAGAGAATATGCTATTTTTAGCCTGTGTATGATAGATTATCTTACAACTGTAAGATATGACAGCTATGACGGATTCTATGATAGTTGTAAGTGTCATAAGAGTATCTGTCATTGACCAACTTGGGAATAGGCGACCTCTTTAGGATGGGGTGATATGACAAGTGTCATGAACACCTTGTAGTGTTGGACAAGTGTCCTTAGGCATGGGTTTTGGGCCATGAGGCCATGTTGGATGCCCATCTCAAGATAGAGCCATTTTTGCCTTGTATCTTCTATATAAATAGGTGATTTGGAGAGGAGATGTATTATGTGATTGACAGGTACTGTTATGCTATCGAATTGTCTCCAGATATGAGTGTTGAAGACTCTTGCAAGTGTATTGGCTCTGAAACTATATTGTAACCTTCATTGTTTACTGGAATACATTTGAGATGTGTTTTGGAGTGTGGGGTTTTTCACCCGTAAGGGTTTTCCCCACATATATCTTGTCTCTCTCTCTCTTCTATCTTCTTTCTATGTATATGTGTATTGTTGCAATATCTCTATTGTTGGGTTAATAACACTGTAACTATAAAGGATAAAAATAACTTGCACTCCACTTTCCTCATTAGATTAGTGTAGGAAGCAATTTCCACACACCTAGCTTCCTTTCAGTTGGTATCAGAACTTGATCACCTTTGGTCCTAGTTGTTGGGTAGGGGTTTTTTGAGCTGATCTTAGATTGAGTGGGAGTCTGTGTAGAGTATTCTATAATCTTGTTGTAGGAAAAGAGATGGAAAGCACATCTGAAAGATTAGAGGTAGAGAAATTTAATGGGACAAATTTTGAGTTATGGAAACTTAAGATGAAAGACATGCTTGTTGATCGTGACCTATGGGAAACTGTATCTGGTGTAAAACCAACCGCAATGGCACAAGTTGATTGGGATCTCAAAGATCAGAAGGCTAAGGGTCTCATATGACTCAGTCTAGCTGATTTTGTCCTATTGAATGTCCATGAGGAGAAGACCACGAAAGACCTTTGGAAGAAGCTGGTTGATGTCTATCAGGCCAAATCCCTAGTGAACAAGTTTTTTTCTGAGAAAGAAGTTGTATTCTCTGAGGATGGAGGATGGAGGATCTGTTGCAGATCACCTGAATGCTTTCAACATGTTAGTTGCACAATTGACATTCGTTAGTGTGAAGATGGAGGAGGAGGATCATTGTATGACCTTGCTTTGTTCTTTTCAGAACTCATGCGATCATCTTATTATGGCTATTGGGAGCACCACATCACATTCAAAATGGATGAAGTGGTATCTTCATTGTTATCTCAAGAGATGCGGAGAATGTCTTCTGAGGTAGCCAAAGAGGCTCTTACGATTCGTGGAAGACCCAAGGAGAAAGGGAACAAGAAGGACAAGAAAGCTGAGAAGGGTAAATCCAAATCCCGTGGGAGATCTAAATCTCCTAGAAAGTCCAAGGTTCTCTGTTGGAACTGTGGCAAAACTAGGCATTTCTGAAAGGAATGCAAAGAGGAAAAGAAAAAGAAGAAGAAGAATGCCCTAGATTCAGATTCTGACAAGTCACAAGATGATGGTGATACCTTCATTGCAGCCCTAGCCACCCATGCATCTGATGATGTGTGGTTGATAGATTCTAGTGCATCATTCCACATGACCTCACATCGAAGCTAGTTCACGAAGTATGAAGAGTTTGATGGTGGAAGAGTGTACCTGGGTGACGATTCTCATCTAAAGATTGTTGGTCGAGGAAGAGTCTTAATCCAATTCCTTGATGGATGAGTGAAGGGCATCACTGGAGTTATGCACATCCCAGACTTCGCATGGAACCTACTTTATGTAAGTATGTTGAATGATGCAGGTGTGCAGGTTGTCTTTTCGAAGGATGGATGCAAGATGACTAGAGGATCTATGGTGCTTGCAAAGGGTACTCAGAAAGGCACTCTATTTTAGCTAGAGGCATGTACTTCACAATGCAATAATTCTTCTGACTTGAAGAAAAGAGCTACAATCACTTCATCCCTACCATCTGAACAAGTAGTGAAGAAATCTGTTGTGACAAATTTTGATGGTAGTGCATCTTGTGTACCTAAGGGTGCTTATGCTTTGGAAGTTAAGCTTCCTACTGAAAAGACTATGTTATAGCATATGAGATTTGGCCACATTGGTAACAAGGGTCTTAGAACCCTAAAAAATAAAAACCTCGCTGATGGGTTAAATGATTATAATCTCAAGTTTGACTTTTACAAATATTGTACATATGGAAAGCAAAACCATGTTCATTTTTACTCTAGTTCTCACAAGTCTTTTGGTGTGTTGGACCTTGTTCATTCTGATGTGTTTGGTCCTGATAGTGTTCCTTTGATTTCCAAATCTATATATTTTGTATCTTTTATAGATGATTACAGTAGAAGGACATGGATTTATTTTCTCAGAAGCAAGACTGAAGTCTTTAGTCAGTTCAAAGAGTTTAAATCTTTTTTTGAGAATCAGACTAGTAAAAAGATTAAGTGTTTGAGAACTGATAAAGTTGGTGAGTTTTGTTCAGCAGAGTTCGATAAGTTCTGTAAAGAGCAAGGGATTGAAAGACATAAGACAACTCCATACACTTCACAGTAAAATGGAGTTGCAAAGAGGATGAACAAGATACTGATGGAGAGGGCTAGGAGTATGCTTAGTGGAGCAAGCCTCAAACAAAAGTTTTGGGATGAAGCTGTAGCCACTGCTTGCTACCTGGTAAACAGGTCTCCTACTTAAGCTCTTGTTGGTAAGACACCTATGGAGGTGTTGTCTAGTAAGAAGCCTTCAATTAAACATCTTCGTGTTTTTGGTTGAGGCATATGCACATGTGCCTAGGGAGAAACGGTCTAAATTGGAGAACAAGGCTGTCAAGTGTATCTTCATTGGCTATGGTGTCGGTGTGAAAGGATACAATCTTTGGGATCCTATGGCTGAAAAAGTGTTGTATAGAAGAAGTGTTATCTTCAGAGATCTAACACCTTCTCCTGTTGTTCTACAGCCAAAAGAAATAGAAAAGAAAGAGGATGTGGTTTAGTTTCCTTCTACCCCTAAGAAGACTGAACTGACAAACCCGACCTGATGATGAGGAGAGCTCTAGCAGCTCTAAAAGTTCAGAAGAAGAAGTAGAACCTCAACCTTAGCCATTGAGGAGGTCTACACGAACAAGGAAGCAACCTGATAGGTTTGGTTATTCGTTGCTTGATTATAGTTGTGCTTTTGCTTTACTTACTAACACTGATGAGCCTAGAACTGTGAAAGAGGCTATGGGCATGAAAGATGCAGGTTCTTGGAAGGAGGCCATGGAAGATGAGATGGCTTCTTTGGAAAAGAATAAAACATGGGACTTGGTGCCTTTGCCTGAAAGATAGAAACCTATTGGATGCAAATGGGTGTTCAAGAAGAAATTCGGTGTAGATGGTGGTGTTGAAAAGTACAAGGCCAAACTGGTTGCGAAAGGGGTATTCACAAGTGGAGGGAATTGATTATGGTGAAATTTTCTCTCCCATTGCAAAGCTAACATCTATTTGGTTTCTGTTATCTCTTGCAGTAGCTTATGACTTAGAGGTGGAGCAAATGGATGTGAAGACAACATTCCTTCATGGTGATTTGGAGGAAAAGATTTACATGTCACAGCCAGAGCATTACATAGAGAAAGGTAAAGAAAATTTGGTTTGCAAGTTGAAAAAGTCTTTGTATGGTTTGAAGTAGTCTCCTAGGATGTGGTACTTGAAGTTTGATGCCTTTGTGTTATCAATTAGATTTTTGAGATCGAAATCAGATCATTGTGTGCATTATAAATTTGACAATGATCACATTCTCATTATTGCATTGTATGTTGATGATATGCTGTTAATTGGGAATGGTAAGAATATGATTTTTGATTTGAAGTCTCAGTTGTCAGCACAGTTTGAGATGAAAAATCTAGGAGTAGCCAGGTACATTCTGGGAATGGAATCAGAAGAGACAAAGCTAACAGAAAACTTTGGTTAAGCTAGAGTAAGTATGTGAAGATCGTGTTAGATAGGTTTAGCATGGAAGATTGTAGACCATTGTGTGTTCCTATTTCTTTGGGGACAAAGTTGTCTATTAATGATTGTCCAAAATCTCCTAGTAAGGTGGAGGACATGAGCAGAATACCTTATGCTAGTGTTGTTGGCAGTTTGATGTATGCTATGGTCTGCACAAGACCAGACATTGCCCAAGTAGTGGGAGTCCTTAGTCGATTTATAGCTAATCCTGGATGGGTACATTGGGATGCAGTTAAGAGAGTGTTCAGATATTTGAGGGGTACTTCCAAGTATTCCATATGTTATCATGGTAATGTTACAGGACCTCTGCATTCAGTTTGTATTTGTAGATTCATGGATTCTGATTGGGTGGGTGACATTGACAGTAGGAGATCCACTAGTGCTTATGTGTTCACTATGTTTAGTGGTGTAATTAGTTGGATGAGTAAGCGACAACCTATGGTTGCTTTGTCCATGGTAGAAGCTAAGTATATGGCAGCAACTCATGCTTGCAAGGAAGCCATTTGGCTTAAGAGATTGTATTCAGATATTGATGTTGATGCAGGATAGATTACGATTTGTTGTGACACTCAGAGTGTGATTTGTCTAGCAAAGAATCCAACTTTCCATGCTAGAACAAAGCATATTGATGTACAGTTTCACTTTGTGTGAGACATGGTAGAGGATGGGAATGTGAATTTGGAGAAGGTAGATACTTTGAAGAATGTTGTGGATGCATTGACGAAACCAGTGGGCACAGAGAAGTTCAAATGGTGTTTAGAGTCTATGGGTCTCTCAGCTTATAGCAGTTAAATCTTGTTATTCCCATTGGCTCTTACAAGGTGTTCGACAAGTGGGAGAATGTTGGGAATTAAGGTGTCTCAACCTTGGTAATTCCTTGTATTATTTCATTGTATTTATTTATTTATTGCCTATTATTGTAATTAGGATGTAAATCCTTATTGTCATCTTGTGGGAGTTGGCACGGTGATGTGTCATCCTACGTGGAAGGTGACAACTTGTAAATTTGTCCTCACATGAGGAGATAGGCATCCCACTTAGTGGTAGGAATATTTTTCCATGTGTCGGCATCTTGGATAGTGTGTAAGTGAATATTGACCGAAACGGTTATGATAGATTCCTATGACAAATCTATGACACGTAAGAGTCGTAAATGGAAGATTCTATGACAGGTGAAGACATGTGTCACAAGGCATCTTGGAAGAAGGCATCTTTGGGTGCCCCGAGGAGGGTTATGACATGTTGTAAGAGAATTTGCTATTTTTAGCCTATGTATGATAGATTCTCTTACAACTGTAAAATATGACAGCTATGACAGATTCTATGGCAGTCGTAAGTGTCGTAAGAGTATATGTCATTGCCCAACTTGGGAATAGGTGACCTCTTTGGGATGGGGTGATATGACAAGTGTCATGAACACCCTGTAGTGTTAGACAAGTGTCCTTAGGCATGGGTTTTGGGCCATGAAGCCATGTTGGACGCCCATCTCAAGATAGATCCATTTTTGCCTTGTATCTTCTATATAAACAGGTGCTTTGGAGAGGAGATGTATTATGTGATTGATATGTACTGTTATACTACCAGATTGTCTCCAGATACAAGTGTTGAAGACTCCTACAAGAGCATTGGCTTTGAAACTATATTGTAACCTTCATTGTTTACTGGAATACATTTGAGCTATGTTTTGGAGTGTGGGGTTTTTCACCTGTAAGGGTTTTCGCACGTATATCTTGTCTCTCTCTCTTCTATCTTCTTTCTCTGTGTATGTGTATTTCTACAATATCTCTATTGTTGGGTTAATAACACTGTAACTGTAAAGGATAAAAAGAATTTGCACTCCATTTTCCTCATTAGATTAGTGTAGGAAGTGATTTATGCACACCTAGCTTCCTTTCAACCTTAAGGTGGTTGATATCACGCATCGATATCAAGAAAGTTAAGGTAGGAAGAAAACACACAAGGGAACATGGACTTTTGCAAAGCCCATGCCCTCTGGAGGTGACATGTACTTTACAATCGTCAAATGTTCCCACAAACACATCCCTGCAAGAAACATGTTAGTGTCCATAATCATGATAAACAACATCAATGCATATGATTAATCACACAAAGAGCCAAGGTTATACTATGAATTCAGAGATCGAAGATAACCGTGGGGCTATATTGTGAAAATCTCTGAGCCGAGTGTCACCAAGGCAAGATTCAAAGACAAACAAAGTGCACGGAGCAATAGTATTGTTAAGGTTTGTAAGTGAAATAAACATCATCAAAATCACTACGCAGAAAACACAAGTGCTTCTACTAGCCAAGCATTGGATAAGATATACAACCCCATCGTCATAGTAGAAACTAAGTCCAATTTTTGATTTCTCGCTAAAGGGATGCTAGGTCTGCATCAATATGAATGTTTTTTCGTCATCCACCCGCTAGATGG
Organism: Cunninghamia lanceolata; assembly: GCA_027924645.1. Lineage (NCBI taxonomy): Eukaryota > Viridiplantae > Streptophyta > Pinopsida > Cupressales > Cupressaceae > Cunninghamia > Cunninghamia lanceolata. The sequence goes on along the minus strand of BSBN01000099.1, from coordinate 2,586,254 downwards.
AAACACTAGAGGAAGGGAAACAATAAATAAGAGAGGAGAAACAAGTGTCTTAGGGACAATCATGTAGGAGGGTGCCCCCAAGTCACCAACCACAACACTATATCCATAAGACACAACACACAACAATGAAATCAGAAAGAGGCAATATAGAAGAATGATGGTACAAATAGAAGAAGGTCACAACAGAGGCAGTCTCCTGGTATCCTAGACCTTACAAGAGAATCAAGGGTCATCCTAGGAGGCCTAAACAACACATAACACATCATAGGGGAAACACATCACAAGAGATAAAGGGTTAGAAATACTTACCTGCGAAGAGGCTCATGCTAGGTTTTATCAAGAATCAAATCATCCTCTTCCCAATCTTGAATGCTAGAGGAGAGAGGTGTGTAAGGTACCATTGCTAACTCTTTGTCATCATTCTTTTGTTCATTCGTAAATGCTTCTTGGTTTGATTCGATGTTAGGTGGAATGTTTTCTTGTTGAAGTTCATTAGTACACTTATTCACTATCCTCTTAGGAGGTGAGAGAAGCAAATTGCTTTGAGTGATCTCAACATCTATCTCTAAGGGACTTAATGTGAGAGACTTCTCCTCATCCACTAGTTTTATATCCTTAGTGATGTCCAAATGACTTGAATATTCAATCAAAGGAGGGACATTAAAGGTCTTCTCTTCCTTAGTGATATCCAAGGTGTGTGAACAATCAACTAAAGGAGGGAGGTTAATGAGATGATCCATAGAGGTTTCATGCAATATGGTAGGGTTTTTGTTTTTGTTAAATGAATACTCATTATCTATCCATGGAATCTTCTTTGTTAAAGATGCTTCTTTATTCACCAATGTTTCATCTTGGCCAGAGAGAACATTGCAATAAAGTGATGGGAGCTCTTCGTTCACAAATGCTTCTTCTTGGCTAGAGAGAGCATTGAACAAAAGAGATGGTGGTATAATGTTAAGAGATGTGTCAATGAAATCATCCTCTTGCATTGAAGCGTCCTCATAAGGAGGAACAACTTTGGGAGAGAGATCATAGGATACCACTAAGTTATCATCACATGTTTTAGCAATAGGTGTTGAAGCGGAATATTTCATAAAATCATCTAAGGCTTCATCTAACGTTTTAAGATCATCACTGGTATATATATATTATGGATCATGAATTTAGTGAGATCATCTAATATCCAAGGATATATTCCCATGAGGTTTGTGCAGCTATCAAAATTAGATATACAGAAAATGATTTCATATGTGGAGCACATAGAGAGATCAACATCATGAATGTATGCTTTTTGTTCTTAAGGATGTTTATTAGTGAATTTAGAGAAATGATCAATGTATATGATGTATGCAAATAGAGATTCCAAGGAATTATCCATGATATATGTTTTCAAATCAATGCAAGATCAGATTTTAAAAGTTTTTCAAAAGTATGCCAAAGACAAGTGCAAAACTATGTGTGAAAATGAACTAAAATGTTTGATTTTTTTGTACTTTTTCAATGCAAATATATGAAAGAAAAGGTGTTGTGAAGATTTTGATTAGGGGAAGAAAATAATATGTCTATTTTCAGTCCAATGAAGCAATAAAACCATTCACAACACGCTTTTGATGCAAATCTAAGATAATGACTAGTCCAAATCTAGTGAAAATATACTAAAATATGTGATTTTTTCCACCAAATATCAATGCAAAAGAGCATGAAAAAGGGTGTTGTGAGAAAAATTATGATGGAAAGAAAATTATATCAGTAATAATATCCACCTAATGTCAAAAAATCCATCACAACACACTTATAGTGTCACTCAAGATCAAACCCTAGTGAAAATATAGCAAAATATGCGATTTTTCACAATTTTTCAATTCCAAGACCTATCAAAAGGGGCGTTGGAAAGAATTTAGGATGTGTAGAAAATAATAGCAATGATATAATTCACCTCAATCCATAAAATTTGTCACAACATGCTTGGAGTGCAATCTAGGTCAAACCCTAGGGCAAATATAGCAAAAATGTGCAATTTTTCACCAAATTTTCAATACAAGAGCCCAATAAAAAGGTTTTGTGAAGATTTTTAGGAGAGGAATCATATAATTACCCTAATAAAATCCAATTAGTAGAAAAATACTCTTCACAACATGCCTGTGGTGTAAATTTTGAAAGTCGATAAGGCCAAATCTAGTGAAAATCAAGGTTTTTCAAGCCCTAGGTTTGAGATCTTAATGTGAAATGCTATATGAATGTCTTGAAATATATTTTATAATTAAAATTAAGTCCATTTAGATTTTAAAATGATTTTCACACCTTACCATGCAAAATGCAAGTGCAAATCTAAGGAAAAATCAATGAAAATGCTAGTTTTTGTTGAAATTTTCTATGTAAAAATGCAAATTTTTGAAATCTAAATACAAATTTACACTAAAATGCAACATTATAGCCAAATGAAAGGTTTAATGAGTGTATAAGATCAGTAGAAAAATCTTAAACAAGATTTTACCTACAAACCCTAGTTTTTGAAATTACTATGTTGTATGAAAAATGCAAAATTTCCAAGAAAACCCTAGCAATTTTATGATAAAAAAGCAATGCAAGCTATTGAATTTTTGTAATTTTCTGCAATTTAGCTCATATCTAATGCAAAAATCAGAAAGTTAATGAAATTCAAATTAGTTAATGCAACATGCAAGCCCTAAAATGCCATTTTTTTTCCAATTTTTACAATTTTTTATTTTTTTTGTAAGTTTTCTAATGCAATAAGATAAATGATACTATGAATGAATGAAATCAAAGAAAATCTGAAGAAAAAATCTCAGCAAGGTGCAAACAATTCCAACAACATGGGTTCACCAAAATGTAAAGGGTAAAATTTGGATAGTTGAGTTTTTGGTAGTTTTGTGTATGTATCCTCCTTTCACCCTTTCATTCAAGGACCTAGGGTCAAGTGGCAATGTACTATCATACCCTAGGTCACTATGAACTGTAGGAAAACTTGGATTTGTATTATTTGATTGTCAATTATGCTCACTTATGTTCAATTATACATCAAAACCCTAATTATGCAAATACGGAAGTAAACAGACAAATATCAAAAAATGTTGCTACAGAAAGATGTAAAATGATAGATAATTGTGCACCTATTTTTGGGGTTCAGAAGCAAAACAGTCAAGGACTAAGTAGCAGGCATCCAAGTCCAATGCCCAAGTTTTTGTCAGGATCTGGAAACTTGATCTGCAACCTATTTCTGATGTATCAAAGATTTTCCCATCATGGAATTCAGAGGACTTGGTAGCGGGTGCCCAAGTCTAGGGTGTTGTTTTCAACTCTAACCTACAAATCTGACACTCTGTAGTACCCTCCTACAACTCCGCTTTTAATCACAAAAACATTGGGAGGGGGTTGTGGTGTTTAGAGGCTTGCCTCGATCAAGCCCCAGAGAGACATTCAAGTCTTCCGAACACTATTGTCAGATAGAGAGTGCATGCCCTTGAGGGGCAGAGGAAAAAACCAAATGATAAATGATCAAAAACACAAATGATGTCACCTTGTAGTGAAGATCTCATGGAAGGAAGAAGCTCTTCATGCCATGAGGAAATGATTACTCAAATTTGCAAATACAAACACATAGACAACACAAATCTACTCTTGCTACATAATGAATGCCTTGAATCACCTTCACATAAACTTGAGAATCCAAATTGCTAGCTAGTAATCATCTAGTTTACAAATGAATGCCTAAACATGCTTATATATGCAACTACAAACACTCTGGCAAAGAATTTTGTAATTCAAACTTACCATGTTGGCATAGGACCCAAATAACAGTCACAAGCCGACACTAAAAATTTGGGACTGTCTTGGATAGGGTTAGGTTCAAGGGATCCCCCTAGGTCCCATTTGTCATGAAACTTAGGGATCATTTCATCGGGATGTCAAAATATGATGCAAGATGTCCTAAATGCAGATAAAAGACCCAGGAGTTAAACCTTATGAGGGAAAAGCTCCCAAGGGGACATTTTCTAACGTTACAATAACAAGAGAATTTTGTCTTATGTGAAAATAATCACCTTCAAAAGCATGTCATTTTTTGTTGAGCTTAATAATTTTGATGTGATCCATAGACTCTCTAGACAACTATAGTAAAAGTAATTTATTTTAGACCATACTAAGATTTTTAAAGTTAATGTGTTATGCTTTTCAAAAGATTTAAGCAATCAAGTATGGGAAATTTTAAATTTATTAAAAACTAGGAAAAACAACAAAGAGATTCATTTATTTACAAAAAATTCCATGTCATGAAGGGGGATATAATGATATATAAAGTGTACCATACCTATTCAAATTTCTACTGCCTTGTGCCATTGCCACAATCTCCTTGGCAATAATGAATTTGCTCATTTTTTCTCATATTATATTCACCTTTGAATAGATTTTATATCTACCCTTGACTATATTCAACACACACAAGACAAAAACACAACAAACATAAAGAAAACATTGGACTAAAACTATGGGAAATGCAGGAATAAAAATAGGGGAAATGCAAGCAAGAAATATTAATTTTATTGTTGCCTAATGCAAAATGCCTAAGTGTATCATTTATAAATAATTGATGCAATTAATGAATACTACTACTTGATAGTGTTCTTGATATGACATTATTCAATTATATGTTTTTTTGATGGATAACTAATGTCCTAGGGCTTGTCCATAAATAGGATATTCTAGGTGCTCAATTTGAATATACATGGCATGCAACCTAACAAGTAATTTTGTGAAAGGGCCAACTTAGAATTGTAATGGATGAAAAGAGGGTTAATGGGATTGATTGGTAGCTTGATTAGATCCTCCTTTCACTCAATACATTCAAGGACATTTAACTGAGTTGAATCACAACTTTTGCAAGAGGACTCAACTATCAGGTTGGCTGTCACTTGGAATGATAAGGAAATTTGGAATTTGTTAATTGATTTGTTAACTTTAGCCTGATTAAGCCTAAAACCCTAATTATGCAAAATTGTAAGAAAACAAATGAAACACGACAAATCCTTCTATAGAAAGGCACTAAATACAGATCGGATACATACCAGATTTTGAGTTTCAAAATGCGAAAAAGCCAGGGTCGAAGGGGTGGGCACCCAAGCCTAAGGTACTGCTTTTGTTTAGGGCTTTGAGACCAAACTTTCTACAGACTACAACCACTTTAGAGATTTCCTGTACTGCGAAACTGAGGGTCAAAAGAGTAGGCACCCTTAACCTTTTTGTGATATTTTCTACCTTTTTCTTCATACCTAGGATCCTTCTGCTCTGTAATGATCCTCTGCAAATCATCTCCACAAGATCCAATACCTGTCACTTGCAATCACAAGAGAGGAGTTAGGGGTTGTGGTGTTTAGGAGCTTTCCTTGGTTAAGCCTTAGAATGGCATTCAAGCCTTCCAACACCATTGTTAGATAGAGAGTGTGTTTCCTTGCAAGACAAAGGCAAAAATAATGATAAAAATGATAGATTGAATCACAAATAGATATCACCTCAAAGGTATAGCTCACACGAAGATGAAGCTCTTTCACGCCATGAGAAGATGAAACCAAATCTGTAATAACAAACATAACAACAACACAAGTCTACTCTACAACACAACGAATGCCATGAATGCTCTAAAATCATAAGTTTGCCAAAATATCAAAATCATCTTCTAGTTTGCAAATGAAGTCCTAAACATGATTATATATGCAAATTCCAACTACAAATTTTGTAATTCAAACTCAAGATGCCAACAATGGAAACCTTTTAACGGTCACCAACCGACATTCAAATTTGGGACCCCAACAAAATAAGGTAGGGCAAGGGTGTGGGAGCCCAAGCCCAAGGACCTGTTTTGGGTCTAGATTAAGCTTAGAGATGTCCCCTAAGTCCCATTTGTCATGGGTTTTGGGGGATTTTGTTTCAGGATTCATTTCTAACATGCATGATTAAAACTAAGGGACCTGGGAGCTAAACTTAGGAGGTAAAAGTCTTAGGGGACATTTTATGACATAACATTTATCCCCCACTTTAATTTATGTATGATCTTACGACCCATACATGCATTAAAGTACAGTAAAAAACACAACAAACACGCTAGGCACTTGAAGCTAAGGCATACACAAAGATTAAGGAACTATTTCTAGCCCTCAATCTCAGGTAAGCATTAGAAAACACATCACATATATGCAAAACACAATGAAGACAATAACATGCATGCAAGACATGGGGAAGACATCATTGAAGACATGCAAAACATGATGAAGACATGAGAGCAGTCACGTAAAACACGAATACACTGATATAATTTTTTTCATTTTCATATATAAACATGCATGGAAATAAAAATTGCAACACATAAAACCCAAGAATATAGGGGGGACTCATTACCACACCCTTTACACTACACCAAGGGGAGAAAACACCCATACAAAACCCAAGCGTAGGGGGGACTCATCGCCACACCCTTTACACTACACGAGGGGGAAAACATGTCATACAAACCCAAGTGTAGGGGGGACTCATCGCCACACCCTTTACACTACACGAGGGGGGAAACATGCCATACAAACCCAAGCGTAGGGGGGGCTCATCGCCACACCCTTTACACTACAAGAGGGGGAAAACACATGAAAGACACACGAAAAACACAAGCATCGTATAGCATGCCATAGACATACTATATGTCTTAAACATGACAAACAAGGCGATGGAAGGAACTTATTGCTAAGTCCCACCATCTCAAACACGTTGCAAACACACCTGATAGTTGGGCTTATGCCACAACAACCGCCAAAGACATGCTTAAGGGAGGATAGTCTCAAGATTGAACCCCACCTCTGTGGAGGGCTTTTGAAATAAAAGGATGTACACTAGCTCAAGAGATACACCATCCCGCTTCGGTAGAGGTATTTTGAATAAAAGGATACACACTAGCTCAAGAGATACATTATCCCACCTCCGCAAAGGACTTCTTTGATTGCAATATAGATAAAGATGTGCACTCATGCTGCAGATACAACATACCACCTCCGCAGAGGGCTTACAAACATGCTTCGTTAGTACCAAAATCATCAGACAGATTACCTTATATATGCCCCCACCTTAAGGTGGTTTATGTCATGTACCAATATCAAGCACATTAATATAGAGAGAAAACACACAAGGAAACAAGAGTTTTCACAAAGCCCATGCCCCCAAGGTATCATGTGCTCATGATCGTCGAATGTTCCCACAAACACATTGATAAGATATGCTAAGATAAGATAACAAGAGAGGTTACAAATCTTACTCTAAGATAATAACCACAGCAAAACATGAAAGTTATGCATGAAAATAGTCACATCAAGGACCAAGGCTACACATACAGGTTTGAATCTGAGTATAGTCGTTGGGATTATACTGCAGGCATCTCAGAACTGAGTGTAACAACAAGGTGAGATACAAGATAATCAAAGTGTACAGAGTAGATGTATTGTTATGATTTGTTAGAAAGATAAGACAACATCAAATATCACACAGAGTGATTCTACTAGCCAAGCATCAGATAGATAAATCAACCTCATCTTCATGTATGGACTAGGTCCATTTTTGCTTGCTTACTGAAGGGACATGCGGTCCATATCAGTTAGTTGTTTTTTTTCGTCATCTACTGACTAGATAGAATCACTAGAAGAAGGTAAACAATACAATGAGAGAAGAGAAAAAAAGTGCCTTAGGAACACCACGTAAGAGGATGCCCCCAAGTCATCAGTCGCAATGCTATGACCTAAGGCATGACACACAACAATAAAATAGAGGAGAGGCAAGATAGAATAATGATGAAACAAACAAAATAATGGTCACAACAGAGGTTATCTCTCGGTATCCTTGACCTTACAAGAGTATCAAGGGTCATCCTAGGAGGCCTAAACAACACATAACACATCACGGGAGAACACAACACAAGAAGGGAGGCCACATAAATGAGCAAAGTATGCTACAACAAAGATGGCCACCAAGGTTAGAAATACTTACTTGTTGTCCAACCAAACTAGTAGTTGTCGTAGAGAAAATCGTCGTCTTCCCAATCTTGAATGTCAAAGGAGAGGGATACATAAGGTATGATTTCCCAACTTTTGTCATTGTCCTTAAACTATTTTTCTTTAAGCTTTTCTTTGTTTGGTTCAATGTTAGGTGGTGGGACGTTTTCTTGTTGAGATGCATTTCGTTGAGCGAAAGCTTGTCTTCTCTTCCTCCTTTATCTTGCTTGTCTATTTCTTTGTTGTTTATTGGTGATGTTTTCAAAAGGTTTCTCATGATTTCTCATAGTTTTTTGACATTTCAGAGGAGGAAGGTGGTACAAACTTAATTTGTTTTTATGAAGTGTTTTTTTCTCTACAAGTACCTCCTGATCCTTGCAAGGATAACGGAGGAGGAACCTTAGCATAGATTCCCTTACCTTTCGATCTAGGAAATTCTTCTAATGTGGGTTGTTTTTTGTTTATCTCTTGTTGAATAGAAGGTCCAACCACTCTAGATAGTACTTTTGCTTTATATCGTGTATATCCCAAGATAAGTTGGTCTCTTCATGGCTCAGATTCTATGGTAGGTCGTGGCCAAAAATAATCAAAAGTAAAGTTCTTATGAGTAACCATGGGTTTCCATGTATTATGATGAATAGTGTGCACTTGTCCATGTAAAGGGAATTTTATTTATGAATTGTTGAGGGGATAGCCTTCAAAGATTTTAGCCATCGATGTCCTAATTTTAAGCAAAAGAGGTTAGATGTAGGGATGACATCAAATAATTGTTCCATGGATCTCTCAAATACTGTAACCAATAAAGATATCTTCCCATGGGTAGGAATAAAAGCTCCAGTATGTGTCTTAATCATTGTGTCTGTAGGTTCATAAGAATCTTGTATCAAATCATGTGATTAAAGGAACTCTTATGTTGCCACATTAGTCATACAATTGGGATTTATAAGTGTTCCATGTACAAGAGTCTCCATTACCTTCACTGTGATGTAAAGAGGTCCTTTAATGTCTCCATTTGTTCTATCATGAGGTGTGAATACCATTTCAGGTTTAGGAGCCTTTCTTTTCATATAAGGTCTAGGAGGGAACCTAGTATTATTGTTGCAATGAGAAGCCATGTATGTGAGATTATTTCACCCTTTAAGCACTTGTTTGAGGGAAATGGGTACTAAAAGACACACAGGGTCCATAGAAAACAAAGTGGGTAGAATGAAATAATACAACACAACAAGGAAATATGAGTGATTTGTGAGTTTGTTTAAAGAAAGTGTATACAACCTTTAGCGTTGAAATACATAATGTGTAATTAAAAACATGCAAATTTTCAAGAAAGAGTGTGAAATGATGCCAAATTTTTAAATAATAGATAAATATATGTTTGAAAATGAAATGAAAGATCTGAAATGAATGATATTAATGACTAATGAAATGAAATAAAGCAAAACTATGCTTGTTTATGCACCTAAAATGCTCATTTTTTTCAATTTTTCCAATGCAAATGTTCTAAAGATGCAAGTGTAAAAGAAAAAGTGTGCAATACAACAACACTGAAATCCAAAATTAGATTTGAAATAGTATTCAAAGGAGTAGAAAAATATAAAACAATATTTTAACCACAAACCCTAGCTTTTGCAAAGACTAGGTTATATGAAAAATGCACAATTTCAAGCGAACCCGAACAAATAAAGTATGAAAATGCAAGGTAAATGATTATGTAATGATGTAATGCTGAAATTTATATCAGATATGATGTAAATATTAGAGATTTAAATGATTTAGATGAGATGCAATGAAAATAGTGTAAACTATGTCTAAATGCAAGCCTAGGATGCTTGATTTTTTCAAATTTTTCAATTTTTTTGTAAAATTTTCAAATGTAATATGATGACAATGAAATGTATGAATGTAAATCTGATGTAAAACACTCAGCAAGGTGTAAATTCAGTAGAAACATGGGTTCACTAAAATTTAATGGATGAAAAGAGGGTTAACAAGATTGATTGGTAGTTTGATTAGATCCTCCTTTAACTCAATACATTCAAGGACATTTAACCGAGTTGAATCACAAATTTTGCAAGAGGAATCAACTATCAGGTTGGATTTCACTTGGAATGATAACAAAATTTGGAATTTGTTAATTGATTTGTTAACTTTAGCCTGATTAAGCCTAAAACCCTAATTATGCAAAATCGTAAGCAAACGAATGAAACATGACAAATCCTTCTACAGAAAGGCACTAAATATAGATTAGATACATAACAGATTTCAAGTTTTGGAATGCAAAGAAATTCAGGGTCAAAGGGGCAGGTGGCCAAGCCCAAGGTACTACTTTTTCTGAGGGCTTCGGGACAAAACCTGCTACAGATTGCAACCACTTCAGAGATTTCCTACACTATGAAACTGAGGGTCAAAAGAGTGGGTGCCCTTGACCTTTTTGTGATATTTTCTACCTTTTTCTTCAGATCTGGGATCCTTCTACTCTGCAAGATTTGATCAATACCTATCACCTACAATCACAAGAGAGAAGTTAGGGGTTGTGGTGTTTAGGAGCTTGCCTTGGTCAAGCCCTGAAATGGAATTCAAGCCTTCCAACACCATTGTTAGATAGAGAGTGTGTGTCCTTGTAGTATAGAGGCAAAAAAAATGATAAAAATGATAGATTGAATCACAAATAGATATCACCTCAGAGGTGTAGCTCTCACGGAGATGAAGCTCTTTCACGCCATGAGAAGATGAAGCCAAATCTGTAATAACAAACACAAATACAAGTCTGCTTTGCAACACAATGAGTGCCTTGAATGCTCTAAAATCATAAGTTTGCCAAAATCTCAAAATCATCTTCTAGTTTGCAAATGAAGTCCTAAACATGATTATATATGCATTCCCGCTACAAATTTCATAATTCAAACTCAAGATGCTAACAATGGAAACCTTTTAATAGTCACCAACCAACATTCAAATTTGGGACCCCAACAAAATAGGGTAGGGCAAGGGCGCAGGTGCCCAAGCCCAGTGACTTATTTTGGGTTTGGATTAAGCTTAGAGATGTCCCCTGAGTCCCATTTATCATGGGTTTTGGGGGCTTTTGTTTCAGGATTCATTTCTAACATGCATGATTAAAACTAAGGGACCCAGGAGCTAAACTTATGAGGTAAAAGTCCTAGGAGGACATTTTATGACATAACAAGAATAAACAAAAAAATAAGTTTAAATTAGCAGCATTTGATTGTGTATGTGATTATGTTCATTGATAGAATCACACCAATGATCCACACCAAGATGGAGGAATGAGCATGATTCAATTTAGGTCTAGATGACTAATTACTAAGAAGATCTAAGAAGGTTGGAGATTGATGAATTATCTAAATTTTGTTTTAACTTATTGTTATGGTGAAAATGTATTTTCCATTTAGTTTTATGCCTAATTTGGGGTAATGTCTTAATTCATTTATAGAGCCACAAATGACACATTTTTGTGCATAGTTAGGCCTACACGTGTAGCCTTTCTTGCACCCATCCCTAGGCTTATTGGTTATCCTAATGCTTATATGCATGCAATACTAGTCCAATTGGCTTATCTATTTGATTTTGATCATCAATCCAATTCATCTTGGACATTGATCCAACTTGGCTATATAACCTAGTTCATGTCTATAGGTCTAAGGTTGTCCTCATAGCCATGATCTTGATCCTTTTAATTTAAAAATCAAATCATACATTTATCCAACTTTCCCTATTCTACACTTTACTCTTAGGCTAATTATGCACAAACTGTGGTTTATGTTTATGTATAAAGATACATTCATTTCATTTAATTGTAATCATCTAATAATCCAATTCAAAAGCATTTAAGAACCTCTTAATGCAAAGACATCCAAAAATAATCATTTGCATTTACTCATCCTAATAGATGTAAATAACCTAGCAATAATTCTAGAGTTTATGTGCATGTTTAATGCATGATGTTTGACAACATATATTTAAATACTACCAACTTAATGGAAAAATGGGCTAAGAGATGCTTTATTAAAATTAGTAGTTTTTAGTGCAATTATTCAATTCATTTATATTCTACATTTAATTCTATCAAATATCATTATCTATCTAACATAACTAAAATAAATTTAATCTATGTAATTAATTATACTTTATATGTGTTTTATTTAATTAACCTACATTAAAGATAAGATTCAATTTATTCCCCACACTTATACACAAAATAATTTTAATAAAAAATCCCTACACAACTATCTTATGAGAAATCCTTTTGGTGCTTAAATTTCTTTACATTACAATGATTTACCAATTTATATTTTTCCTAAGAGATACTTTATAATTTAATATTCAAAACTAAATGAATTAGAAATACTGAATCATTGATAAGTATAAGGTAGACAACACATGAAAATGATTTTTCTTCCATGCATTGACTATTGTTGAACTATATGAGCATAATAATGATGAACTACATGACTTTAAATTATTAATTTATTTTATGGAAAAAGTGATAGATACAATAATATTGAAAACTTACAGTGATAGAATGAAGTTCAAGCTGATGTATGTTGAAATATTGTCATATGTTGTGTGGTTACACAACATGCCCCATTTTGCCTCAGCAAAATAGGGACCCACTTTTTGCTTGGCTTGTTTGTCCTTTGTTTTCAAGCAATATAGTAAAAATAGTCAATATCAAATGCATGCAAGGATGCCATCCTGTGCATATCTGGTCCTTAGGATAGAGTCAAATTTCCAAATTTTGAATTTCACATAATAGATCTTGCCAAGTGAAAGAGCATGCAAATTTAAGCAGGTTTGTCTCTTGGGGCACTTTGAAATTTGCTAAAGTAAATAAGTTACAGTCGGTCAAAGTCCAGTCAAAGGGTTGTCTGAATATTTGCAGTTCATGCTATCTGAATCTTAACTTAATAGCCTAATTCATATTAGTATCCAGACATCAAATTTGAAAGGCTTGGTGAGCTAAACATCAAACATCGGGATATTAGTTAACATCCTGATCTTAAGTTAATATCCCAACACCAACTAGTATCTAGACATCAAATTTAAGAGCCCTATCTAGTTACATGTCACATGTAGGATATTAGTTTGCATTTTGACCTAAACTTAGTATCCTGACCTCCATTAATATCATTTTCCTAGTGATGTCACGTCATCTTGGCTTTACACCGAATCTTGAATATCATGACATCACCCATATATTAAAGTGCATGGATGTTACTGTTGTAATATCGAGATCTTATTTTCACATCCTGATCCAAATGACGTCAAGTCATCTTGGCTTAATGAAGAATGATAAACTTTCTTATGTCATCAGGGTATTATCTATTATCCAGATCTTAAGTTAGTATCTAGATCATTTTAACATTTATATCTTGATGACATCATCCTATCCTGATGTGATGTAAATGATACCATGTGCTGACGTCATCACAACCCTATGCCATAGGGATACTTCACATTCTTAACATCCTGGATCTTAGCCTAGTATCCATATCCTAATGACATCACCTTACTATATCACGATGAGATATTTTCTTCCTGGTGACGTCATCTGGACCTTACAACGGGATGGATATTACATTTATAATATCCTAATCTTAACTCGATGGTAATTTCGTGGTCACCAGAGGTTGAGCTGATGCATGATGATGCCATCTAGATGTTCATAGTCAAATATTCATACAAATATTCCTCAGCAGGATATCCACTCCCATATACCCGTGCTATCTGCATTTAATGCAGTGCGATTAGCCATTGGCATTTATATTTGAACGTGTGCCAATGGATACCTATGATAATCCTATGCAATCTTGCTAATTTTGACTATCAAATCACATTGAGATCACTAACAAGCTCTAATTGTTTAAGGTAAAAAGAGATTTCTTTCAGCATAATTGACACAAATATTACATTCTGAGAGCCCTAATTTCCATTACTGAGAGCTTATTGTGAGCCAAAGCTGAGCTAAGAGAACAAAATTATACAAAGAATCCCTCATCCAAAGCTTCTATTCAGACACCGCCACATTCATAATAGGTTAAGGAAGCATATACAAGTATGTATGAAATCCTATCACTTTGGTTATGTTCATAAGATTGCATCATCATTAGTTAATGAAATGGTAAATAGTACACAGTGATAGTGATTGTATATTGATGCATGGTATAAGTTCAATTCATAAGATCTAGACATATTACCATGTTAGAGCGTGAAAATTAGTAGTGTGTTAACCCTAGATAAACATCTACGTGTTGTTATTTGAGACTGGTATTTTCAAATTGTAGGATAAAATGTCGCATCCACACATGGACAAATGAGATGCAGAGTTCAAACCAGTTATGTTTCCCAGAATGTGCAACATATATCATAAGTTGCGATTCTTTGAGGATACTCATTGTGGGAACACAAACATTAAAGCATTTAGAGCTCGGATTGATGTCAAAGAAGATCATGTCATATTGAATAATATAGTGGCATCGGGTTTGTTTCATGCTACTGGTTTTCCCTACTCTACAGAGGCTTTCGACCTTTTGGCCGAGTCTACATTGCACTATAATATTAACATGAGGAAAATTGAGAAACAAGAGAGGCTCTATGCAAATTTATCTGTGGATGGTATCACTGAGGTGTTTCATTTGCCCGTCTCTTAGCATATGTACGTACTAGACCTGGATGCACTAGCCAATAATAAGAATTGCAGAAAAGTTATATATCAAGGATGGAGAAGCCCAGATAACATAGCCAGGGCAACTGCCAAAATGGCATAGCACTTATACAAATTTGACTTCAATGATGAAGTACAATATATAATGTTTATGCTTAGCTGGATGAATGGATTGGTGAATTGTGGGATCTTTGAACCCTAGATGTTCGAGTTAATAAGGATGCTTGTTCAAGCAAAGGTCTAATGGGCCAAGATTATCAGTGATACTATTCATGAACAGATGGTCAAGTGGAAAGAAGGCAAGGGGATGATCTTCAAATGACATCTTACTTGGTATATGCCTGTGCTGTAAAAGGCACATTTAATGGCCTACAAAGTGTAGGAAGGATTGGGAGGTTGCCCAATGAGAAAAATCCATGGGAGCATTATCCCCAAATGGAGAGAAGACTTTTAGTGTAACACTACAAAATGGTTAATGATGCTTTCCTAATGCACCTAGTCCAGCTCATGGAAGGGGACATGACCAAACAATTTTTAGTTGGTGCTACAAAAGCTATCAGTGGATATGGATCTTGGTTCATCAAGGCCAAAACTTACTCATACATCTAGATGGAAGGTTTCAGTGGGAAACCATATATGCTACCAAGGTACCCTACAAATAAGGTGGTACTAATGGAAATGATGAGGCATCAACTACCTACATTTGAAATGTCAAAGGTAAAAGAGTGGAAGCCATACAGAAAATTTCCTATTGATGTAAAATGGTTCGTGGTAGGAGCCATTGAGAATGCAAGAAAGGCAGAGGCAAAGTTGAAAGATTTGAACTTAAAATTGTTCCCTCTAGCCAAAGATTATGATCCTTACCACAGGATTGAACAAAGATTCAAAAAGAAGTATAAGCACAATGTTCACCTTGAAGATTACTGGGCAAACTACGACAATGAACATGAAGTAAGAAGAAGAGAATATCGGAGATTAACACTAGATCAGATGAGATAAATAGGGTAACCTGAAGTGCCCCCACAAATCATAAAAGATGATGACAACCTCATAGATCTAGAATATGAAGAGCAAAAGATATATAATGACACCATTTCTACCCCAGACCTAACATAGAGGGAGGAGACTTCAATTGATGCCCTCACTACCAAAGTTATGGCCATAACAAAGAGTTGGACTGCCTTGAAAGTCAATGGGCTTAGAGGAAAAGGTGTGGCAATTACAAGTGATAAAAAGGGGAAACGGAAAAAAAAAGAGAAGAACAGGGATACAATGATTTCCTTGTACATAAAAGATAGATCCTAGGGACAAAATTACTTGAGCCTAGCTCATCTGAAACAACAGAGGAGATTACTTTTGAAGGAGGATCCCTAGTATACCATCCATTGTCACCCCCTACAAGACCAATGCTTAAAGCTATTCCAATATCTATACCCCAAATATTCATAACACAAGGGGAGACTTCAAAAGAATAGGAGCAAATTCTAGTTGAGACTACTACAGAGGAGGGAGATGATGATAAAGAAGATCAAGTGCCCATTAGGACACTTAAAAGGAAGAGAAAAGATGATGTGTTGTAGGGTGTCAAGGTACCCAGGCTAAGTAGATATCAAAGCCCTCATATGAGAGGTGCTATTTCACCACCACCAGCAGCAGCATCAGGTGATGCCTCTATAAGTATATTTAAGGAACTACAACATGATGTGCCTATGGGAACCATAGTGAAAGTAGAGACTGAGATGGCTCAGGAAGCCAAGAGTCAAGCTCAAGAAGATGAAGCTGCAAAGGCCCTTCCACTAAGCCAAACAATTGATTTAACTAAAGATGAGGTGGTACAGGATATCATAAATCATGCTATTGGACCTAACATATAGAAGCTATAGCTAAGGGTGAGGCAACAGTAGAGTCACATGGTGAAAGAGTAGAGAGAGGAGTCCACTAAAGTAGAGGTACATATGGGACCTCTAAACACGCTGATTGAAAATGTGACTAGCCCAACCGTGGTCGACTTGACCCATGTGCCTAAGAAGGGAACCATCGAAAAGGAAGAAGCTATTAACGATAACCAAACACTACGAGAAAACATCCAGGTGGAAGTGAATGCTGGAAATAAAGAAGCTCATTCAAATGAATCTCACTCAGATATATTTGAAGGCAAAAGTGCACAGGAACAAATGGCACAGAAGGATATTTTGATTAATAAACCTAAACAAGAAAAGGTATCTAAATCACTTGCCACTAAAGGAGATAAGATGAGTAAGCATGAACAAGGGCATCGCCATGATGATCAAACAGATAAAGGCCAAGAGCCTAAAGATGATAAAGTTCCACAGGAATAGGATAAAAAGACACAAGATGATCAACCTCCTCTAGAGCAAAGGCAAGAAGAATAATTGCATGATGAAGAATATTTGAATGCCAGAGATGGACACCAAGAAAATGTGTAGGATCCAGGTGATCAGGAGAAAGATCAAGATAAAGGAACTCAAGATGCACAAATTGAGAAATTAGATCAAGGAGGATCACAATCAGGTGCATTGTCCTTGATTTCCTTAGAAGTAGGCCAAACAAAAGACCATCAAGTACCTTTTAATTTTAAGTCTCTATTTACTCTTGATTCCTCTAAAGCTAAACAGAGAGCTAGGATAGTCTCCACCATAAAAAGAGATCCAAAGACAGGGAAACAGATAGCTCAAGTTGGTGTTCCTATAGTAGATAAGGCCAAAGGAGAGATAAGGCTAGAAAAATTTTAGGTGACACAATAATACTTAGGTCATGTCACCAGAGAATAGGAAATACAAGAACACATTGAGAGCATAGAGGTAGTAGTGGCCAAAGTAAGGAAGCTCAAAGCTAGAAAGAAGGAGCTTAAAGAGCAAAATGCTTAGTTGCAGTAGTTTATACAGGGATTAGTGAAGCCAGATAGCTTGGCATCTACCCTACAAGCTATAGAGAAGCCAACAACACTTACATTAATAAGTGAAGAGGACATAGCTAACCTGGATATGCAAAAGCACCAAGCTAATACTATGGACAAATGGTTCATAAGGTTCATGGAGTTTGAGGAGAAACTAATAAGGACTTCCAAGTCTAATTGGGACACATTGTCCAATCTAAAAAATGACATTGATTCTTTAAAGAGTGAATTCACTCAGAGAATACAGAAGTGTAACTATGAAATGGTAAGGCTCAAAAGAGCCAAAGAGATTACTGATGGAGAGCTGTTGAAAAATAAAATTGTCACCAATGTAACTCTACCACTCATGGATACCTGGGTGATCGAGATGAAGTATGAATTAGAGGTATTGAAGGCCAACATTGTTAAGGTAAGAGATACTCAAACTAAGATCCATGATTTATTATCTAAAGAAATGAAGATATTAGAAGAATTTCTAGAAGATGTAGTAACAGAGGAAGCAGTCCCAGAAACAAAAGAGGCTATCCAAATATTCAAAGACAAATTTAAGGAAGTGATAGAAGATCTCTTGGAGCTCTTTACTGAGGATGTTATGGATGGGATATCTATGTTAAATGTAAAAGTAAAGACATATGCCAAAGAAGCAGATAGAAAGACATTAATGTTAGAACCTTTGGAGGAACAAATAAAAGCATTAGTATGCTAAGTTGAGAGCCATGACAATTAGCAAATTCTGATTGGAGACATTTACTCAAGAATATGATAGTCATAAAAAGTTAGACACTGGGGAAGTCAGTGCATGAAGAAGGCACATCTTAATGAAGAGGATGTTACAACAGATATCATTTAGGATGTTTTTGTCATTTTGTCATGTACAATTTGGTTGACTAAGTCAATGGTCTTGGAATATTCTAGAGTGCCATCTATATCTCACCAGATAGTTGCCAACTAGCAACTTGTGCCGCATTTTTTGCTACTTTGACCCAGTTAATGCAATATGAACCGTTGATTGTAATAGATAAATCTTGATCGTAGGATCCTTTGTAACTGATTATCATGTCCTATAAAAGGATGTAGAATCTTAGTTATAGATATTCAGAAACTTAATTGAGATTGGATTGTTGAATGTCATGACCAATTCTCAAAATCAATTGTAAATGTATATTGTTTTGCATACTTAATAAAGATGAATACCTCTAATTACTACTAATCGTAAACTTTGAGTAATCTGTGAATAAATTCTGGACATGTTACTTTGATTTCCTGTGTCCCTTGGAGTGCATTTCAGTCTATGCATGTTATCTTCATTCCTTTCCTTTGAAGTTAGCATCAATCATATCTAGCTATGGAATGACCCGGTGAAAATATGTTTTGATTTTCTTCTCTTCATGATAGTATCAAGGATATGCATGGATCAATGACTGAAGATTCATCTTATTTCAGTAAATTTAGAAAGCTTTAGTTCTATTTCTTTAAATTTCATTTGAATCATCATCATAACTGTAAATACATAGAAAATAACAAGTAGATCATCATATAATATGTTGATATCCATAAATACATGAAGATCTTAGGCATATTTAGACCAAGTGCATATAAAATAGAAAATATCATGCAAATAAACATGAATAATGATTAGGATCATAAAAATACATACTTATAGGCATATCATTTGAATAAATTTATAGTGCAGAAGTGAAATTAAGCAAGGATTAGTTTAGTTTAAGTGAATTGAAGATAGTTTCAAAAGAACTAATCAGAATAATCATGAATCAACTTTACAAGAGTGATATGCAGAAGAATTGATCAAACTTATCATAAATATCTACATGATTTGGTTAAATACAGTAGGATTTAACATCTTTTGTTAAGAATTTGTAGAGAGCAAGGAGAAAACAAAGTAATATTTCGATATCTGGTCACAAATCGAAAGTAGAAACGTAAGGCCCCAAAATGGAAAGTAGAAATACACATCAACCTCTGAGAAATGTTAGACCATTATGAACTAATGCACGAAGACTTGGTTTCATCAATTCATCCTGAATTGATCATACTTGTCAAGAAGATAAGGTTTGAGTGTAAAATTTATCATTGTTATTATGACTAACATCATGATCAACAGGAATTGGTGCTAGAAGGAGGGTCGAGAAACTAACTTGAAAGGATTTGTTGTCCAAACAAATTTCTTGCGTTTAAGTGAAAGTATTTTCAAATTTATTTAGAGTACATCAAATCTGGAGTATTTACGCAAAGATTCCATCTATCTTTCATAATTTGAGGAATTTGTTTGCAAATATCCTAGTCTTCTGGTCTATTACCCTGATCTTTACAGTCAGATGTCTAAAATTCATAGATCTGAGTCAATAGTTGCATTTGTTGCAAATATCCTGTCACTTTGAATAGTTGATCATAAATATTTACTCTAGAAGAGTAAATATTCATACCTTTACAAAAATTGCAATAAGATATCCAAAGTTTCCCTAGAATTGTGAAGCACTGGCTCATAGACCTAATACCAAGTCAAGATCCACTAGGCCTTTGGAAGAATTGACAATTTTTGGATTTATACCCCGTACAACAAATATTCATCACAATCCTGGTCCAAGTTCTCCATTATCTCTAGTGATACCTATTGTAAGACCTCTAGTAGTGCCCCAAATACCTCTGGTACCTCCTACAATGTCTTTCTTTACAGTTGAATCACCACTGCTCTTTGCAGCATATCATCATTTACCAAAGAATCTAGACAAAATCTATCTGAAGTATCATCCTTATCAGGATGTAGAGGATCACATCCAAGCTTACAAAGAAGCATGTTTTAGGGCTCGAATAAAATATGAAGATGTCATGTGTAGACTATTTCCTTACTCATTAGGAGAAGAAGCATACAAGTGGTACATTAGTCTTTCTCGGTCCTCCATAGCCACTTGAGATGCTCTGGAGAAAGATTTCCTAGGGAGATTCAAAATACCTATGAATCCTGCTATGACATATCACATGTTTGCTACAATAAAGAGAGCTGAGGGAGAGCTAATCTCCAACTTTAATGCTAGGTTCCAAAAGATGTACTCCAAGTTAGTTGCCCCCTATAATGTAGGCAATGAGGCAACAAGGTCAATTTACTACTCAGCCCTAGACCCTCTGACATCCATGTTTATCAGAAGGACACATCCTACAATCACTACTCTGGCAGGTGCCTTTGAAGAAGCTATTAAAGTCAATCAACAACTAATACCTAGTTTTACTCCTAATCTAGGATATCCTACATATCCTGGTCAGCCACAAGTTAATGGATCCATGATACCCCCATTTATAATGCCTAGTCCCTTGCAGGTACCTCCACTTAGTATCATGCCTCCTCCTAGACATACACCCCAAGATGTTGTACAAAACAACAACAATGTCAGTTCTTTCTTCAAGCCTCAACAAGATAACATAGTAGCCAAAGCACAAGAAGAAAAAGATGACATTAAGGAAATAGCAGCCCAGCTAAGAAAATTAACCACTAAGGTTACTCATATGAGGAGTCAAAACTTTTACTCACTACCAAACCAAAATCAGAAAAGAGGATATCCTAATAGAGGATATGGAAATAACAATGACACGTCTGGATACCCTGATAGGGGTATAACAATGATAGAAATTTCAATAACAGTAATAACAATGCCCCTAGGCCACCTAGAGTGTGGAACACTAGGCCTAATAACAGTTCATTATCCTCACCACTTGATAACTAGCCTCCTATTGAACCTAAACAGAGTACTAGGGTGAATTTAGCAGAAGCTACACTCACAAATTGGTGTAGGATGCATAATACCAATGCACATGCTAAGTTGGATTGCCCTTAATTCAAAATAGTAGCCAATATTTTCCAAGCCGAAGTGACAAACACTGTAGGAGATCCACCATTCCCTGAGGGCAATGAAATAGTTCCCTTAGGATATGAGTCTGCCTTAGTACTTGAAAGTTCTAGCAATCATCAACATCATCAGATGACCTCAACTCATGAAAATTAGCCTCTGGCATGTGAAGAATCATCTTTAACCTTTGAGTCAAACTATGTTTTCCCTTTTGAGAGTGAAAATGAGCCTGAATAGGAACCTGAAGAGGTTCATGCTTATTAGTAGCAATATCAGGGTAGACATAATTATAACCTTAGGAGTAATGCAAACAGACCAACTGGTCCATTGACCACATCTATCCCTCCTAACAACTTCAACACTTCACCAGATCCCAAGGCAAGTAATAACCCTAGTCCTCCTAAGGTGAATACTTAGTATTTTACACCACAAAACACAGTGACAAAAGCTATCAACCAGTTGCTTGAATTAGACAAATTAGTCACCTACCTAGCTGAGGAAGTGAAGAAGACAAAAATTAGCCTATCTTTATCAGAACTGCTAAAGGCCCTAGTCATCAAGAAAGATTTCTTGAATTCATTGGATGAAACCACACCTAAAGATGATAATCCTGGTCATAACCCTTGTTGCAAGTATGTGCCTAACTAGTGTTGTCATTGATGTCAACATATATGTGTTGTCATTGGTGTCAACTGTGATTTTTTTTTATGCTTTCTTGTAATGAGTTAGATGCTTTGCATTGGCTTATATAAGTGTTGGAGATAATGAGTAAGTAAACTGGAGATTGAGTTACCAAATGTTTTTAAGAAAATTTGCTCCTCTAGTGGAAATAGAGTATAGAAGAGTATATTTGTTTACAACAGAACAGTCCAATAGTTTACTCCACATTTCTTGAAGAATCAATATCCTTATCTGCAGATTGGAAGTTGTTTACAGGCATGTCTGAAGATGCTATGTTCCAAGTTTGAGCCTCCGGTATGAAGATTTGAGTGAGTTATGTTCAATAGAGTAAAAATTGATTTTTCTGTACATTCAGTGGTGACAGGGAGAAAGTATTTTGCTCTGCATTCCTTTGCATTGAAGTATTATGGTCTACAGTTCTAGAGTTAAGCATGAAATGATGATAAGTGCCTTCAACTCCAATGGTTCATGATTTGGTGGTCTACAAGCGATCTTTTCTTTATGACAGTAGCTAACAGTGTTGTTTATGTGCTCTGGTTTGAAGAATCTTCTTGACAGAGTGGTTAGAGATTGTGTGGTTGTTCCTGGTGACTACAATGTGCTTGTGGATGTCTCTTGATTGTGTTCCTACCTTCGGATTGGTCTGCAAAAAGAAATTTGGATCATGGATGAAGATTTTTGTTAGAAGACTTAATGTTAACACCAATCTTGGATGACTTGGTTGTTTTCATTTCTTGTAGAGATATATTGAAGATTGTGGAAGCATGTCCTGGCATGGAGGATTGCATTTGAGTCCCATCTAAGGCATAACATGATCCACATACATCTTTCCCTTAGCTAATTTTGTTTAGGTCCAGACCTATTTCTATGTATGTTTGTAATGCCAACCTTAGAGATTGTTCCAATGGTTGATGAATGTAATGCTGACCTTGATGTACATTCCAAGATTGATGAATTGTATAAAAACATGTAATGAAGTTGTGAAAAAGATGTTCTTGTGCGAAAATGTGAAGATAAGTGAAAAGGTGTAAGAAGAGTAGAGCAAAGGAGTTATACTATGCTTCAATGGAACTAAACCCACACATGGAGTAGATGCTATCAAATCAGTTCACCAACCCTTGGTAGTGAGCCAACCTTTAGCAGTGAGTCGATCTTGGCAATGAGCCTCAACATTTGTAGTGAGCATTTTGGGCAGTGAGCCCTAAGGTAGTGAGCCTCTATTTTTTGGTGTTGTTATAACATATATATTTCTGTGGGCTAACACCCACCATGGTTTTTCCCTTATAGGATTTTCCACGTAAAAATCTGGTGTCTCATGTGTTTATTATGTTATTGTGTTGACTTTCTTAATTCATGTCTTCATGATTAAATCTAAATAAATAGTAAACAAGTGTTTTATGTGTTAATGTTCATAAGTGGTCAAAGTTTTGGAGACAACTGATTCACCCCCCTTCTCAGTTGTCTGGTGCATTTCAACAATTGGTATCAGAGCAGGTTCCTCAGAAGTAAGCCTAATAGATTGAGGTTGATCCAGGATGTCTTTTAAGAAAAAAGTTCCTCATTTTGATGGGACAAATTATGCTTTATGGAAAGTATGAATGAAAATCCATCTCCTTTGTCTTGGTTATAGAGTATGGAAAGTGACAGAGACAAAGTATACCATGCCTCATAATGGTATAACAACTGAAGATGAAATAAAAGAATATGAGCTAAATATAAAAGCTAGAGATGCTCTGTTAAGTGTCTTGTATGACATTGAGTTGATGAAGGTCATGGATCTAGATTATGCTAATGAAGTCTGGGAAAAGATGAAAAATTTGTATGAAGGAGATGAATCTATAAAAAGAGCCAAATTGCAGGGCCTGAAAGCGAAATATGAGGGTTTAAAGATGAGCGAAGATAAAAACATAACAACCTACATGCAAAAGGTTGATGAACTTGTCAATGGAATAAAAGGTATGGGAGGAACTATTGATGAGAAGGAAGTTGTGATGAAAATTATTAAGTCATTGCCTAAGTCCTACAGTCACAAGGTAGTTGCAATAGAAGAAGTAATGACTATAAAAGAAGTCAATAAGGATCATTTGCTTGGAAAGCTTACAGCCTTTGAGATGAGAGAGTTTAGTGATGCTCTGCTAAAGGTTAAGACTGCTTTCAAATCTAGTACTTCAGAGAAGATCTCTAGAGCTAAGAAGTACAAGGTGGAACCTGATGATGAGCTTGATGAAATTGAAGCCAACTTTGTTGACAGACTGCAAGGAGGTTATGGTAAGTTTAAAGGCAAATTACCTTTCAAATGTTTTACATGTGGAAAGGTCGGTCACTATTCTTCTAGATATCTTGAGAGAATTGAAAGGAATAGAAAAAGATTTGAGAATAGACCTAAGGTTCCAAAGAGATGCTACTATGTTAGAGATCTTGATGATGAAGGTGTGACAGATGATAAATCTGATGATGCTAGTACTAGTGCAAATGAATGCTTGTTTATTGCAATTAAAGAAGAACCTGTGTCTACTAATCCTGCTAGCTGTGTGAAGGAAGAAAAACTAGTGGAAGAAAGTGCTTTGGCTGTTTAGGTTGAGAAAGATAAGGATGAATAGATTATTGATAGTGGATGCTCACATCACATGACTGGTGACAAAAGCAAGTTTGTAAGTTTGGAAAAGTATGATGGAGGGCTGGTTAGGTTTGGAGATAATGTTGCTGGTAAGATTTGTGGAAAAGGATCTATTTCTTTTGATGGAAAGCATGACACTAATAATTTCCTATATGGGTAGGGTTTAAAGCATAATCTCTTGAGTGTTGGTCAGATGTGTGACAAAGGTTATGATCTGAGATTCAAAGATAATGGGTGGAAGATCATGGAAAGCTCTGGAATATGGATTGCTACTGGTAAAAAGACTAAAGGTAACATTTATAAATTAAGAGGAACTAATGTTATTGTTTATTAGCTTAGACAGATGAGAGTTTGTTGTGACATAAAAGGATGTGTCATGTCAACTTTGATAATTTGGTGAAGATAAGTTCAAGACAGGTTGTGAGAGAATTACCAAATCTTGTAAAACCTACCAATACCATGTGTAAGGAATGCCAGTTGAGGAAGCAGACAAGAACAAGTTTCAAGAGCAAAGAGCAATTCTCTTCTAGTTTGTTGGATCTAGTGCATACATACTTGTGTGGTCCTAAAAGGGTGAGAAGTCTACAAAGAGACAGGTATTTTATGTTACTTATTGATGATTATTCTAGAATGACTTAGGTCACTTTTCGAAAAGAAAAATCTAAAGCTCTAGACACGTTCAAAGTTTTCAAGACAATGGTTGAGAATGAGTTAGAGTTGAGGATCAAATGCTTAAGTTCGAATAGAGGAGGTGAGTTCACATCAAATGAATTCAATATTTTCTGTGAAGAACAAGGGATAAAGAGCATTTGTCTGTACCTAGGACTCCTTAGCAAAATGGAGTTGTTGAAAGAAAAATAGGATAGTTCAAGAGGTTGCTAGGACTATGTTAAAGGAAGATGACCTACTAGAGGTGTATTGGAGAGAAGCCATACATACTGTTGTGTACATCCTAAATAGAGTTCAAGTCAAAGGTAACAACTCTAAAAATCCTTATGAATTATGGTATGGAAGAGCTCCTACAGTGAAGTATTTCAAAGTTTTTGGTAGAAAATGTTATATTAGAAGAGAAGAAGATCTAGGCAAGTTTGATGCTAGGTGTGATGAAGGAATCTTCCTTAGTTACTCTACTAAGAGTAAGGCCTACCAATGCTACAACAAGAGACTAGAAAAGATCATTGAAAGTGCTAATGTGAAGGTTGATGAAGAAAAGGAAAGAATATCATATCCAAGTGGCTATGAATTAGATGAACCCGTGGCTATAGTGAATGAATCAAAAGTTGACAAAAATATAGTCAAGATGAAGAAGAGGCTCTAGAAAGTGTTATTAAGACTCCCAGGTATGTAAGGATTAATCATTCTGAAGATCAGATTATAGGTGACAAAAACAAAGGGGTACTGATAAGGAAAAGAGCTGCAGAAGAACAAGTGAAGTACTATTTGCTTTCAAAAGTTGAACCAAAAACTGTGAATGAAGCATGTAATGATGAAAATTGGGTAAAGGCCATGGAAGAAGAGATGATGCAGATTGAGAAGAATCAAACTTGGGAATTGGTTCCTAGATCTACTGATAAAAATGTGATTGGAACTAAATGGGTTTTCAGGAACAAGCTGAATAAAAATGGAGAAGTTGTAAGAAACAAAGCAAGGCTTGTATGCAAAGGATATTCTCAAATTGAAGGAATAGATTTTGAAGAGACTTTTGCTCATGTGGCTAGAATTGAAGCAATCAGAATCTTTCTGGCATTTGCATCTCACAAAGATTTCAAAGTGTATCAGATGGATGTGAAATCTGCATTCTTGAATGGTGAGTTGGAAGAGGAAGTTTACATTGAGCAACCGGAAGGATTTCAATTATCAAATCAAGGAGACATGGTATGCAGATTAAAGAAAGCCCTGTATGGACTAAAGCAAGCCCCCAAAACCTGGTATTCAAGGTAGACAAGTATTTGTTGCAATTAGGGTTCAGTAAAGGTACTGTTGATAGTAATCTCTATTTCAAAATCAATGATAATCAAATCTTGATTGTTGTAGTATTTGTTGATGACATTAACTTTGGAGGAAATGAAGGTATGTGCATGAAGTTTGTAGGAGAAATGCAAAATGAATTTGAGATGTCTATGTTTGGTGAAATGAATTTCTTTCTAGGTTTGCAAATTACTCAATCAGATAAAGGAATCTTCATTTCTTAGTCTAAGTATGTGAAAGAGTTGTTGATGAAGTTTGGGATGGAGGACTCCAAACCAGTATGCACTCCCATGGTGACTAGCTGCAAGTTGAGCAAAACTGATGAATCATCTAAGACTGATCAGAAAAGGTATAGATCTATGATTGGATGATTACTTTATGTAACTCAAACCAGACCTAATATAATGCATGTAGTATGTCTTGTGGCAAGATTTCAAGAAGATCCTAGACAGTCACATGTGATGGCAGTCAAGAGAATCTTGAGGTATTTGAAAGGCACATCAGATCATGGATTATGGTATCCAAAAGATAATGATTTCACTCTCAATGCTTATACAGATGTAGATTGGGCCAAAGATGTTGATGATAGAAAAAGTACAAGTGGAGGTGCTTTCTTCTTGGGAAATAGATTAGTTTCATGGCTAAGCAAGAAGCAAGATTCAATCTCCTTGTCTACAGCAGAAGCAGAGTATATTGCAGCAACATGTTGTTGCACTCAAGTTTTATGGATGAAGCAGACTTTGAAGGACATAAGAGTTGTGTATAAAGATCCAATTGTAATCTTTTGTGATAATACAACTGATATAAACATTTCAAAGAATCCAGTGATGCAATCAAGAACAAAGCATATATCAATAAGATATCACTTTTTAAGAGAAAAGATGATAGAGAATTAAGTAAAGATGGAATATGTGTCCACAAAGGATCAGATTACAGATATTTTCACTAAGCCTCTGCCTAAGGATACCTTTGAGTATCTCAGAGAAAAGTTAGGGGTTATTACCCCTCCTGCTTTAAACTAAGATGCATAGGAATGCATTAGTTTAGTGGTGCCCAAAGCCTCATTTTTTTGACCTGGATTGATGTTTTGAGAGCTACCTCTTAGGGGAGTAGCTAGATGTTATTGACATAAGTTGTTGTTCAAGAGAAGTTTTAGTTTGATCAGAGCAACAGAGTGCAAGTATGTGCCTTTTGCCATTGATGTCAAAGGGGGAGAGAAATCATGTGAAAAACTCTGGAGGAGAAAGAGTGCAAATGTATAAAAAGAAAGGGGGAGTATCTTGTCTTGATGTTATTTACAATTTTTCACATCATATGTTACCATCAATGACAAAGGGGGAGATTATTGCAAGTATGTGCCTAACCAGTGTTGTCATTGATGTCAACATATCTATGTTCTCATTGGTGTCAACTGTGCTTTTGTTTTGATGCTTGCTTGTAATGAGTTAGATGCTTTGCATTGGCTTATATAAGTGTTGGAGATAATGAGTAAGTGAACTAGATATTGAGTTACCAAGTGCTTTTGAGAAAATTTGCTCCTTCGGTGGGAACATAGTATAGAAGAGTATCTTTGTTTACAACAGAATAGTCCAGTAGTTTGCTCTGCATTTCTTGAAGAATGAATATCCTTGTCTACAAATTGGAAGTTGTTTAGAGGCATGTCTAAAGATGTTATGTTCCAAGTTTGAGCCTCTGGTATGAAGATATGAATGAGTAATGTTCACCAGAGTAAAAACTATTTTTTTTGTACATTTAGTGGTGACAGGGAAAAAGTATTTTGCGTTGCATTCCTTCGCATTAAAGTATTATGGTCTATGGTTTTAGAGTGAACCCTAAAATGATGATAAGTGCCTTCAACTCCAATGGTTCATGATTTGGTGGTCCACAAGTGATTTTTTCTTTATGACAGTAGCTGACAGTGTTCTTTATGTGCTCTGGTTTGAAGGATCTTCTTGACATAGTGGTTAGAGATTGTGTGATTGTTCCTGGTGACTACAATGTGCTTGTGGATGTCTCCTAATCATGTTCCTACCTTTGGATTGGTCCCCAAAGAGAAATTTGGATCATGGATGAAGACTGTTCTTAGAAGACTTAATGTTAACACTAGTCTGGGCGACTTGGTTGTTTTCACTTCTTGCGGAGATACATTGAAGATTGTAGAAGTGTGTCGTGGCATGGATGATTGCATTTGAGTCCCAGCTAAGTCATAACATGATCTACATACATCTTTCCCTTATCTAATTTTGTTTAGGTCCAGACCTATTTCTATGTATGTTTGTAATGACAACCTTGGAGATTGTTCCAATGGTTGATGAATGTAATGACGACCTTGATGTACATTCCAATGTTGATGAAGTGTATTAAAACATGTAATGAAGTTGTGAAAAAGATGTCTTTGTGCAAAAATGTGAAGATAAGTGAAAAGATGTAAGAAGAGAAGAGTAGAGGAGTTATATTGTGCTTCAATGGAACTGAACCCAAGTATGGAGTAGGTGTTATCAAATTAGTTCACCAACCCTTGGCAGTGAGCCACCCCTTGGCAGTGAGTCAATCTTGATAGTGAGCCTCAACATTTGTAGTGAGCATTTTAGGTAGTGAGCCTCTACTTTTTGGTATTGTTATAACATATATATTTTTGTGGGCTAACACCCACCGTGGTTTTTCCCTTGTAGGGTTTTCCACGTAAAAATTTGGCATCTCATGTGTTTATTATGTTATTGTGTTGAGTTTCTTAATTCATGTCTTCATGATTAAATCTGAATAAACAGTAAACAAGTGTTTGATGTGTTAATGTTTATAAGTGGTCAAAGTTTTGGAGACAACTGATTCACCCCCCCTCTCAGTTGTCTGGTGCATTTCAACAACCCTAGTCATATCATGACTATAGATCCTACACCTAGAAACAATACTGTCTAATCTAAAGTGCAAGCTGTTGTTCATGCGGTTGAAACATCATAGATGACTTTATACAGAGATAAATTAGAATCACCCCCATTGCTTCTCACATTGAGAATATTCGATAAGAATTTACACAACTGCCTTGTAGATTCAGGAGCCTTGATGAATGTGATTCCTTTGTCCATTTGTAATGCTCTATGTCTATATCTAGCCAAATCCCTCAAAAAAGTGACACAACTTGACAAAACAGAGGTGAATGTAGTAGGAGAGTTAACTCATATACACATGCAGCTTGCATCAGGCCCAAGGGCACAATACTACATTGACATTTAGGTAGTGGACATACGTGATACTTATGGAATGCTTCTCAGCAGAGATTGGTCCAAGACATTAAATGGTTACATGGCCACAAATTTCAATCATATGTGGTTACCATGGAAAGGAATTCTCAATCAACTTAGGATAGAAGCCAAACCTAGGATGAAACACATGATCACCGAATATAATTGCCCCAATGAGATATTGTATGTAGACGTCGAGCTAGGAGTCTATGCAATAAGACCTTAGACTGTTAGAATTGAAGAAGTCCTGATGTATAATATGCATATACATGAAGATAATCATGTCCATGAAGAAAGGTTGATCATTGAATCTATTTACAACTCAACTGATGAAGAGGAAGTTGATCACTTCATTAAGTTCAAAAAGTATTTATCCAGAGAAATATAGAAGTGTCAATCAACTAGAATGTCCGTAGAAGATATCCTGATATTTGGGTGGTGCAGACTACATGATGATGCACACTCCAAGAGGGATTGTGAAACATGTTTGGTCATGATTGAGTTAGAAAGAGTGAGCATATAAGTTGGATCGTCATCGACCGATGTAATTGAAACATCTGATATTAATGACACTGATTCTTGCTTGTTTTCTTTAGATACAGAAGAGTAGGAACATGAGACACATCAGGATAATGCCTTGATTCCTGCTTTGGAAGAGATTTTGGTATGTGATGAGACACATCCCCATGAGTAGAAAAATGCCATCACCCCAGTGACTAATTGCCTCATCGAATCTGATTACGAGCTATTAGATGAAGATAAGGGAGCCACTTGATGCAATTTAAGGAGTTCTTGTCAAAACAAACTCATAGACACATCCTGCAAGGAGTCCCTCCACATAATGCATTAATCAAAGGATGGTGTAGACTAAATGAGGCACTACATTTAGAGATGACTCGTAGACTATGTTTACATATATTGAATAAGGAAGAGCAGAAATGCTCAGGTAATAAGATGCCTTAGGCTAGGAATATTGTTGAAGAGGTAAGGAAAGAAATTGCAGTTCATCCTAATGACAAAGGAGGCAACATTGAAATGATGAAAAGTGAAGATACTCAGCATGAAGATATTCAGAAAAGTAAAAGGAGACTAAAGGAAGATGTTCTATTATCACTAGAACATCCAGACATGGTAAAAAGAGAATCACAAATGATGAAATGGATATCTTCAGGTGTAGTTGCAAGAGGTAAAAAGAAAAGAGAAGGTCCTGATAAGCCTTTAACTAAAGATAAGCCCCAGATTCTATGATTTGATGGCTCTAAGTCCAAACAAGGAGTTGGGGTTGGTGTTGACCTGATAAATCCACAAGGAAAGTCCTTTTTAGCAGCATACAGATTGCAATTCCCTTGCACTAATAATGTGGCTGAGTATGAAGCCCTGATTCACAGTTTGTTGTTTCCTCTTAGGAAACAAGTTAAAATTTTACATGTCTATGGAGACTCAGAATTGGTAATAAAACAAGTCAGGAATATATATGCATGTAATTATAAGAAGTTGTCAAATTACAGACACAGGGTCTAGGATTTGATAGAAGGCTTTGATGCTTTCAACATCATGCATGTCCCTAGAGGACAAAATCACAGAGTTGATGCACTGGAAAAGGTTACCAGTACATTAGAACCTTTATCCATTTCTAGGATAAAGAGTTTCTCGATAGAATTGGTATCAGTTCCTCCCATACCTAATAATGTTACCATTTTCCAAGTGTTTTGCGATGACCAACATATCTTGGATTTCATTGCAAATAGGGATATATTCGAAGCACAAATCTTAGATGAGAAGAGCTTGGAAGATCATGTATGGGAAGAAGAAGAAATCATGGACTTACCAGGCAACAAAATTCCCAAAGGCATGATTGAGCTTGAAAGATCTTTTGACTTGGACAACATGATAAAATAGAAAGATCTCCCCAAGACAGATGGATAAGAGTATTCACCTGTCAACATAAGACAGGGTGATGACACAAGAAATGTCCTAATAGGGAAAGTCTGCACAGAAGAAGAGAAGGCGGGGATTGATTTACTCCTAAAGGACTTTACCCATGTCATTGCCTGGACATACGATGAACTGAAAACATACGATGCATCCATTATCACTCATACTATCCCACTAAAGACAGATGCCAAGCCATTCAAGAAAAAATAGAGGCCAGTCAATGCTTTATTGGAACCCCTTATCTTTGAAGAAGTCCAAAAGTTAATGAATGGAAGGATCATATTCCCTGTTAGGCACTCAACATGGGTAGCCAATTTAGTTCCAGTCAGGAAAAAAAATGTAGACATACGTCTGTGTGTGGATTTTAGGAATCTGAACAAGGCATTAGAGAAGGATAATTATCCTTTGCCTTCCCTTGATGAAGTGCTTCAGATGGTTAATGGTGCACATACGATGTAATTCTTGGATGGCTTTTTAGGGAATAATCAAGTTATGGTGGATAAAATAGACAGACTATAGACAATGTTCACCACCAAATGGGGAATTTTTACCTACAAGCGTATGCCATTTAGCCTAATCAATGTTGGGGTCACATTCCAACATGTAATGGACATAGCGTTCAGAGGCCTGGTTGGTCAGTGCATAGTTATATACATGGATGATCTGACTATCTTCTCAAAGAAGAGATGAGACCATATAGAAGACCTCCGAAAGGTGCTTAAAAAGTGTGAACAGTATGATATTTCACTCAACCCAAAGAAGTGCATATTTGGGGTGACCACAGGTAAGTTTCTTGGTCACGTTATATCAGAAAATGGGATAACCATTGATCCTACCAGGGTATATTCTATGATGAAACTACAACTTGTAGGGAGTAAAAAGGAGCTAAAGTCTTACTTTGGTAAGACCAATTTTGTAAGGAAGTTCATTACAAGATTTGCAGAAATTGTAAGCCCACTCAATGCCATGCTCAAGAAAGATGCCAAAATTGAATGGACACCTGAAGGGAGATCTGTATTTGAGGATATCAAGAAGGCCATATCAAATGCACCTATCTTGATCAGCCTAGATTATACTAGAAATTTTTACATCTACTCATTTGCTTCAGAACATACCTGCGCAGCAGTTCTGACGCAGAGGAGTGAAGAAAAGGAAGAAAAGCCTGTCGCCTTTATGAGTTCTCCATTTAGAGAGGTAGAGCTTAGATACATGGATGTTGAAAGACAGGCCTTAGCCATGGTAAGAGCAGTGAAAAAGTTTAGACATTACATCTTGAGAAGCAAGGTGATCGCCATAGTGCCAGATTCTGCTGTCAAGATGCTCCTGATGCAGAGCAAACTAGGAGAAAAGAGAGAAAAATGGATAACTGTGCTTCAAGAGTATGACATGGATATAACTCCAGTGAAGCTGGTCAGGGGACAAACCCTTAGCCAGATGATTGTTGAAATTGATCCAAACCTGATAAGCCAGCAATATGTCATAGATACAAAAGAACATGAGGATTGGTACTCTAATATTAGGCATATCCTAATCACTGGGAGATGTCCTCCTAGGATGCATGCATCCTAGTGGAGAGCTCTGAGGATCAAGGTGTGAAATATATGATAAAAGGAGGGATCCTCTTCAAAAGAAATTATGAAGGGATATACCTTAGGTGTTTGGACAAGCCAGAAGCTGCCAAGGCCTCACTGAATTACATGACAAATTTGGCACAGCTCATGGGTCTCACATAGCTACTACTCATGCTATCCTAAGAGTAAGATATTACTAGCCAACTATCTTTAAGGACACAACTAGTCACATCAAATTTTGCCATATATGCCAGATTGCATCAAGTAAAGAAAGATATGCAGCACAACCTCTACAACCTATTATGGAGATGCGCCCATTTGTACAGTGGGGCATGGACTTCATCGGTCCCATCAATCCTCCATCATCCTCAGGACACAGGTATCTATTGACAATTACAAATTATTGCACCAGATGGATTGAAGCCATCAGCAGCAAATCTTGTACCTCAGAGGATGTGATCAAATTCCTAGAGACCAACATCATAACTAGGTATAGAGTTCCTTACGTTCTTGTTTGTGATAATGGACCATCTTTTGCATCTCTCAAATTGTCTAGTTGGGCATTTGACCACGGGGTGATTTTGAAGTTTCATCTAACTATTGTCCCCAAGGTAATGGCCTAGCAGAATCAACAAATAAGAATTTATTGAATATTATTTAAAAACTCATTGAAAAGAATCCTAGAGAATGGAACACCCCACCTAAATATGCCCTATGGGTAGATAGAACTAAAATGAAGACTACATTGGGAAATTCTCCCTATCAGTTAGTTTATGGGGTTGATCATATCCTCCCTATTAACCTAAAAATCCCTACCTTGCAATTCACACAAGAGTACCTGGGAATAGACAATAAACAAGAGGCCAGGTTACTAGAGCTTATGCATTTAGAAGAGAAGCGAGATAGAGCAATTGACCAATTCACAAAACATCAAGCTATTGTCAAGCGTTGTTTTGACAAAAGAGCCAAAGTGAAAGCATTCATAATATCAGACTTAGTCTTATCCTGGGATAAAGCCCACGAAAGGAAAGGGGATCACGGAAAATTTGATAAACTCTAGACTGGACCTTTCCAAATATTAGAAATCCTAGGTGATAGCACTTATAGGCTTAAAACTTTAACAGGTGAGAATGTCCCATTGCCAGTCAACGGACAATTCCTCAAACACTATTTTCAGGCCTAGATAGGTCATGCCATGACATTGTATCATAATGTACATTTTGTATAGTTATTTGTACAATCTATTTTTTTGTGTTTGTTTTGTGTTGGGGGTTGGTGAGTCCCTATTTTGGTCAGGAATGATAGTGCACCTTTTCACTTTAGAAAATACTGAAATTGTCATAATTCAAGAAATGAATACAAGTTCATACATAGGTTATAGCTCATGTCAATATAAGTATCTCTAATCAAGTTTGAAATATCCTATTCATCGGTGATAACTTTCCTTGTTCAAGGGGATCCTCACTTAATACACCTAACAACCTTGGGTTTGTTAAACATGGCAATGTAGTGTTAAGTGAAAAATCTAAAGGTTTTCCCTTGCTACCATTGCAATTCTCAACCTAAACAACAAGTGTCCACACCTTACAAAATGTGCTTACATGAGCATATCTTTAAAAAAAAAAAGAACATATTGAATATCCAAAAGAGATAATTAGGCTATCCGAGTAACTCTACCAGGGCTATAGATGCCTGACTGGAAGTGGGGCTCTACTTGAGAGAATTGCAACGATAACCTTGTCGGGGCTATGGATGCTTGTTGGAAGCAAGGCTCTATCTAAGTTGGCTATGAGAGTTATATCAAACTATGTAGCCTAACACCTGTCACTAGTTTTTTCAACTTATTTACAAGATGAAGGATATGAATCACATGCACACACCTGACTCCTTCTTACATATCATTATACTGATGAACATGATATCATTCAAAAAGATTAGGATGCTTACATTTGATAAGAGTAGGAACATTATGTTTTAATTTGTCTTCATCTCTTGAATTGTTTGAATTTTAGTTGTTTTCTTTGGTGGCAAGTTGTTGTGTGGTTACACAACAAGCCCCATTTTGCCCTAGTAAAATAGGGACCCACTTTTTGCTTGGCTTATTTGTCCTTTGTTTTGGGGCAGTATGGTAAAAATAGTCAATATCAAATGCATGCCAAGATACCATTCTATGCATATCCAGACCTTAGGATAGAGGTCAAATTCCCAAATTTCAAATTTCACATAATAGATCCTTCCAAGTGAAAGAGCCTACAAATTTAAGCAGGTTTGTCTCTTGGGGCACTTCAAAATTTGCTAAAGTAAAGAAGTTACAGTCAGTCAAAGTCCAATCAAAGAGTTGTCAAGATATTTGTAGTTCATGCTATCCAGATCTTAACTTAATATCCTGACGCATATTAGTATCTAGGCGTCAAGTTTGAAAGGCTTGGTGAGCTAAATGTCAAACATTGGGATATTAGTTAACATCCCGATCCTAAGTTAATATCCCGACACCCGCTAGTATCCAAACATCAAATTTAAGAGCCCTATCTAGTTACACATCACATGCAGGATATTAGTTTGCATGTTGACCTAAACTTAGTATCCTAACCTCTGTTAATATCCTTGTCCAAGTGACATCACGTCATCTTGGCTTTACACAGAATCTTGAATATCATGACATCACCCAGATATTAAAGCGCATGGATGTTATTATTGTAATATCTAGATCTTAGTTTCACATCTCGATCCAAATGACGTCAAGTCATCTTGGCTTAATGAAGATCAATAAGCTTGCTTACGTCATCAGGGTATTATCTATTATCTAGATCTTAACTTAGTATCTGGATCATTTTAACATCTATATCCTGATGACATCATCCTATCCTGATGTGATGTAAATGATACCATGTGCTAAAGTCATCATGACCTTACGCCATAGAGATACTTCACATTATTAACATCTTGGATCTTATCCTAGTATCCATATCCCGATGATGTCACCTTACTATATCACGATGAGATACTTTCTTCCTGCTGACGTCATTTGGACCTTATGATCAGATGGATATTACATTTATAAAATCCTGATCTTAACCCAATGGTAATTACATGGTCAACAGAGGTTGACCTGATGCATGATGACATCATCCGGATGTTCATAGCCAAATATTCACATGAAATGTCCTCAACAGGATATCCACTCCCATATACCTGCACTTTCTACATTTAATGCAATGCAATTGGTCATTGGCATTTAAATTTGAACGCGTGCCAACGGACACCTGTGATAATCTTATGTAATCTTGCTAATTTTGATTGTCAAATCGCATTGAGATCATTAATAAGCCCTAATTGTTTAAGGTAAAAGGGATTTCTTTCAGCATAATTGACACAATTGCATTCTGAGAGCCCTAATTTCCATTGTTGAGAGCTTATTACGAGCCAAAGCCGAGCTAAGAGAACAAAATTGTAGAAGAATTCTTCATCCAGAGCTTCTATTTAGACATCGCCTCATTCATAGCAGGTTAAGGAAGTGTATATAGGTATGTATGAAAATCCTATCACTCTAGTTATGTTCATAAGATTGTATCATCATTAGTTAATGAAATGGTAAATAGCACATAGTGATAGTGACTATATATTGATGCATGGTATAAGTTCAATTCATAAGATCTAGACATATTATCATGTTAGAGCGTGAAAATTAGAAGTGTGCTAACACTAGATAAATATGTATGTGCTATTATTTGAGACTGGTATATTCAAATTACAGGATAAAATGTCGTATCCATGTATGGACAAACGAGATGTAGAGTTCAAACCAGTTATGTTTCCTAGGACACGCAGTGTATATCATAATTTGGGATTCTCTAAGGATACTCATTGTGGGAACACAGACATTGAAGCATTTAGAGCTTAGATTGATCCTAGAGAAGATGATGTTGTATTGAATAATATAGTGGCATTAGGTTTGTTTCATGCTGTTGGTTTTCCCTACTCTATAGAGGCTTTCAATCTTTTGGTTGAGTCTACATTGCACTATAATATTAACATGAGGAAAATTGAGAAACAGGAGAGGCTCTATGTAGATTTATTTGTGGATGGTATCGCTAAGGTGTTTCATTTGCCCGTCTCTTAGTATATGTACATACTAGGCCTGGATGCACTGGCCAAAGAGTTTGAGGCCAACAACAAGAATTGAAGAAAAGTTATATATTAGGGATGGAGAAGCCTATATAACACAGCCAGGGTAGCTGCCAAAATGGCATAGCACTTATACAAATTTGACTTCAATGATGAAGTACAATATATAATGTTTATGCTTAGCCGGATGAATGGATTGGTGAATTGTGGGATCTTTGAACCCTAGATGTTTGGGTTAATAAGGATGGTTTTTGAGTACAAAGAAGATCAAGCAAAGGTCTAATGGGCCAAGATTATCAGTGATACTATTCATGAACAGATAGTCAAGTGGAAATAAGGCAAGGGGATGATCTTCAGATGACATCTTACTCGGTATATGTCTGTGCTGCAAAAGGCACATTTAATGACCTACAAACTTTAGGAAGGATTGGGAGGTTGTCCAACAAGAAAACTCCTTGGGAACATTATCCCCAACTAGAGAGAAGACTTTCAGTGCAACACTACAAAATGATACTTTCCTGATGCACCTAGTCTGGCTCATGGAAGGGGACAGGACCAAATGGTTTTTAGTTGGTACTACAAAAGCTATCAGTGGATATGGCACTTGGTTCATCCAGGCCAAAACTTACTCATACATCTGGATGGAAGGTTTCAATGGGAAACTGTATATGTTACTAGGGTACCCTACAGACAAGATGGTACTAATCGAAATGATGAGGCAACAGTTGTCTACACTTGAAATGTTAAAGGTAAAAGAGGGGAAGCCATATAGAAAATTTCCTATTGATGTAAAATGGTCCATGGTAGGAGCCATTGAGAATGCAAGAAAAGTAGAGGCAAAGTTGAAAGCTTTGAAATTAAAATTGTTCCCTCTAGCCAAAGATTATGATCCTTACCACAGGATTGAACAAAGATTTAACAAGAAGTATAAGCACGGTGTTCACCTTGAAGATTACTGGGTAGACTGTGACAATAAACATGAAGTAAGAAAAAGAGAATACCACAGATTAACACTGGATCAAATGAGAACAATAGGGCAGCCTGAAGTGCCCCCACAAATCAGAAAAGATGATGACAACCTCATGGATCTAGAATATGAAGAGCAAAAGATATTTAATAACACCATTTCTACCCCAAACCTAAGAAAGAGGGAGGAGACTTCAATTGATGCCCTCACTGCCAAAGTTATGGCTAGAACAAAGAACTAGGTTGCCCAGAAAGTTAATGAGCTTAGAGGAAAAGGTGTGGCAATTACAAGTGATAAAAAGGGGAAAATAAAAGAAAGAGAAGAACATGGATACGATGATTTCCTTGTACATAAAAGACAGATCCTAGGGACAAAATTGCTTGATCTTAGCTCATTTGAAACAATAGAGGAGATTACTTCTGAAGGAGTATCTGTAGTACATACCAGCCATTGTCACCCCCTACGAGACCAATGCTTAAAGCTATTCCAATATCTACACCCCAAATATCCATAACACAAGGGGAGACTTCAAAAGAATAGGTGCAAAGTCTAGTTGAGACTGCTACAGAGGA
Source organism: Cunninghamia lanceolata (assembly GCA_027924645.1). Taxonomy (NCBI): domain Eukaryota; kingdom Viridiplantae; phylum Streptophyta; class Pinopsida; order Cupressales; family Cupressaceae; genus Cunninghamia; species Cunninghamia lanceolata. Next base: position 2,547,081 of record BSBN01000099.1, on the reverse strand, counting down.
GGGAGATGATGATAAATAAGATCAAGTGCCAATTGGGACACTTAAAATGAAGAGAAAAGATGATGTGCTGCAAGGTGTCAAGGTCCCCAAGTAGAGTAGATATCAGAGCCCTCATATGAGAGGTGCTAGTTCACCACCACCAGCAATAGCATCAAGATCAGGTGATCCATCTGTAAGTATATTTAAGGAACTATAGCATGAGTGCCTGTGGAAACCATAGTGAAAGAAAAGACTAAGATGGCTCAGGAAGCCAAGAGTCAAGCTCAAGAAGATGAAGCTGCAAAGGCCCTTCCACTGACCCAAACAATTGATTTAATTGAAGATGAGGTGGTAAAGGATATCACAAATCATCCTATTGGACCCATGCTACAACATATAGAAGTTATAGCTAAGGGTGAGGCAACAGTAGAGTCACATGATGAGAGAGTAGAGAGTGAGGAGTCCCTTGAAGTGGAGGTACATATGGGACCTCTAAACACCCTGATGGAAAATGTGACTAGCCCAGCAGCGGTCGACTTGACCCTTGTGCCTGAGAAGGAAACCACCAAAAAGGAAGAAGCTATTAAAGATAGCCAAACACTACAAGAAAACATCCAGGTGGAAGTGAATGCTAGAAATAAAGAAGTTCATTCAGATGAAGCTCACTCAAATATATCTGAAGGCAAAAGTACATAGGAACAAATGGCATAATAGGATTTTTGATTGATAAACCTGAACAAGAAAAAGTATCTGAATCACTTGCCACTGAAGGAGATAAGATGAGTAAACATGAACAAGAGCATCACCATGATGATCAAACGGATAAAGGCCAAGAGCCTAAAGATCATAAAGTTCCACAGGAACAGGATAATAAGACACAAGATAATCAACCTCCTCTAGAGCAAAGGCAAGAAGAACAATTGCATGAGGAAGAAGATTTGAATACTAGAGATGGGCACCAAGAAAATGTGTAGGATATAGGTGATCAGGAGAAAGATCAAGATAAAGGAACTCAAGATGCACAAATTGAGCAATCAGATCAAGGAGGATCACAATCAGGCACATTGTCCTTGATTTCCTTAGAAGTAGGCCAAACAAAAGATCATCAAGTACCTTTTGATTTTAAGTCCCTATTTACTCTTGATTCCTCTAAATCTAAACAGAGAGCTAGGACAGTCTCCACCATAAAAAGAGATCCAAAGACAAGGAAAAGGACAACTCAAGTTGTTGTTCCTATAGTAGATAAGGCCAAAGGAGAGATAAGGCTAGAAGAATTTTAGGTGACACAATATGACTTAGGTCATGTCACCATAGAATAGGAAATACAAGAACACATTGAGAGCATAGAGGCAGTAATGGCCAAAATAAGAAAGCTCAAAGCTAGAAAGAAGGAGCTTGAAGAGTAAAATGCTTAGTTGTAGTAGTTTATACAAGGATTAGTGAAGCCAGATAGCTTGGCATCTACCCTACAAGCTACAGAGAAGCCAGCTACACTTACATTAATACATGAAGAGGAAATAGCTAACCTAGATGTGCAAAAGCACCAAGCTAATACTATGGACAAATGGTTCATAAGGTTCATGGCGTCTGGGGAGAAACTAATAAGGACTTCTAAGTCCAATTGGGACACATTAGCCAATCTAAAAAATGACATTGATTCTTTAAAGAGTGAATTCACTCAGAGAATACAGAAGTGTAACTATGCAATGGTAAGGCTCAAAAGAGCCAAAGAGATGACTGATGGAGAGCTGTTGGAAAATAAAATTATCACCAGTGTAACTAAACCACTCATGGATACTTGGGAGATCGAGATGAAGTATGAATCAGAGGTATTTGTTGATGATGCTATTGTACATGCACAACAAGAGATAAATTCACAAAGAAATTAATCTATCTTGAAGGATATGGAGAATTATAAGAAAATATTTCTCAATTCCATGTCTACAATAACTAGGTCATGGTTGTATTAGATTAACTCAGTGTTCAATGTAAAGCTATTTGTTCAAGGAGCCTTACATGATTTTAAAGGATGTGTACTGACTGTCTTTACTTATACTTTGCAAATAACTACAAATTACACTATGACTAGTGATCCTTTGCATTTATTTACTATTTCTCTACAAATCTTTGCATGAATTTCAGTGAAAAACATACTTTGTACCTCAAATTTATATGAAAACTATTTTTGATAGTATAAGGTGGCAAAACCAAGGGCCGAACCCTTACAAAGCAGAACCCAAGAAGGGCAAAAAAGGCTCAGAAGACAAAAAGAGCCAGAACCACCACAGACAACTTGCATACAACCGATATACAGCAAAAAGAAGCTATTAGTAAAAACCTAGCTAACAGAAAGCTTAGAAAGAAGACTAGGAGAGGGTGTCTTCCCAACCTTTGAAAAGAAACTCAAACATTTTGTCGAATTCTTTAGCCCTGTCATCATCAATACCATGAGTGAGAACTTCATGTTCCTATAGCAGAGAGAGATTAGCCATAGCCGACCTATAGAGCATGCTAGTAATGAATCTTCCAAGAGAAAAGACCCTCTTTTCTATAAAATTGACTCGCTCCTTCAACTGAGTCAAAACATCAGAATGATTACCTTCCTCATTAACTTCCTCCTCCATACCATCTTCAGCATTGTTACAATCCTCTTGAATAAAATCAGGATCAGTAGGAACCTTAGTATGAATAGAGTGAACGTCCTTCCCATTGTTCCCATTGTTATCATTAGTGTCAGTAGCTTCCACATGAGTAGTAGTAGCTCCCACATCCATGTAGTCACCAATGGGAGCAAAATTATCAAACCCTTTATTACCCTCAGTATCAAAGGTCTTCCCAAGAATTTCTTGCCCATCAATCTCCTCAACACCACCCAAATCTTCGAAAACAACCTCCTGAACATCATCACCTTTGGACTTATCCACACCCTCTTGAGTACAGGATTTAGAATTACTTTCAGAGTAGTCTATTAGCTTCAACTTAGGAGCCAGTTTGCCAGCAATACGACCAAACCGCCTAACAACAACAAATTTACCCTCCAGTTTGACTTTTTTCAAATTTCTTGAGGGTCCCTCCTTGACCAATTCCTATCCATTCTGGGGCCCAGAATCCCCAATGTCCTCTTTGAAAAGGTTATCTTCCATAGCAGAATCAGAGAGGCATTTTTAAGAATTCAATTTGGATTTAGTAGGAGGGGTTTGCACATTTTTGACAGTAGAAGATTTAGGAGTACCAATGGAAGGAGCACCTTCGAGAAATATCTTAGGAGTAGTAAGACCATTTTTCATAGAGGCAGTAGGGGTATCAGCAAGAGGTTCAAGACCAGAGGGATGAATAGGAGAAGCAAGGGACATAGCCAAGTGGAACTGGTATAACCTATGGATAAGCCCTTGATGGAGGGGAATAGGCTTTTCATCGGGATTTTTAAGAAAAATCTTCTTAACATGATTAACAGAGCACTCAAGAGAAGAAAGAAGAAAGAAGAAAGAAAGGAAAACTTATAGTAGCATTCCTTCTAAAGTGGTTTAACAAAGGAAGGTGATAATAATAGAATCTGGCAAAAGGACCTTCCAGAGTAAAGTATTTCATCACCATATAGCACATATCTACCCATAGTTCAAGAAGTCTGGCTCTCTCAAAACCTCCTTGATAGGGCACCAACTCCTCACCTTCACCAAGGAACAATTTCTGGTTCTCGGCATCTGAAACCCTAGACTTCTTTTGCAATTTTGTTCCCTTAGTAGATAAACCTGTAGCCATAGCAATTTCATTCTCTAAAACCTCAAAACTGATATTCCCAATTTGAACCTTATGATTATCCCAAGACTGAGCACATTGAATGGACAAATTTTCATCATGTCCATTCAAACATTCAAGGAACAGAGTGATACCACCTTCTTTGCAATAATGCCAGACGAAGGCATTGTCCTTAAATTCCCCGCAGTTATTAGGTTCGGTTCTAATCTTGTCCCCTCCCATAATGAAAAATCAGCAAACCCTAAAGAGCTCAGAGAAAGAAGTAGTAGAGGTTTGAAAAACTCTGACCCAAAGACTCTAAATAATATTGTGAGGAAATCGAGAGACTTCAGTCACAGAGCAATGTATAATAATGACAAAGGCAATAATGTAAATATGAACAGAATTAGGGCAATCATTACATCGATAACCCAAAGTTTTTATGCAATAATTTCTCATTAACTGCCCGTCCTTCGTACACGTGCTTAGCTGTCTGATCCAACTCCAATTACCAGCAAAGCGTCTAATCAGAATGAGATGAGTTAAAATACAAGCCACGTAGATAAGCCAAGTGAAATGATGTGTCATCATTATAGGGTAACTTGCTTTTTCTGAATGATATCCCCAATATGACACGGGATATTATGAAAATGGCGCCAACAACACTAGTTTTGAAACTACTAGCCAAAGTTTGCCAGGTCATCAGCAATAGTATTCCGTTCTCTATAAATATGGGAAAAAGAAATAACAAGAATGGCATGTATAAGAGTTTGAATATCAGACACAATGTCCTAGAGTTGCCATCCACACTCTGAAGCCTTGGTGACAACATCAATAATGATTTTAGAGTCACCCTGAACATGAAGTTGGTGAATTCCCAGAGAAATAGCCAACTTGAGACCCCATAAAAGAGCTAAGGCTTCAACAAAGTTGTTGGTCTGGTTCCCAATTGCTCCAGCATAAGAAGCAATTAAATCTCCTCTATCATTCCTTATAACTCCTCCTCCACTAGCCTTGCCATTTGACTTAGCAGCACCATCAAAATTCAGTTTAAGCCACCCTAGGTTTGGGGGAAGTCCAAATAGTACTTAACCTTTTAAGGCATTTGGAATCATCAAATGCAAGAATTTGAATCGTAACCCCCTAGTTTGCAACCACAAGGACCTCATGCTAGGTAAGAGGTTTATCAGCAGTTTTGATGCTGGAAGTAGAAACATTTTCCAGGAGGGCCTTAGACAAAGAATAGAAAACCTGTGAGGGATTCCTAGCAGTTTCTCTGAAAATTCTATTATTTCTTTCTTTCCAAAGGAACCAAGTAACAAAAGGAATAGTTTGATTCCAAAGTTCCACTAACCAGGGATGGGAAACAGAAGGGATCCAATTATCAATGAGTTCTCTTATTTCCTTATTGCAAACCCATTGTAAGCCAAAATTCAAAATGACTTTGCTCCAAATATCAGTCGCAAATTCATAGTGCAAAACAAGATGAGAGATAGATTCTTCCTCTTTCAAGCACATGACACATCTATTAACCAGTTGAAGACCCCTTCACTGAAGATTGTCCTCAGTAAAAATCTTGTTATGAACAGTTGTCCACCAGAAAAAGTTAACCTTAGGAAGGACTTTATGATTCCAAACTTTCCTCCAAATGTCATCCATAGGATCCTTCTCAAACAACAAATGGTAAGCCAATTTAATAGAGAAAAACCCTTTTTTATCAGCAGACCAAAAAAGTTGATCATTTCTAGGAAACAGAGGGATCTGGGTATTAAGAAGCATTTGTTGTATGATATTAGCATAGTGATAAAGGTTGGGATAATTAGCATAGCATGCCAGCAGATTTTTGCATTTTCAAACACCATGGTCTTGAAAAATATAATGGCTAATGTTAGTACCAAAAAATTGTTTAGCAAGAGCAACAATAGCTTCATTTCCCATTTGATTAGAGAGAGTTCCATCCCCCAACCAAGGATCTTCCCAAAAATTGATGAGAGATCCATTTGTGATAGGTAAAAAATTAGGTTAATAAGATCAAGCATAGCCATGAAAACCTAACCCTACCATCATCAAAGAATCTAATCTAAATGAAATCAAAAGCATGCAATTCAAGCACAATATCACCTAGATTGTGTGATTCCTTATTTATGATGTGGATTGCTTCTTCAACAATGAACAATTATGAAGATAAAAGCTGCCATGATGGATGGATGATAATGATGATAAGCTCAATGGATGCTATGGATGCTCAAGTGCTCAATATGCTCAAGATGATAATGTAGACGCTATATGAATGTTGGATCCATGTAGTATGGAATGAGATGGTGTTTATATAGAACTCAACTAAAATCAATCAACGGTGGAGATTTGGTGGCTATGTGAATGGCTAAGATTAAAAGATAAACGTAGATGAATGTGTAGATGACAAGTGGAGGGAAGATAGGGCTTATGTGTACTTATGGACATAAAAAAGTACTACATGTGAAAGATATTAAATAAAAGGATGTAGTACCACTTATCTTTTTTAAATGAAAGAGGCACACATGTCGGCTCATGAGATAAATGATAAGATAAATTAATTAAATAATTAAATTTATTTAATTAATTGGAAAGTGGGTTTATGAAAAAAATCTTTAATTAAATAAATAAAATTTATTTAATTAAAAATAGATAGAATGAAGATAATTAAATAATTAAAGATTGTTTAATTATAGCTTAGAGGAAATAGCTAATGAATTAATTAAATAAATATAAATTTATTTAATTAATAAAAGAAATAGATGTATTAGGGATATTGAACAAGTGTGTTAGACAAATGCAAATGATGTGTAATGCGATGTTTGAATGCTAATGATAATGAGTCAATTTTGGGTGTCTACATTTTGCCCCTCTTTGATACAATGTTCGTTAGAATGTTGTGTCAAAGAAGATACGATATGTCTTTGATGAACAAGGTTATGCCCCAGTGTAACTGGCAGGTGATGCCCCCTCAAGAGATAAGCCAGGCTAACCAGGAAGGGCTAGGTTGGCTCGCGATAGAAGAAAAGCTAGGACACAGGGTTGACACAAAGAAAATGGGGATTGGGTGGGAACAAATAAGATAATGCAGAAGAAAAAGGGCTTTTGGCAGAGAAGAATTATGGTTTGGATAGGGCTATAAGTAGGTTCTACAAAGGCAAATAGGCTGTGCTCAGTTGTGCTCAGAAAGCTATAGAGATCTAGGGCTCCTTAGAGTTGGTGTGCGACGAGAGTTGAAGAGCTATCAGGATGGTGATTCCATGCAGAGATCATCGTGCCAAGTGAGTCAGGACACATGGGCTACTAGAGGGATCAGATGTACCGGTATGTATCAAAAATTTTGCTAAAAATGTGATTTTGATAGGCTAGAAGCGTCATAAATGCACACACGTCACCAGAAGCGACTAGGTCTTAGGATAGGTAGTTCAAGTCGCTTAGGAGGGAAAACAAGTTGCTTATAGTAGTGAGCATCACTTTTAGGCGCGACTTAGTCGCATATAGAAAGAATATGTCGCTTCCAGTTGGCTAGGCTAATGTATAAACAAAATGCGCATATAGATATAAACAATTCACTTATGGGCTAAAAGTGGGCACATGCATAGGTTCATCTCGCTTAGAAATAAAAAATGCTCGCTTATGGGATATAGCTCACTTATAGGCAAAAAAATAGACGCATGTAGAGGTTCAACTTGCATATAGTCCAGCAGTGATTGCATAAGCAAAATAGGCCGCATATGAGCGAGATATAAACGCAGATGGTAAAAGAGGTCACTTTTGATCAACAGATAGGCGCATATGGAAAAATGAACCACTTATGGTAGATAAAAGCTAGGATAGCAATAAATGATCAAATTTTTATAGCATTTAAGTATCACAAGGGACTGACACGATGAATGAAATGATGCAGGATATACTACCGCCTTTGTTATCATGGGAGCCACATCCTAGGGATTTGCAGTTGGTGCGATTGTTGGATGCAAAGGAGCGGCTAGTGTTAGAGATCCTCGGGTTAGAGCATGTGTTGAGATTGGAGCTGGTACAGGCACATTGAGGATTGATGACAATGATGGTGGAGCGATGGATAAGCGAGCATAGTTCATTCTTGTTACCAATAGGAGAGGCTACAATCATACTAGAGGATGTGTTTCAAATTCTACGGATTCCTATAGATGGGGACCAAGTAGATTATGATCCTGCTATGGGTCCAGCTACGTTCAAGAGATTGTTTGGGACACCAGATATTGGAGTAGAGGGCTCAGAGATTCCTATGGTGAGGATGGAGGAGTTATGTGATAGACTGTAGTGAGTAGTAGTGACTATTATCAGATGGCTGGTAGGAGACAGATGAGCGAGAGGCTTTCCGGTAGGATGGGGGATAGTGATGGAGGGGATGTTCTCCTATGGGATGAGATATGCATGGGCAGAGTGTGTGCTTGGATAGCTCTATCATTTCCTGCATGATTGTGTATATATGTTCGGGGCTAGTATGTCTGCAGGAGTTACAGTTTTGCATGTATGGGCTTATGAGCATATTCTAGTGATGAGACCAGAGGGATGGGTGGCTAGAGCAGTAGGGGAGTCTTATGCTAGGATGTATAGAGGAGCTTTGACATACCGGCAGCGCAGAGGAGTAGTGTACTGGCGGAGGAGGTTGGATGAGGTAGACAGCTTTGTATGGAGGCCATGGCTGGGATGTGAGAGATGGGATGAGGGGGATACTGAGCTTGTCTATGCTAGGCAGGCGAGATATATTTTTGGATGTAGCATATACATTATAGAGCGCTATTTTCCAGAGAGGGTTTTGAGGCAGTTCAGGCTACCACAGGCAGTACCGGTTGGTGATGCCATTTTTGGGAGGACTAGATAGGAGGTGTTTGATTGGGGGCCAGAGGTTGTGGTTGACATAGTTTTGGCAGAGAGAGATGGGCTATATCTAGTTGTATGGCAGTGGGGACAAGGTCCTATAGATCTAGGCACATTGCCAGATTATGATACATACTGGGTGATAGCGAGACCGACGCAAATGACGCGAGTTGGCAACATAGGGGAGATAGGGATGGAGAGACTAGTTAGGAGGAGGTGACGACGAGCTCCACCAGCGCAGGCTATTGTACCAGCAATACCAGGGATATAGGAATAGGGACAGATGCCAAGATAACCTCAGATACTGGCACAGCCTCAGGGGTAGATATTAGTGGGTGATGATGTTGGGATTTAGCAGCTATGGAGGTAGATTAGAGAGGAGAGGAGATGGAGGCAGTGAGCTTAGATGAGATTGAGGAGGGTGGAGATAGATAGACACCAAGCGGTGATTGGCTTGTGGCATGCTAGGGCTCAGGCTTAGACATACGAGGCTCAGTTACAGTTGAGAGCATAGGCTGGGGATGGACAGGATGATGGTGCACTGACTAGGATGATAGGAGAGAGATGTGGCTAGATAGAGCAAGCAGATGATGAGGTTGAGTGAGATACTGCGGTTCAATAGGTGCAGGCAATGAGAGCAGAGAGAGATGGTTTGCGGGAAGAGAGGGATATGGCTGTACAATAGCTACAAGGGATGACTAGTGAGCGGGATAGAGCAGTGACTGTATTGGGTATAGATGGGGCTACGATGTATTTAGCCACATAGTTGACACAGGTATAGGTAGAGCTACAAAGAGTATAGGGTGAGGCGGAGTACTATAGAGGCTTATACTATGGGGATGTGCCGACAGAGCAAAGGTAGCCTAGCTTCAGGAGCAGATCAGGGGCTTCAGGTTCACGGAGATTAGGTGGATCTCAATCAGTAGCCTTAGTGATGGGGCCACTAAGAGATAGAGGGAGAGGTACATGACTGAGTGGTGGTGGTCAGGGTGAGGGAGCTGCTAGTAGTCACTAGGGATACCTTGTTTATGTTGTATGATGCTGTATCATGATGAGGCCTAGAGCCAATTGTACATACATTCTTTATGGCTCAGCTTGTATATGTAGACACTTATATATTGACACATGTATATATATATATATATATATATATAAATGATGGCATATTGTTGATCTATATGATGATGTATATGGATGCATTGTTGGTATTATGATGGTTATGCATGTTGTATTTGTATTTTCCATGGATTATGTTTGGATGTTTATGTAAATGATATGAATGGAAATGTATGTCAATGCAAATATGTAAATAGTAATGATATAATATGGATGTATGCATATAGATAGATGGTAATGAGATGATATATGATGGACTTAGGTATGTCTAACACACTTGTTTTGCAGGGTACGAGTTGTGGACGAAGGACGATGAAAATGATTGATCTTGGCTGAGGACTATATAGACAAATAATAGGATGAATAGATGGGATAATGGGCAGCTTTTAAGTAATTTCTCAAAATGATAAGAAATGCAATCCTTATGTTTGATATTGTATGTGGATGTTATGCACCAGGGTATAGAAGACCAAGGTGTTGAGATATCCAATGCAGAACTAGCATGCTACAATCTTGTCTGTACACATGAGGTCAAGATGTTGATCCAACATGCACAAGATATGAATAGCAGCTAGTGTTTCGAGATGGACTTTGATGCTACAAGCAATGGTTTGAGCTTATCTCCACTATGCATAGTGACAGCTTGCTGGGTATATGTATAGAGCTAGTCTTGACATAGAATAGTCTCAAGTGCATAAGAGACTATTTAGCTTCTCAGATGCTTGAGATATTGATATGTAAGATGCTAATCCCAACACATACAAGATACCAATACGCATAGGAAGAGAATAAGATCATCCCACAAACATAGCATACGAAAGTAATATGACCATGCCTCATTCCTTACTTCATCGCAACATACCAAGATATAGATAGATCAAAGAAGTCTTGATTAGGCATAGGAAAGGGGCAAAAGGTAAATCAAAAGATAAAACAAAAGATATTGTCATCACGTTCTCTTGCCAAATTTAGGTGCTCTTACTTGGATTAAGCTAGCGCCTTGTTGAGAGGAAAGCTACATCTTGTTGAAGGCTAAAGATGTTGATAAATTACTATCGCAAATGTTAGCTTAAGGCATGCAGACAAATAACTTCTAGCTTATTCTTGATTGGTTAAAGTGCTTGAGCTTTCAGTATGCACATAGTTTGCTTCCTGCTTGAGCTGATCAAAGAGCAGAGAATGGAAGATGAGGAGAAGATGAAGAAGATGGGGTGGATCATCTGTGCTTGAGTACTGGAAACTTCCTTCATATTCTAGACTGCCTACATACCCTGTATCCATGGGATCAAAGCACATTTATGATGAAGATGAGACATGATGAATATGTAGTTCTGGGTTTTATTGATGATGTATGTGATGAAAAATAGAAGAATGTGAGATGAAAGATTTAAGGATAATTAGAAGAAAGATGAAAGATGGATGATGAAAGAAGGGGGCTATCATCTTAGCCTGAATCAGAGTGCTTCCTTCGCATCTTAGATTACCTACATACCCTATATCCATGGGATCAAGGCTTTAATGATAGAGCTGGGATGTAGTTCTTGCTTATTACACTAGTGAGTGAGGTTGAAAGAATCAACTTTATTGCTTGGATATTTGCGTTGGTGATGTTTTACGATTGTCGGATGTCAGATGAGCACGAATTGATTGCAAATATATGAATCCTGGTTACAAATTGTTGTACCACGTTTGTCATTGGATGAACGCTATGGTTGAAGTTGAACATTTTCTATATTGTGAGCTAAAGTGTTTGATGTGCTATGAGCTAGAGATAGCGGTATCCACTTCCAAATAAGACTCAACAAATGCCCCTAGTGTGGGATGAGGTTTATTATGAAGAAACGACGATAGGGACTGCGTGCAGTCCAGATGGTAAGGTGTTAAAAGAGATAGTTATCACAACAATGTCTCAAGTATGATAGATAGCATTGATAGAGGCGAAGGTGGAAAGGTTGTTTATTGCAATGACATGTGGATTATGATATGGACTATGTGGGATAGGATGGAGAAATATGGTAGGAAGAGTGATGATCAAACAAACCAAGTAGACGATGGAAGTTGGTTGCTACACATAGCGCCTGTTTGCCAGGTTTTCACTATGGTACTTATCCAAGGCACCTATTTACCATGTTTTCACCAGAGGATGAATTATTTATCTTAGACTTTTTTTTTTGGGATAGCTAAGATTTAAGGATAAAACTTCTTGAGATGAATGCTGTTGACTGGTTCATCTAAGGGAATGCCTTCAAGTGTTGAAAGAGTGTATGCACTTGATCCATAAACTAATGTGATGATGAAAGGACCAAGCCAATTTGGTTTAAACTTGCCCTGTTTCTCCCGGTGTTGTTGATTCCTTTGATTCTCTTTAAGGACAAGATCTCCAACTTAAAATCCACGTTCTCTAATTTTTTTGTTGTAGCTCTGGCGTAGATGGTTTTGATAGACTTGGAGATGGTTGAGTGTTGTAAGACGCCATTCGTCTATAAGCTCAAGATCATGGAGCCTAGATACTCGATATTCTTCCTCTGAAATGGTATGTTGTAGAGATATTCGCAGTGAGGGGATCTCAACCTCGATAGATAAAATAGCTTTAGTGTCGTACACAAGAGCATAAGGTGTGGCTCCAGTGGGAGTTCTTACACTTGTTCTATATGCCCATAATGCAAGATGGATTTGTAAATGCCAATCCTGACTAGCTTCATTGACCATCTTTTTGAGGATTTTGATGATTGTTTTATTAGAGGCTTCAGCTTGGCCATTGCTCTGAGGATAGTAAGGGGTAGAGAATTGATGTTGGATATGGAACTTGTTGCAAAGATCTTTGACCTCTTGATTCTTGAAGGGATAACCATTATCTATGACAATAGCTTGAGGAACTCCATAACGGCAAATGATATAGTGTAAAATAAACTTAGATATCTGCTTGCCTGTGATATAAGTCATTGGTATGGCTTCCACCCACTTTGTGAAATATTCAGTGGCAATGATAATGAACTTATGACCATTTGATGAAGTAGGATGGATTTTACTTATGAGATCAAGTCCCCACTGTGAAAAAGGCCATGGAGTAATGATAGGCTGAAGCTCATGTGCTGGTGCATGTATTAAATCTCCATGTTTCTGACATTGTAGACATCTCTTTGCAAATTACTATGCATCTTTTTCCATGGTTGGCCAATAGTATCCTGCTCATAGAAGTTTCTTAACAAGGTCCGAGCCACCGGAATGTGAGCCACAAACACCTTCATGTACATCACGTAAGGACACTTTTGCTTCCTCAGAATCAAGACATCTAAGAAGGATAGCATCAAGACTCCGGTGGTGAAGGGTGTCTCCCAAAATAGTGTAACGAGAGGCTCGACGGATAAAGGTTTTGCATTGGTTGTTAGATAGTTGAAGTGGAAAGGTTTGATTACAGAGATACTCGTATAAATCCTCGTACCACAGTGAATTGGGACCAACAATGTCACATATAAGCTCAGATTGTGGAACTTTAAATGCTGGAATCAAAAGTTGTTCGATTAAAAACTCAAATTTATGTGTATTAGATGGCATGTCTAGAAGAGACCCAATCATAGCCATGGCATCTACTGCTCTATTATGTAGTCTTGGGATTTGTTCAAAAGTGATATTGTCAAAATACTTTTTAAAATCATCAACCATTAGCTTGTATGGAAGAAGCTTCTCATCTTTTGTTTGATATTCATCTAAGACCTATTTGATAACCAGTTGAGAATCACCAAAGACTTGTAACTATTTGATAGCCCATTGTACTACCATGCTCAATCCTGTGATTAAAGCTTCATACTCTGTTATGTTATTGGTACATGGAAATGCAATTCTATATGATTTAGGTATACAATCTCCTTGAGGGGTAACAAACAAGATGCCTACTCCTGATTCATGTTGTGTGTACAATCCATCAAAATATACCTACCACCGTGTTGGAGAAGTTAAATTGAGTAACCCTTCATCAGGGAATTCTAGATACATTGGGTGAATGTCTGTGATGGGTGTTGCAGCTAATTGATCAGCGATGACTTGTCCTTTGATGGCTTTTTGATCCACATATTGTATGTCAAATTCACTTAAGATCATGACCCATTTTGCTAATCTTCCTGTGAGGATTACTTTAGAAAGAAGATATTTGAGTGGATCGACATTAGATATGAGATTGGTTGTTTGGTTCAGCATATAGTGTCGCAACTTTTGGGAAGAAAACACTAATGCTAAACATGCTTATTCCATAGATGAATAATTGAGTTCATATCCCACAAGAGTTCTGTTGATGTAGTAGATGGCTTGTTCTTTTCCTGAATCATCATGTTGAGCTAGAAGGGCACCCAATGCTGCTGTTGTTGATGATATATAGAGCAATAATGGGCGGTTAAGCACAAGAGGTACTAACACAGGAGGTGTTGCCATATATTCCTTTATTTTATCAAAATCCTGTTGACACTTTTCATCCCACTTAAGGGGTTCACCCTTACGAAGAAGATGTTGAAAAGGATGACATTTATCTGGTAGTTGTGAGATAAATCTATGGATGGACTGTAACCTTCCTTGTAGACTGTGGAGCTACTTGAGATTTGCTAGGGGAGGCATTTCCATGATAGCTTTTACCTTAGCTGGATCAACTTCTATCCCTCGTCAAGACATAATGTATCCCAGCAATTTTCCAGATGTTACACCAAATACACATTTCTTTGGATTCATTTTGACTTGATACTTTTCTAATCATTCAAAGATTTGTGCTAATATTTGTAGATGTCCTTCTCTTGTCTTAGATTTTCCCAGGATGTCATCAACATAGTCTTCCATGATATTATGTAAAAGGTCATGAAAAATAACTGTCATGGCTCGTTGATAAGTAGCTCTAGCGTTCTTGAGACCAAAAGGCATTACAACCCAGCAGTATGTGCCCCATGGACAAATAAAAGATGTTTTATCTTGATCTTCCTCTGCTATTCTGATTTGAATATATCCTAAAAATCCATCCATCAAAGATAGCATTTCATGTCTGGCTGTAAGATCTACAATGTTGTCTATGCTTGGTAGTGGAAAGTCATCCTTAGGACATGCTTTATTAAGATCTCTAAAGTCTGTGCAACAGTGAACTCGTCCATTAGGTTTTGCTACAGGTACCAAATTTGAAACCCATTCTAGATAATTAATAGGCTTTATGAATTTTGCTTCTAACAGTTTCTGAATCTTTGCCTTGACCAATAAAGCTACCTATGGATGCATTTTGCACAATTTTTGTTTAACAGGTTTTGCATTAGGAGATACTGCTAGATTATGTACCACAAGTGATGGATCTAGACCTGACATGTCAGCATAAGTCCATGCAAAATTTATAGCTCTTTTTATAAAAAATGTTGCAAAGTCTCTTCTTTCTTGCTCTGATAGTGATGCTGCCAAAAAAGTGATCTTTGGATTCTGCTCTGTACCCAAGTTCATGTCTTGTGATTGTTCAACTAGCACGGTTGATTTCTCATGATAATCAATGGCAACAGGAAGATCAAATCCCCCATCCCCAGGCACCTCAGAGAGGTTTTCACCTTTGGATACATCCTTTATTTTTACTTTTTCACAGTCAAGAGGTGCCTTTTAGTTTTCACCTAGTGACCTATTTTGTTTGATTTTGTTTATTTCACTTTTACGACTGAAGGATTTGTTACTTCTGCCAAAATATGCTAGTTTAGGTAGATCCATCATGAAACCTGCTTTGTGATCACCCAATAGAATACCTTGTTGTAAGCCCATGAATTCTGCAATAGCTTCATCATTTTCAAATGTATCTAACATCGGTGCCCCCTGTTGGTCCCAATCGACGAGGTCAGGATATATGAGTGAAAGGGTAATGGGGGAATGGTTATGGCTAGAAGAAACTGTGGAAATCATGAAGATGGAGTTTTCTTGGAAAAGGTCGATAATATGAAGGGAGGAGTCATCAATAGTATCCAAACTAGAAGTCTCTCCTGCCAAGGAAAGTCTAGCGTCAGTATCAAAAATACACTTAATGTCTTTGAGTCACGGTACCTCCGGCTGATAACCAAGGCCTTGCTTATTAAACTTCTTAGACACAATAATAGGTTCAATAGGTCCTTGTTCCTATGATCCCAATCCACCATGTCCTTTGTAGCCCATATTCTTTATAATGCAGAACCCATTGTTGTATCTCTCTACTTCTAGTTGGACTTGGTCATTTTCATCAAAGAATATCCAAGAGTCGATATCATCAATGTCTTCATCATCCATCAATCTGCCTTTAATGAATACTGTGGGTGGGGCTTTGATGACAGTGGGGGATGAAGTTGTTTTGGATTTAGAAGGTTTACCATAAGATTTTGAAGATAAGGGTGCCAACACAACAAGATTCTTGCAGTGTGTATTCACCAGGGCCATGTTCGGTGTACTTGATACGAAGATTGGAAGTGGTTTTGCTAGATGATGGCTTGAGTAGGTCGGATGGGTCTACATAGGATGAAGATGGATATGCCTTAGTGTTGATAGGAATGTAGTTTGGACTCTGATATTTATCTTGAAAGGCACGACAAAATTCAAATGGATTGGGATCAGCTTGGATAGTAATCTCAACACCGTTGTGTGGAAATTTAAGACATTGATGGTATGTGGAAAGAACTGCCTTGAGGGCATGTATCCATGGATGACCAAGGATGATGTTATAAGGAAGGTTAATATCAAGAACCTAACAATGGGTTTCTATAGTGACCGGCCCAACTTGGATAGGCAAGAAAATAATCCCTTCAGTATCTCGCTCGGCATCATCATATGCTCTGACAGTAAAAACCTTGGAGGTGTCAACATCCTTCTCAGAATATCCCAGTTGTTTTATTAATTTTAAAGAACATATATTAAGACCAGCTCCACCATCTACCAAGATTCGTTTGATACGATGTTGTTTAACAAACACTTCAATGTGGAGGGCTTCGTTGTGTGAAGGGTGAATGGAGGGCTGAAGATCTTTGTCAGAGAAGGTTAAATGGCAAGGGGTTGCAATGCTAGTGACCATAGATTGAAATTGTGTGATATCAATATCATTGGGCACCAAAGATTCTTGTAAGGATTTGTCAAGGATAGCTTTGTGAGCAGGGGATATGCGAAGCAACTCAAGAATGGATTTATGCGCGGGTGTTTTGCCAAGGTGATCCAAGATATTATAGTTAGAGAATGGTCGAGGAGGATGAACAGGTGCTCCTTGAATGGTGACTCAACCTCTTCAAGTGGTTATAGCACAGTCAGGTGCGTTGCCTTGGATAGTAATGGTAGAAATGCAAGCATGGTCAATGTGGTCAATGGTAGATGATTCATAGTTGTACTCAATGGCATTGCCAACATGAGGGTTACTCGTTTTGTCATGAGATGGAAGTGGATTCTTGAAAGCCTCTAGATCATAGTTTGATGTTGATTGTTGTGTAGATTGAGTTGTTGAAGGAGTAATTTTGATTAAACCTTGATCGATACAATCTTGGATAACATGTTTTAAATGCATAGAACCATTTGTTTTGTGTCCTTTAACTCTATGGAAATCGCAATACTCATTTTCTTTGTACCAAGGAGCTTTGAAGAGTGGTTCACCATTGGGTGGTGCATCTAGTAACATAATATCACCCGCTTGGAGAAGCTTTCGAAAGACAACTTCCATAGGTTCTGCTAATGGTGTAAATTGTCGGTGCAAATTGGAAGTTTGTTGTTGTCGCATTCATTGAAAAGGTTGTGTTGTTGTAGAAGCAGCTTGAATGTTGATGGGAGCTTTCATAGTTTGTATGTTCTTTGCATCCACAACACCATCGTTGACAGCATTCTTATTTTTGTTCCAAAAGTGAGACTTATCGTTGAAGTTTTGAGGATAGTCTTTGTTATCGCGAAAGATCTTGACAGTTCCTTTAGCAATTAAAGCTCGTTCAATGATGGTTCCTTTGGAAACAAGTTCATCAAAGGTGCTAGCACTTTACAATTGTAATTGGAATGATAGCTTAGGATGAAGATTTTGAACAAAGATATCGAGTTGTTGCTTCTTAGGAATTTCCCATCATAGTTTGCTAGCCATATTACGCCATCACTGAGTGAATGAAGAAAAGGCTTCACCATTACACTGTTTATTATTGACAAGGTCATTCATGTTTACCTCATGTTTGATGTTAAAAGTAAAGTGTGATCGAAACTTATTGGCTAACTCTGAAAAAGACTTAATTCCCAGAGGTAAATGAGAGAACCATTCAAGAGCTTGTCCTGCTAAGCTTCGAGGAAATAGTCTCAAAAGATATGTATCGTCATAAGCGACATCGAGACATGCCACAAAGAATGCTCTAAGATGGTCTTCCAGATTTCCTTTTCCTTTGTATTTGTCAAATTGTAGAATTTCAAAGTGTGCCAGAAAAGGTGTCATATGAAGAGACTTGTCAAATGGATAAGCGCATATGTTTTCTAGAGAAAATGTCTTCTTGCCTTGTCCTACCGCTTGGTTGATCATTTGTTGAACATCCGCTGGAGATAAGTGTTGTTGTTGCAAAGGAGGTGAAACATAGTATGATGTATATTGAGGTTGTTGTTGTGGGATATATGAAGCCATGACCATTTGTTGAGGTTGTGTACTCACAATATATGTCAAAGGATTGACATGTGACACATATGTGGCTGAGGAGTGTTGTCCTTGAGACATAAGTGGTGGTTGGGTATATTGTGACGAATGGGCACCAAGATTTGGCATCACATGCGAAGTGGAAGATGAATTGACACTAGTTAATGGTTGGGAAGTTGGTGTTGGGTTTGTGACATGGTAAGTGATGGAAGGATTGGTAGATGCAAAAGAAGGATGGATATTTGGGTTTGTATTTTGGACAACATGAGGATTGATATGTTTCATGTGTTGGGTGACAATGGGCAAGCCTTGGGTAGCATAAGATGGATTGATGGTTTGTGACGGATTGGAAGAATATGATGGAATGGATGCAAGTTGCTCAACATAAGTGACTGTAGTGCTAGGATTGGCTTGAGAAACGATAGGAGGGTCACTCATGTCAATAAGACTAACATTGGGATTATATGATGTAGTGGATGGATTAGTAGAGATAGTGAAAAGCGTATTAGTAGTTGGTATATGAGATGTGGTATTCATATGGGATATGGTAGGTTGTGATGGTTGTGAAGCTTGGACTATTGGTGTTGTTGGGATAGTTTGGGAGGCTTGCACACTATAATATATGGGGATAGCTTATGATGTTTGGGGTGTATGTACTTGGGCGACATGGACATCTTGTGTTACTTGAGGCATGGAAATGGACATGGTAGGAGGAGGGGTATGTTGAGGAACATGGAAAGGTGGAATGTTCAGATTTTGTGAAATTAAAGGGAGTACATTGGTTGGTGTTATCAAAGGTTCTCAAGTGTAATCTGAGCGTGGTGGATCAAATGAAGTAACAATAGGCAATGAAAGAGATGTGGTGGAAGATAGAGCTTGTGATATGGTGGGGGATGGTGTGACTATGGTGGATGGTCCCTTTGCAACAATAGAGGGAGTATTTGGATCATGCTCTCTAATAGTGGATATGTCAAAATCTCTTAGTAATTTAGCACCCATGTGAGAAAGTTGCAAGAAGTAGTGATTAGGCTCAGATAAAACAAGTCTCTCAACTTGATCCCACACATGGGTATCCTGAAATTCTGATAAGTCTTCTTGGGATTTTTCTTCAAAAGTCTCAAAAAATGTTTGAGGTTGCGCTTGTTGTGAAGATGACTCTCCAATGGTATACCCATGAGGCGTAAACATATGAGGAGGCATACCAGTTGTGAATTGAGTTGCGTCTTTAAGAGGTGTTGATCTAGATTGTTGCATCTTAGCTCCCATCTCAGCTTGCAATTTGGCTTCCATTTTAGCTCTTTATTTGGCTTCCATTTCAGCTCTATATTTGGCTTCCATTTCAGCTCTATATTGACTCCTAGTTTGAGGCATGGTGTTGGTGCTGAAAAACTAAAGTTTAGCTTGTCAAAGGTTTTGAGACCCAAAAGAAAGGTGATAGTTTGCTGGTTGGCTGGTTGCTGGTTGCTTTGTTGTTTTGCTTGATTGCTGATTTGTTTGGTTGGTTAGTTTGCTTTGTTGATTTGTTGTTGGCTAGTTTTCCCTAGAGAATAGCTCACACACTCAAGGGAAACATTTTTTGCTAAAGGTTGCTATGTTGCTGATGCTTGCTGAAGCTAAAGCTAATGTTTTGTTGATTCATCGAAATGATTGTTTTGATGTTTGGTTTGCTAGTTTGGGATCTCAAAAAGATGAAAGGCTCATGAAATACGATTGATTGGTAAGCTCAAAATAGGAGACAAATTCCAAGTATCTGCTAATGATTAGAAACAGGTCTGAAAACTAATGCTGAAGCTGAGCAAGCTGGATTTGTGGCTAATTTAGCTGAGTCACTAAGATTTGTTGGTATTAGCCCACAAGTGACAAGTGATAACTTATATATGATTTAGAAAAGGCCAAAGGTGACTGGTAATAGCTTAAATACGGACTGGTTTAGGTGCTAACAATAGGTTACAGTGTTAACCAAAGGCGATCCAATTTTTCACAGGCAATTAATATTGGCTCAAAAGTGATTTACTGCTGATTAGAAGTGACACAAGTTATGCCAGAGGTGACAGACTATTGTTTAAAGGTGAACTGATTTAGACAAAAAGTGGTTGACTGCTATTTAAAAGCAACTTTGTTTAGGCAAAAAGTGGTTAATTGTTGTTTAAAAGTGATTCTGTTGTCTGTATGCGGGTAGTTTAAGCTCAAAAGTGACTGTGTCTGTCAAGAAAGATGTCTGATTTGTGAATTTTTGACAAGAAAATAGTAATTGCAGTCAATCACACTCACAACAATCACAAACTTGTACAACCTAGGCTAGGAAAGGATTATTTGTTGAATCCCCTGGCAATGCTTATTCAAAGTAGATAGCTTCAGGATCTTGGTAGCACTGGCTCCCCTCCATGGCACATACTTCTCATGCATGCCAAGATCCAAGTTTCCTGTAAGGCCTGTCACTCACCAAACCTTAGGATTGTCCCTACTATCTCTTCTAAGAACCACGTGAATCGGGGCGGCTTCAAAGGTCCCACCTTTTGTGTCAACAAATAGAAGGTTTTTGGCTACTACACAAAGTTGCTAATAAGGGCATTTGTTCGGGTGGCTATACATGCAGCAGTGCTACTCTCTGTTATGGAGTCTCCTAGCCTTCAAGGGTTATGCCTTGGAGGGTTTTGGGGGAGGTTGGCTGTCGGTATAATGCAACAACACCCGTTGTTTGTGGCTTTTGACACAAACACTTTTCTTATATAGCGGTTTGGAAGGACTTGGCTTTAGCCCATTCAGCTTGAGTCGTATCCCTTCTCACACCGAGAAGGCAGACCCTCTAAAGATAATAACAAGTTCACATACATGCAAGATCCATTTGATAAGCAAGGGGAGAGGTTACTTTTGTTATTAAATTTGGGTTACAATCAATCACATGCAAACAATCAAAAAAGATAAATCAAGCATGGAGCAAGCAATGATTCATTTTAAGCACCAAGCCCAAATGTTCCTAATTTAGTGAAAAACCACAAGTCTTTGACCGATTGGAGCTGCAACAGATATGTTAGTAGTTTAATAACCTTCTTTTCTTGGACAATCGATAAGATGCTGCATAAATACCCTATTAGTAGCCAAGAAAAATAAACTACAAATGATACAGACTGAAAGCGACACAGTTTACCAGAGGTGATCCACTGTCAGTCAAAAGCAATCTATATTCTGTCATAGGTGAAATGTTACAGATCATAAGTGATGCCGAGAGAGCCAGATGTGAATTGTTAAAGCTCACAAGTGATGCAAAAAAGAATATAGTGACTTGTTAAGGCTCATAAGTGACCCTGATCTGCAAAAGAAATGGTATGCAACAAAAACCCTAGTTTTGTAATAAGTAATTCAATTATCTAAAGGCGGTCACTGTTAGATCAAAAGTGATTCAGTTAAATGCAAAAGCGACCACTGTTAGTATAAAAGTGATGAAGAATAAACAAAAAGTGTCCAATATTCGCTTATAAGCGATCTAGAAAATGCTAAAGGCAACAGGTTTCAGCTCAAAAGCGACACGCATATTCAGACAACAATGGTTTTTTCTCAAAAGTGACTGAACTTGTCATAAGTGCTCAAAAAATCTGATCTTCATAAAAACAACTTCAAACAGCAAAGTTAATCAAGGACGTGAGTCCCACCGGGTGTGCCAAAATGTGATAGGTAAAAAATCAGGTTAATAAGATCAAACATAGCCATGAAAACCTAACCCTACCATTATCAAAGAATCTAATCTAAATGAAATCAAAGCATGCAATTCAAGCACAATATCACCTAGATTGTGTGATTCCTTATTTATGATGTGGATTGCTTCTTCAACAATGAATAATTATGAAGATAAAAGCTGCCATGATGGATAGATGATAATGATGATAAGCTCAATGGATGCTATGGATGCTCAAGTGCTCAATATGCTCAAGATGATAATGTAGACTCTATATGAATGTTGGATCCATGTAGTATGGAATGAGAGGGTGTTTATATAGAACTCAACCAAAATCAATTGACGGTGGAGATTCAGTGGCTATGTGAATGGCTAAGATTAAAAGATAGACATAGATGAATGTGTAGATGACAAGTGGAAGGAAGATAGGGCTTATGTGTGCTTGCGTACATAAAAAAGTACTACATGTGAAAAATATTAAATAAAAGGATGTAGTACCACTTATCTTTTTAAAATGAAAGAGGCACACATGTCGGCTCATGAGATAAATGATAAGATAAATTAATTAAATTTATTTAATTAATTGAAAAGTAGGTTTATGAAAAGAATCTTTAATTAAATAAATAAAATTTATTTAATTAAAAATAGATAGAATGAAGATAATTAAATAATTAAAGATTGTTTAATTATAGCTTAGAGGAAATAGCTAATGAATTAATTAAATAAATATAAATTTATTTAATTAATAAAAGAAATAGATGTATTAGGAATATTGAACAAGTGTGTTAGACAAATGCAAATGATGTGTAATGTGATGTTTGAATGCTAATGATAATGAATCAATTTTGGGTGTCTACACCATCACCAAGCTTCCATTGCATTCCCTTCTTAACAAGACTTCTTGATTTAATCATTTTGTTCTAGATAATAGATCCTTGAGGAAGACCCTCCTGAGTGAGAAAAGGAATTATGTCAGAGTCTCTTAAATACTTAGCCTTAATAATACCTCCCCAGTCAGTATCCCTGTTTATGAAGTTCCAAATAATCTTAGACAAAAGAGCCTTATTCATTTTTTGAATGGTTCTGATGTTGAGCTCACCATGAGATTTAGGAAGACAGACTTTGTCCCATTTAACCAGAGAAATTTGCTTTTTCTCCTCCGTACCAGTCCACAAGAAGGTTCTCTAAATTTGCTCTAGTTTGTCAGCCAGATATCTAGGCATTTTGAATAAAGATAAAAAGTAAGTAGGTATACCCTGAAGAGAAGCCCTTAGAAGCTGTAATTTACTAGCACTAAAAAGTTTGCCTTTCTAGCCCGATAATTTCTTTTGAGTTCTTTCAATAATGTTATGCCAAAAACTAGGAGTAACTTCTTTAGTACTTAAAGGGAGACCAAGGTAGACAAAAGGTAGGTCAGCAGCCACACATCCAAGGATATTAATAATTTTCCTTTGAAGATCCTTTGGAGTATTAAAGAAGTAGACGTTGCTTTTTTGAAAATTAATATGCTGACCAGAAGCCAAGGCATAATAATTGAGTAGAGATTTCCATCTAGAAGCTTCTAATACAAAGGAAATGCTAAAAAGAATGGTATCATCCACAAACTGTTGAATGGGTATCGGAGAGAGAGAGAGAGAGAGAGAGAGAGAGAGAGAGAGAGAGAGAGAGAGAGAGAGAGAGAGAGAGAGAGAGAGAGAGAGAGAGAGAGAAGAAGCTGGTTTAATCCCAATTAATTCTCTTGAGGTTATCTTGTTGAGGACTGATCTACCAAGAGCTTCAACAACCATAATAAAAGGATAGGAGGACAAGGGATCTCCATGTCTTATTCCCCTAGTGGGAGAGAAGAAACCCCTAGGAACCCCATTAACAAGGATAGAGTATTTAGCAGTAGTAACAGCTTCTTTGATAAGAAGGGACACCTTATCATTAAACCCAAGCTTCTGAATGATTTTAAATAAAAATTGCCATGAGATCCAATCATAAGCTTTAGAAATATCAAGTTTGAGAACCATACCTAGGATGTGACTCTTGTCCATAGAATGAA
The DNA here is from genome assembly GCA_027924645.1 of Cunninghamia lanceolata. Taxonomy (NCBI): domain Eukaryota; kingdom Viridiplantae; phylum Streptophyta; class Pinopsida; order Cupressales; family Cupressaceae; genus Cunninghamia; species Cunninghamia lanceolata. The sequence continues at coordinate 2,523,051 of BSBN01000099.1, read as the reverse complement.
TAGTTTCATGAGTAGTAATCACAGCATCTAAAATCTCTCCCTGGAACAAATCCCTTCTGTGAAGGAGAGATAATTTTGTCAAGAAGAGGTTGCAATCTAACCACCAAAAGCTTAGTGCAAATTTTATAGATTGTGTTACAAAGACTAATAGCCCTGAAGTCAACAAGCATCTCTAGATTAGCCTTCTTAGGAACAAGGACAATGAAGGTATTATTCAGTTGTTTCAGTAATTTCCTAGTTTTGAAAAAATCTTTGACAGCAGCAGTGACATCATATCCCACAATGTCCCAGAATTCTTGGAAGAATAAAGGGGGAAAGCCATCTAGGCTTAGAGATTTGAAAGGGCTCATAGAAAAGACCACAACATGAATCTCCTCCTCAGAGATAGTCTTTAAAATATTAGCATTATCTTCTTCAGAAATTAGTGAAGGAATGTTGTTCAAAAGCTGATTGACAATCTAGGAATTATCAACACTCGTACCCTGTTCAGACAACAGGTTATGAAAGAAGCTGACAATATGATCTCCAATCTCCTCATCCTCAGTAATCATTCTACCATCCTCCAATCTCACTTTGGAAATAGAGTTAGATTTTCTATGCTTTAGAGCAAAAACATGAAAGAAAGTTGTATTACGATCACCTTCCTTAAGCTATTGCACTCTAGATTTTTGTTTCCAGAATAACTCTTCTTTGTTCATTAAATTCTTCCAATCTCTAATAAAATTATTTTGTAATTACATAGAAGTATTAGAAGAATCTCGTTGAGCAATCTTGTATTGAATATTTGCCAGCTTCTCAAACAAGATCTTTTTCTGGGAAAAGACATTACCAAAACTATATTTATTCCAACCATAAACTTCTCTCTTGACATGCATCAATCTTTTAAAGAGTCTAAACATGGGAGTACCCAAAACTAGAAGTTGCCATCAATTAGAAAGAAGATTTCTGAAATCATGATGTTTATTCCACATATCCTCAAATCTAAAGGGAAATGGGCCTTTCCTCTTCTAATTATCCCAGTCCAGAATGATGGGATTATGATTAGAAACAGTCCTAGGCAAAGCAACCAGTTTAAGGGGACTAATATTAGGCCAATTATTGGAAATAAGAAATCTGGAACTTCACTTGAATCAATTGATCCCCTTTCCTCCTATTGGTCCAGGTAAAATTTTGATTCATCAAATCTATGTCAAAGAGCCCAAAGGAATTTATAAAATCAGCAAAGTCTAACATACTATTAGAGTAGTCCAAAATTCCCCCAGACTTTTCAGAAGGATATAAAGGGGTATTAAAATCCCCCACCAACATCCAATAAGAAACAGGATGAGAATCAAGTTGCTTAGCCAAGTCCACCCAAAGAATCTTCCTTAGCACCCTAGTGTTAGGGGCATAAACATTAACTGGACTCCATCTAAAGGAAGGCAAAGAAAAATCAATCACCAAACAATGTTTGTTCAAAAAAGAAAGTTTACCACAGATTCTGGAAGCATTCCACATAGTCACTATTCCCCCAGAGGCACCAATAGTAGGACTTATGCTAAAGGAAGCATTAGGCCATATCCTATCAGCAATCAATTTAAAATTCTCTTCAGGCATTTTAACTTCCTGAAGTAAAAGAATATCCAGCTTGTGGTCAAAAATACAATTTTTGACCTCAAATTGTTTTGAGGGGTTATTAAGGCCCCTCATATTCCATGAAAGAATTTTCATTTAAATATCTTTCTGGAGTTTTCTAGTGTCTTTTTTTTACCACTAGCAATCTCCCTAGCTGCTTCTCTTTGTCTAGTTTCTCTTAATGAAGGTCTACCCTTCCCAGGATCCAAACCCACATCAGCAGTCTTTTTTGATTTACAAACTTTTTTCTTCTGAGATGTCCATTCCTCATGGTCACTTAGGGAAGTAGTAGCTGCTCTAGGAGAAACAAGAAGTAGACCAGTTTGTTGTCTTGTAGGAGGAAATAAGCCTCCTTTGAGAGAACCCAAAATGAGTTTCCCTGGGGAAGAGAAAGACACTTCTTGGGCTGCTGAATGAATATCGTCATTTGACTACACTTTAGCTTCTTGAAAAGAATCAATCTTAGTATAATGGTGCACATGAACTTGAGTCACTTGGTTACAAAGAGAGGAAAATTTATCTAAATTCTCCTTCTCTTTGAAACATCCCATCTGGGTTTCCTTAACTTTGTCAACTTCAACTTGAACCTCTTCAAAATTACCAATCCCTAACTGGGTTTCCTTAACTTGATTCAGAATCTCGCCAACTTCCAAAGTTGGTTGTGAAACCTCATGAATATGGAGGATCCATTCATCAAAAACCCTAAATAGCTTAGAAAACTGTGAAGCATCAAATACAGTTTCTTCCTGAGCATTCTCCTTACCAAAATGAGTAGATTCATTAGCAACGGTATCCTCCTTATTCTCAAACTAGGTTTCCTTAACTTGATTTAAAATCTCGCCATCTTCCAAGTTTGGTAGTGAAACCTCATGAAGAATAAGATTTTGTTCCTCAACATCCCTAACTGGCTTGGAAACCTGTGAATCATCAGAAGCCAGTTCTGCCTAACCATTCTCCTTACCAAAATGAATAGCACTAGTATCCCCCTTATTCATGTCATCCACATCATTATTAGTATTTTCCTCAGCTTTCTTGAACTTACAATGCGAAATGAGATGTCCTTTCTTCTTACATTTCTGGCAGTAGGTTGTGGAATTCTCATAAGTGATGGACTACCTCCAAACTCAATATTTAGAGCTAATGTCAATGAACATGGGTAAAGTCTTATTGATTTCCACATTCACACAGAATCTTGCATAAACAAAGCGAGATTTGGTGCGTGTGGAGTTATCCAGGGTAACAAAATGACCAAAAGTATTAGCAATGGAACTAAAAATAGTTTCATCTCAGTATTCTAAGGGAAACCCAGGCAAATGAACCCATACCGAGGCAGTTTTATGAAGATCAGTGCCAGGGTCAAACCTTGGTCTCCAACAACCCAATGAAAGTGAATGAGTACCATAAAGCCATGGTCCTCCAGATAAAATAGCCAACATGTCTTCTTTGCTGGTGAAGTGAAATAGGAATAGCCCTTGCACCATACCCATGATAGTCACACTGCCTTTAACATGCCAATGATTGGAGACCCATTTGCGAACCATCTCAATGCTAGGTCAGAGAGAAAAACTTGCCAACCAGAGAAAGATCCATAGAAGTGACAATCGTATCCACCAGATTATCAAGAACCATGAGGGAAGACCCTTTAGCCATCTCCTTTTGGTGACAGATCACTATCTGTCCATTATGAGGAGAGTCCACCTGTCCCGTCAAAACATTTTTCCAATTTGCAGGCCTGACAGAGTCTGAACTGGGTAGGAGACTAGAGGTACTGCCATCTGTAGCACCCTCCATCCCCAACTAGCACATAGAAAGTAGACTAACAAAACCCTAGAAAACCTAAAAACCTAAAAAACCCTAGCAAAGCCTTGCATCCCCCATCCTTGAATGTTATTTTAGTCACCAATGTTTGCAAAACCCTAGAAAACCTAAAAACCTAAAAAAACCCTAGCATATGAAAACTGTTAAAGATCTTTGACATTCACAATTTTTTATTTGAATCTATAACAATCTCCTTTAGATAACCACCTGCATGCTAATTATTTAAATATTTGATAAGAAAATTCAAAAGATAAGGTTTAGAAAACTTGATTCTGTAGGAATTATTTCTTTGCTACTCATGTGCATAAATCTAATTAGTTGTAACACTTCAAAGGAGTTAAATTCATGTACATTTCTTCAGAGCAATATCTAAAATCAACATACAAAATTGCAATCATCAAAGGAAATATATCAAAGAACACATGAATCTAATTACACTCTGAAATAGATGCAGCAATTAGATGTTTTTATTCATTAACATATGAAAGCCATTTCAAATTTACAATGTATTTCAACTTCAAAGTCTTTGAAAGTATCAACAACTAAATCAAACCTATAGACATTTTCCAGATACAATGAGAAACATGACATTCCACATTATCTCCACTGCAAACATGGGCAACTACTAACTCAACTCCCTATGCTCAAAGTATTCTCACAATCACTTCTATTGCAAACTTTCCAATGCTTTTTCTACATAAGTCGTGTGTATCAAATTATACATATTTTGCAATTTTGTCTCCTTGCTCGTTTTGCATTAACAACATCTTCACTACAGCATCAGGCACAATAGCCTTAACTTGACTCCTTAAGATGTAGTGCCTAAACTTCTTCACTACCTTCACTAAAGCAAAAGACCACCTTTTAGTATCCATATGTTTCAACTCTGCACCTTTAAGGGCAACACTCATGAATGTTATTGGCTTTTCCTCATTTTCCTCACCCTTTTGTGTTAAAGCTACTACACATGAGTGTTTAGATGCAAAAGAATATATAAAATGGCTTAATATAATATGGACTCATCAATACAGGAGCATTGACAATAGCTTCTTTTATATCTTTGAATGTTGCCCTGGCCACTGGCGTCCATTCTATCTGGGCATCCTTCTTAAGCATACCATTCAAAGGTCATACTATCTCAGCAAAACTAGTGATAAATTTCCTGACAAAGTTTATCTTATTGAAAAATGACTTCAGTTCTTTCTTACTGGCAGGCAACTGTAGTTTGTTTATCCCTTCCACTCTATCTGGATCAATGGAAATTCCATTCTTAGAAATAATATGTCCTAACAATTTACCTTCAGTCACCCCAAAGACACATTTCTTTGGGTTAAGAGATATACCATACTTTTCACATCTTTGTAATACTTTTCTCAAATCATTTGCATGGTTAGACCTATCCTTAGAAAAAAAATTAAATCATCCATATAAATCGCAATGTATTTTCCTGTTAATCCACGAAAAGTAATATCCATAGCTCTTTAGAATGTAGCACCTGCATTGATTAAACCAAATGACATTCTTCTATAGGCATAATTACCCCATTTACATGCAAATTGGGTCTTCAACCTATCCTCTTTATCTACCAAGACCTAATTATAACTAGGAAATCCATCAAGGAAGGACATCATCTTAGCACCATTAACTACCTGTAAAACTTTATCTATAGAAGGCAAAGGATAATTGTCTTTCTCAGATGCTTTATTAAGATTCCTAAAGTCAACACAAAGTCTAATGTCTCCATTCTTCTTTCTCACAGGAACTAGATTAGCTACCCAGGTGCAATACCTTACAGGAAAAATCATCCTGGCAGATAACAATTTCTTGACCTCCTCAAAGATCAAGGGTTCTAGTATGGCATTTACTGGCCTTTGTTTTAGTCTAAACGGTTTCACTTCTGGTTTTAAGGGAATTACATGGGTTATGATAGATGTATCATATGTTTTAAGATCTTCATACGTCCACGCAATCACATGTTTATAATCTTTCAATATAGTAGCTATATAAGCTCTCAACTCAGGGGAACAAATCTTACCAATTAAAACATTTTGAGAGTCCTTATCAGTACCTAAATTGAACGGCTCACATTTACCTCCATCTATTTTAGGAAGATTTCTTTGTCTAACAACTCCATCCAAATCAAAGATCTTTTCTAGCTCAATAACACCTTTTGGTAAAGAATTACTTTTCAAATCAACAATGTCCTCTTGATCCCAAGATACTTCTGGTCTATCATGTTCATCAATTATCTGAGATTCAAAAACATCATGACTTGTTATAAAATCAAGGATCTACTGATCTCCATCAAACACTTGAAAATTTGTTACATTATTAGGAATACTAGGAATAGAGACTAGTTCTACTACAAATTTCTTCAATCCTAACAAATCTAATGGTTCAAGGGTACTAGCTACAACTACTAAGGCATATAAATATTGATTTAACTCTCTGGGATTATGTATGATATTAAAAGCATCAAAGGACTCAATCAAATCCTAGACTCTATGCCTATAACTCACCATTTTTCAAAAATTGCAGGCATATAGTTTTCTAACTTGCCTGACTACCAATTTAGAATCAGACAAAACCTGAAGAATTTTCACCTTCTTTTTGATGGCCATTACCAATCCATGTACTAATATTTCATACTTGACCACATTATTAGTACAAGGAAACTGTAATCTAAAAGCTGCCAAAAATGACTTATCATCAGGATCAATAAGCTCTATTCATGCCCCTGCCCCCTGTTTAGATTTTGATCCATCACATTTTAAAATCCACATGTTATTCTTGTTTTTTATTGGATTCCTTGTTTTAATAGGAAGTACCTCTTTTACCTCAGGCTTTGTAGGAGCGCGCATATCTTTATGCATTTTTGTTTGACTTCTAGGTATTGCAACTTTTTCTATAGGTTTGTGTATGGTCAACTATTCACCAATTGTTCATGTTACCGAATCATATGCATCCTTTGGTATGGAACCGACATTCTTATGCAATAATGATTTATGACTATCAACAATATGTCTATTTTTTTAGTTTTCACTTTGTGTCATGCATTTTCTATGTTGACACTCAATTATTTCTCTACATATCCCGCAAGTTTCTTCGAAATGTGTAGTTTTGTGGACTCTACACCATCCTTCACACAAAACTTCATGAATGTGAGTCCCTTGCTGAATACATTTTCAAATTTCCTCATTCATTATTCACTTAAACATATGTACTTTGTTTTCCACTTCATCAGAAGAATCACGGTCTGACTCAATGAGGACACTAGTCCCTTTATTAACAGGTTTCTCTTCAAGATTGAAGGCTAAAATTTCCTCTATCTGGACTCCTCTATTAGAGAATCTATACACTACTGGTTCTACTGTAGCATATAATATTTCATTTGTTCTATTGTACTCAGTTATCATATGCTTCATCTTTGGTTCTACTTCAATCCTAATTTGGTTGGGAATGCCTCTCTAGGGCAACCACACGTATGAAAAGTTAGTCACCATGTATCCATTTAAAGTTTTTGACCAATCCCTGCTTAATAACATACCATAATTCATAGGAATGTCTACGAATTGAATGTCAATATATTGGTTTACCCTAGGATCTAAAGCTAATTGCATTTGAATGTGCATCAATTCTCCTACCACATTCACATCAGATTTATCCAGTTGAGTTACAACCTTAGTTGACTTTGTAGGTGTGAGTCCTAAGGTTTTGCAAATTCCTAATGGCATGACATTAGCAGAAGCTCCAAAATCTACCATATAGTTATGCAAGTTTTTTCCAAAAATTTTCAAAGTTAACAGAAAGGGAGGAGATTCCTTCTTTTCTGTATACATCACTACATTAGTACTTGCAGGTTGTTCAACACTTTTGTTTTTATCCTTAGTGTGTATGTCTTTGCTATGATTATCTAGGCCTGCCAAATTTTCCTTGAGACCTGATTCATCTAAGGATTTCATAAACACGGTTCTCACTCCTGGACTTTTCAATAATTCATACAGAGGCACATTAACTTTTATCTTCCTAATCTCTTTAGACAAATAATTCATCAATTTAGAAGCTTCATTAGGTTCTGATTTACCTACCTAAACCTTTGGTGATGCTGAAGTACTAGTGCCCTAATAATTGGCTTTAGGAGGCACAGGATTATTACTTGCATGCTAATCAAGTGGTGTATTGAGGTTATTTAGAGGTGTGGAAGTAGTAAAAGGACCTCTAGGTTTGCTATTGTTTCTCAAGTTGTAGGTATGATTCCTTTGGGACTGTTGAAATGCTTGAACTTCATCAGGCTCATATAACGCTTCATTCTCAGTTTCAAAGGGAAACTGGAAGGTTTCTAACACTAGAGCTAATTCAGGATACAAACTTTCACAACAATATGGCTCATCCTCTTCTTTCTGATCCTATTCTTCTTTTGTTGAAAATGTAAATCTTTCTAGGACCATGGCTGACTCATACCCTGAAGGCACTATCTCATTTCCTTTAGGAATTAAGAACTCAGATGTAGGGGTCTAGACTTCTACTTTAAAGATACTAGAAGCCAAATGAAACTGTGGACAATCTAGTTCAGTATGAGCACTAGTATTATAAATTCTACACTAGTTCTTAAGGGCTACATCTGCTACCTATACCCTAGTGGGCTATTTAGGCTCTTGATTATCTGGATTCTCAAATGGAGAAGCCAAAGTACCATTATTTGGTCTAGTGTTCCATACTCTAGGGGGTCTAGGCTGATTTGAATTACTATTGTCACCTCCATATGATTTATGATCTCCATTATGGCCTCTATTCTGTAATCCTTGTCCCTGGTTTTGATTTTGGTTTTGGTTCTAGTTAGCATTATGATTTTGAGGATTTCTGCCATAAAAATTATCATTCCTCAACTGAGTCACCTCAGTAGTCATCCTTCTTAAGTGATCAGTAATTTCCCTTAACTCATTTTTATCTTTCTAAGTTTTAGCTACAAATGTATCCTGAGGAGGTTGGAAGAGTGATTGACCATTAAACTGGTTATCACTGGCAACATTTCCTATATATGGGACTATAGCATGAGTGGGGACTAGATTATGTACTAGCACTTGAGTAGGTACTAGACTAAACATTAGAGTATGGTGCATCAAAGCACCATTCACTTGTTGCATCTAATTGGGAACTACAGCATTACCTAGACTCACTAAAGGGCCATAAGTTGTTTGTCTCATCTCTTGATTGATTTTCACTTCCTCTCTATAATATTTTGACATAATATCTACGGCAGGTAGTTGTCTCTTGACAAACATTACAGTTAATGGATCTAAAGTAGCATAATACATTGCTAGTATCGCCTCAGCAGTTATAGTATAAGGATCAACTAACCTTGAATAAGCTTTCTGGAAATGATCATTAAAGTTATCTATAAGTTCTTCTTCACCTCTCTTGATCTCTTCTAGCCTATGATATAGAGATGATGGATCTACTGGACCTCTAAACCTAGACAAGAAGCTTTCTTCCATAAGTGCCTAGCTTGTAATGTGATTGTTGGGCAAATTGACATACCAGTTGTAAGCTTGTTCATTGAAAGTGAAAGGAAATAGCCTACATACCACATCCTCATGCGCTAGCCTTGCTCTGAAGCAAGTTTCTTTGAAAATATTGATGTGATCTTCAGGATCCTATTGTAATTGATACTTAGGACAAATTTTGTCTGGATTCTTTGGCATGTCATGATATGCCGCAAAATTTATAGGTGAATCCACATTAAAGAATGCCATGATAGGACCTCTAGGTGGACTTGAACCAAAATTTGGTTGATTCTAAGGATTTAGACCAAAATTTAATGGTCTAAATGAAAAAATGTTAGGACTTACCATGTTAGGTATGACTGGAGCTGATCTTGGAGGAGTATTTGATGAACCTCCTACCTAGTATGTTCTAGGACTTGAGATTAAAGGATTATTTGTACCTTTTTGTCGCTTGTCAGATAATTATACAAAAATATCCCCTAGATTTGACCAAAACCTAGTTGTCCGACTAGTATTGTTAGCCAACTTGCACAAAACACACTCCAAATCCTATCAGGCCCTTCTTCTAGCATCAAAAATTGTTGATGATGTTGTTATACATGTACAACAAGAGATAAATTCACAAAGAACTTAATCTATCTTGAAGAATATGGAGAATTATAAAAAAATATTTCTCAATTCCAAGTCTACAGTAACCAGGTCATGGTTGTATTAGATTAACTCAGTGGTTAATGTAAATTTGTTTGTTCAAGGGGCCTTACATGATTTTAAAGGATGTGTAATGACTGTCTTTACTTATACTTTACAAATAACTAAAAATTACACTATGACTAGTGATCCTTTGCATGTATTTACCATTTCTCTACAAAGCTTTGCATGAATTTCAGTGAAAAACATACTTTGTACCTCAAATTTATATGAAAACTAATAAAGATATTTGACATTCACAATTCTTTATTTGAATCTATAGCAATCTCCTTCAGATAACTGTGTGCATGCTAATTCTTTAAAGATTTGATAAGAAAATTCAAAAGATAAGGTTTAGAAAACTTGATTCTGTAGGAATTATTTCTCTGTTACTCATGTGAATAAATCCAATTAGCTGTAACACTTCAAACGAGTTAAATTCATGTATATTTCTTCAGAGCAATATCTCAAATCAACATACAGAATTACAATCATCAAAGGAAATATATCAAAGAACACCTAATTCTAATTACACTCTGAAACAAACGCAACAATTAGATGTTTGTATTCAGTAACATATGAAAGCCATTTCAAATTTACAATGTATTTCAACTTCAAAGTCTTTGAAAGTATCAGCAACTAAATCAAACTTACAGACATTTTCCAGATACAATGAGAAATAGGACATTCCACATTATCTCCACTGCAGACATAGGCAACTACTAACTCAACTCCCTATGCTTAAAGTATTCTCACAATCACTTCTATTGCAAACTTTCCAATGTTTTTTCTACATAAGTTGTATTTATAAAATTATACATATTAAAGTCCCTTATATAGACTCAAAACCACCAAATTTTGAAATTCAAATTTCGATCTAGCTGTCACTTCAAAAATATCTTAAAGAATATTCTCTCAGGCGCAAAGATGCCTTTAGAATCTTTTAAAACATTTGACCTTACTTGAACCATGTAACAATACAAAAATCATAACATTTAATAACTAGTGAATATACAACCTATTCACTATCACTATCATCTTCTATCTACATATCCTTGTTCTTGTCGCTCATGTATTGTGTCAACTTTGCTACTCATGTATTGTGTGAACTTTGTTGTTAGAGTGGATATAAAAGTACGACTAGTCCTCTGAGACACATCCCAAGTGTATTGCTATATTTTGATGCTAATCTTCAAGGACTGGGCTCTGTTCTCTCTATCTTCTCTTCTCTTGTGATATTTTTTGATCTTAGCACTTAGTTTCACTATATTTTCCATTTCCTCCTCATCTAAATGGTTTATAGGGTCATCAATGAAGGGTTGAAAGTTATCTCTAAATTCTTTTATGTCTATATCTACATCAAATACTTGGACTTGTGGACATGGATGCTTGACCAGATCTTCCACTATCTTTACGTGCTTCTTCAACAAAACTAGAATATTATTTTCTAGTTCCTGAATATTGGCCAAGCAAGGCCTCAATATACCCTCTTCATATTTTAGCTCCATCTAGATTTTAGGAATTTGAAACACAGCTTGTATATTCATAAAACCTTCATTCACCAAGGACTGTGTATGTCCTTTCAAACCCTTGAGCTTCTTTAATTCATTCATGTTTTGCTTTATTCTTTCTTGACACTTTTGCATAATGTGTGCATAATTATTTTGTTCAACTAGAGTGATGTTCCAATTGCCAATGGAATTTTTTATTACTTCCTCTCCTTTATGTATGAATGATTTAACAAAACCCTCCAACATACTAGCCTCATGTTTCTTATTCTCTATTTCTTCTATTTGTTCCTTAGAAAGAATAGTTAACTCTAGATATAGCTCTGGTATACTTTGTGTGGGATCAAATATCCCTTGAATGAATTGTTCATATTTGGCAATTTGCCCCTTCAAATCCCTTATCTTCTTCTGGTCTTTCCTCATTCTCCTTGCAATAAACTCAGTCATTTCTTGCAACTCTTTAATGTGTTGCTCCCTGTTCACATGAATGAGATCCACACTTATCACCTTGTATTCATCTGCACTTATTTCTCCTTTCTCCTTATCCACCTGGGGAATTTCTATTTGCACCATCCTTCCACCAGAGGAATCCCTCTTTATGGCAAACATAGTTCTAGCCTTTATTATGCCTCTTCTCTCGGCCTCACTAGCTAATAAGATCTTGATGTCAATTGGTGCCACTTCGACTACTGTGTCATGTTTAACCTCAGATTCTAACCAATCCGGCACCTCTTTATTTGTATATGCGGCCCCTTCATCTAGCACTTCTTCATGTGCTCCTTCTATGAGCACTTCTTCTTGTTCATGCTCTTGTTGTTGTTGTAATAAAACTTGTTGTGGAGGGACTTGTTGCTACTGTGGAACTTGAACATTTTCTATATTTTACTGTTCCTCCTCATTGGGTATCTCAGGATAAGGACACTCTTGTGGTGAATCTTGTCTTTCATCATCCCCTTGTTCCTCCATCTCATCTGTAGACATGCTCTTTTGATTGGCTTCTCCTTGCGCATCTTGTGCCTTTCCCTTATCTAGATTCTCTTCTTCCCCGGCCTGATTCTTCAATATTTCATGGGCCGCTTCCTTGACATCCTCCATGAGATCTCTTGGTAGTATGCTCTTAAAAGGATCAATGATTTTAATATTATTTATTGCCTTCTTGGAGAGTAGAGGAGACTTAGGTCCTTATTTATCCGCTTCTTCATCACTGCTCATTTCAAGGCTATCTTCAATGTCTTCCTTTTCACCTTTTTCTTCATCTCGCTCTACCTCTTCAATTTGATCGACATCTACTATTTTTACTTTGGTAGATGGTTGTGTAGTAGATGTCATGGCTGCCATCATTTCTTCATCCATCTCTTGTTTAACTTTGACAAACCCCTGATGTTTCTCTTGTTGTGTTTATTCTATAGCAGCGGGAATCTCCAAAGGTGTTTGTTGAGATACTTGCACAGGTACTACCGGTGTGGATGGTGATTGTGATATCACCTCTGCCTGTATTGGACCCTACCCTATTGTGATAGCTGCATCTAATGTAGATTCCCCTCCTTTAGCAGATATAAATGTTCCCTCAAGTATTTCCATAGTTATCCCTAATGCATAGGGGTCCATGATTGTAGCTCCGATGTTAATTTCAGCTATTCTAGCTTCCAACACTTGTATCTTTATTTTTAGAAAATCATCAAAATCCTTCTCATTTTCTCAATTTCTCTTCTTACCTTTCTTGTAAGTGATTATTACTCCTTTTTCTTTCAAATCTTCTATTCTTTCTTTTATCCACATATCTGAGTATGCAAACACTAACTTTGAGACATTCTCCAATAAAATTTCCTTAGGCTGACTCCACTTAGGTTCAGTTAAAACCTCCTTTGTGATGTCATATCCTGAATGCAAAGTATTTTCATCATCATACACAATTTCTTGCGGCACTTCAACTCCTCCCAATGTTCTCATCTGATCTAGAGTTAATCTTTGATGAGATCTCTTCCTAACTTCAATTTCACTACCACAGTCCATCCAAAAATCCTCAATGTGAGGTTGATGCTTGAATTTTTTATCTATGAAATTATGAAACATATTGAATGGGTCAAAAGGTTGGACTAGATCAAACATTGGAAAACCATAATATAATAATTTAGCCTCTAATGTTTTGGCCACATCCTCATTGAAACACTGATACCTTCCTATCACAAAGGGGAATTTGCGGTTACCCTGTTATACCTAGTTTTATACATCTTATATCCATCAAGTATTTGCCTTGTGAATTCTAGTAGTACTACTTTGTCAGATGGATATCTTGGTAATCTGAAAGGTTTTCCTTTGAATCCTTCAGTTCTAATGTATGTAAATATAGAAAATTGAATGTACCAAGTACTATGCCATGTGATGGCATTCTTTGTTGTTTTAGATAATCTTTGGTCTTTTTCTCTTATCAAAATCCTCACCAGATACATGGAAAACACATCATTGACCCTTATCCAATTCTTCCCCACATTTTTGTGCTTGTAGATCTGGGTAATGTTCATACACATTAGTTTATCCGGGCCCACTTGCCAAAGTGCCTATCCTTGATATTTCATTCAGTTGCATTTTAGCAGCATAGGAGTATACAATGTATGATGACATGAAGAATTTCTTATGTTTATTAAATCTTATGGCCTATGCATAAATTACATTATTGATTGCCAAAGCCCAATGTACATACCCTATTTCTTCCTTAATGAATTGTATGACTAAAAACATCTAAGGCTCAAACAAGGTTGCATCCTCCAACCCCATTACTCTACTCAGTAATGTGATCATGATATATACCTCCTCTTTGAAATCTAACTGGTATAGATTCTTAGGTACCCTGGCAACTGCTTTTGGCTTTTTATCATAAAGGATACCACCCGTAAAATATGGCACTTTTACATGTTACCTCCTCCTTAAAATCCACAGCATATCTCTCTCCATCCACCTCTTTCATTTTTCCAGTAGTCCTTAACCCAAAAGTTTCTACTATCCCATCCACAGACAAGTCTGTGAATACCACTCCATTATGTTTAACCTTCCTGGATTGAAAATCATATCTCTGTAAACACTCAATAACTAGGTCCCTAGTGTCATGCCCACATTTCCCATGTGGTCACAACACGCATCACACGTGTCATGTCCACATGTGTCATGTGGTCATGACATGAAATATCAAAAAATTTCCCACGCTTTCCTAGAAACCCCCTCACATGCGTGAGCATGCTCAGTGGTGAACACTTAATGCGTAAACAATACAGTTGTCAGCGGGGTAATACACACACGTGTGAACACCCAAATGCACGAAGGCCAACAAGGGGGTCTTCGCGATGCGGTTGACATCGCTACAAGGGTTGAACTTACTAAGCTGCTAAACCCTAGATTCTGAAAAAATCTGGCAGCATAACGCCTCACGGGCGTGAGTGGGGTTTATTATACTAACACCAATCTTGGTCAAGTGGTTTCCTGATTTAGGTTAATCTCACTAATTACTTTGGTACAACAATTGATTAAGTTGATTGATCATTTTTCAACAAAGCACGATCATCGGTTCTCCTTCACATTCCCTAAAATTTAATATTAATTTCTCCTCCTTCTGATTTTAGCATTTTCAAGAAAGCCTGTTCATTTGCCCTCTCTTCTGTTTCTCTAAAATTTAATTTTGATTGTATTTCTATCACATTCTCTTTCCTATCTTGTAAGGTTTCTTTATGTTTATCCTACTTTTCTTCACGTTCTCTATCAATCAGAGTTATCACTGCATTCTTTACATTATTCCTAATTTCTTTATGTTTATCCTGCTTTTCTTCACATTTTCTATCAATCAGAGTTATCACTGCATCCTTTACATTATTCCTAATTTCTTGGTAGACCAGATCACTTAAACAGGGTTTAGTAACTTCACTTGATCAAGTCCTAGGTTTTCAGTCTGGTTTAATTTCAGTGTTTGAGTTAATTTGATAATTAAGTTGTCCCTAATCAGGTTTACAGAAAGGTTAGTCTTACTTAGTTCTCTTAGCCCGTTTTAGAAATGACACGCATTTTCTCTTCTTTGTTTTCAAGGTTAACTCTCTTTCTCTTTATCTCTCTTTTTCTCAATTGGATGTTTACTTAAACTAACATTTTCTCAATCTTCCGGATTAGTTTTCAATGGCCTCATATGAAATGCATATGATGGCTTGTTTGCATTTATAAAGATACGCATATCTATATAAATGCAAATAAGCATATATATAATGTATATACATTCTTATTTGCATTTATAAAGATAGGTATATTTTTCTTTTCGTTTTCTTGTATTTAATTTGTGATAATTATTTAAACCTCCAAAATACATTTTCTTTTAAATAATATATATATATATATATATATATATATATATATATATTCATTTTAATTTATAAATATATTTTTCTTATTGTCATTAGTAATTCCCTATTATATTTTCTATATTTATAACAACTTATATATATATATATATATATATATATATATAAATATTTTATTGTATTAGAACTTTAGGTTTTCTCTTATATAAAAGAGGGACCAAAGATTTTAGTTTCAGTTCATATTTTACTTTGATCTTATGAAAACCCTAAATTTTATTTGTTTGTTATGTTAGGGCAGAGAATTGGAGGGCGGCTGCGCTGGTAGGAGGCCACATTTGAGGAGATGGGGTCACGGATAGTGGGGGCACAGAGGAGGTGGAAGAGTGGAGGAAGGGCGGAAAGGCAGCTCATGGTGGAGGTGTTCACAAAGGGGGCCACGGTTCACAGATTACAGAAGGTCCACGGAGGTACGAAAGGGGAACAGGGTCACGGGGACCGCGGAGCACAGGGTAGTGAGGGGTTAGAAGTTTGGTGGGGGTGTGGGTGGGGGCTCCGCCCCCTTCCCACACTCTTTGAATACCACGTTGGGGGGTTCGTTCCCCCCCACCATTCCTTGTATATTTTTTTAAAACTATGTTTCTACACAGAAAACTACGAATATCAATTTTATTTCCCATTAAGTTTTGTTTATTAAAATTTATATATATATCTATAATTATTAAAATATTACTATCAAACAAATTATGAGACAGAATGATGAATTAATACACCATAAATTTTCCTACAAATTAAATTTCAAATACATTTAAAAAAAAAAAGTTGTAGACTTCTCTATATTTTTTTTGTCAACAATTTCAATTTAAAATAGTAAGCATGAGATTTAAGGAGGAAAGAATTAACTATTTTTGCATTTGTTCACAACAAAATTTCAATGCATGCCTATATCCAAAATTTCATTTCTTTTCATAGTAATCAAAAATTACAACTTTAAGCAACTCATTAAAATTATCATTTTTCACAAGTCATGTAATGAGATAAATATTAACAAATTTATTTATAACAACAACTAATTCACAACTTTTCAAAATATGAGTATAGGGAAATAGACAATTCTAATGTCCTTTAAAAATAATTTTCTTTTCTTAATCATTTCATAAATGGAAACAAAATGTAATAAACACTACAAATAAAACTATAATTACAATGGAGAGGATTTCTCTTAACTTAAAAATACCAAAATTTACAACAAAAGAGAGAGAATGTTCTCCTCTTGGCAAATCAACAAGGATGAAGCTATTAAATGTCCAATCTCTCCTTAAGAGTTAAGGAAAATAAAATATTTTCCAAGTTCAAATAATCTTCTCCAAGCTTCACAATAAGCTCCAAGAACCCGCATATCACACAAGGGGAGAAAACACCACTCAACTTGCTCTCCTCCCTACCATAGACCCGCAAGAGGGTCACCCCCAAGCTAGGGAGATCATCCACACACCTAGGGTATTCCAAAATCCACTCAACAACAAAGCAATGCAACATCCCAAAACACAATTACACCCATGGCTATTTACACAACACAAACTCAACCACAGTGAGTTTAACAAGGGGTAGGAGAGTGGACACACTCAACTCTAGAGTGCCACCCTTCAACACAAATTTCTCATGGCCTCAAGCCAAACTTATTAACAAAAATTCCAAGGAGTTCATATTTTGGCTCTCAAGCCATATAACAAATTTTCTCAAAGTCACACAAATTCCCTCAAGGCTTTCAACATCCCAAAATAAGGAATGAACTTGAGGAGGATCACTCCTCCCCTACCCCATACTTGATGAGCATTTCTCCCAAGTGGAAGAAGCTCTGTCAACATCCTAATAAAAGTTTCCCCACAATAACAAAAAATACAACATAAACAAAAATAAACATTTTCACACATCCTTCATGCAACAAATAGAAAATGCAAAGGAAAGGCCTTGAAATCCAACCTTAAAAATCCCTTTAATGGATGTAGTTGATGTAGAGCTCCACTAAAATCTCCTCCAACCTAAGTCACCAAACTCCCTCTATTCTTTTCTCCAAAAAAACAATTTCCAATAAACCATAACTCCTAAAAAATTCAACAACCCTTCTCCCTATCCCAAGTGGGATTAAAATAACCCATTCCATGAGTGTAGAGGAATGGCGAGGTGACACTTGTCACCTCCTCACTCTTCCTCTCAAACACTATTGTGTCCCAAGGGATGGGTGTTGACACATGTCACTCACCCATCCCCAAAGTCTTCCTTATCCCTTACCACATGTCATCTTTCTTACACATGGGAGAGAAAAGGGGAGTTGAAGAGGGAAAGGGTGACACATGTCTTCCCCTCCTTTCCTCTCATGAAGGACCACACAACTCCATGGGGAGTCTCACAAGCCTTGGGAATAGAAGAGGGATGGGCTTGAGTGTTGGTACCACTCATCCTATTCCTCCCATGCCTCCAAATTCGTCACTTAACTTCACTGTGAAGTTAAGGTGACCATACAGAGGTTAACCAAGGGTTACCCAAGTCAAAAGGGACCCTAGACCCATGGGGTATAACCCAGGGTCAATTTTCACCTAGTTAGGACACCCAGGGTCAAGTTAAAACACAAGAAGTGGGTCTCAAAAATTTAAAGTTAAAAAATGAAATTCAAATACATTTCTTACAACACAAATCATAGTTCAAATTTATAAGAGGGTAGACCTAACCCATTCAACCTCATGCAAGACAACATTACAACATTAAATCAACACAGAGTTGATCTTGGTTCCTCATGGAACCAGATCGGCTTCACAAGGGATTACAACATAAGGTGTGGAATAATCTCCAGTATCTGTGGTTTTGTTAGAAATACTCGCACACTAAATTTCAAAGTTAATTCAACATATAAATATCATAGCCAAAGAAAATTTAAAACATGCATTCCTAAAACATACCACAGTTCTCATAAGCATACTGAAATCACATTACAATTTTCTTTCTAACATCACCCAATTAGTTTTCCTATAATGTAAACATCTATCTAACATCACCCAATTAGTTTTTCCTATAAAATAATAAAGTCTAATAGTTCAGAATCCGGGATCAACAGTCTCACAAATATAAAAGTATCAGCAACAGTAAGGTAAATAGTCACATGAATAGAATGAAAAAGGGTGGGCCTCACACCTAGCCTCCATTGCTTGTGGAAAACCTGCAGTACTGTACAACCCAGCATCGCAAATATTTTTCATTGCCAAAGACACGCCAGGCTCTCATATTTTGTTCAATGTTTCTTTAGAATTGAAATCTCCAATCTCAGTATCTAGTGCCATGTGCGAACAGTATATGTTTGAAGGATAACCTCGTACTACAAATTCCTCTTTAGTCCTGGTTTCCTTTTTTTCGACTTTTCCAGCCATTTTCTCCACTTTCTTCCCTCTTGGCGGCATCCTGAAAAGATATAAATTTCTTTTACAACCATGTCTATGTTTACTAGGGTTTTACCATGAATATTTATTATTTAACTTTTACCCTAAGCTTTCCTTTCATTTGAATGATACATATTTCCCTATTGTGTTTGAATTTATGATCTTATCACACTAGATAACAGTAATTAACTAATTTAATCCCGTTCTGTTATTCAACTATAATCACTATATAAAATTCCATAATTGCATTCCTTAAAATACCAGTGAGGTTTTAGAAACATACCTGTATTTCGCAACCCATTGACTTTAAGAACGTTGACAAGAGATTTACCGTTCAAAATTCCACATAGCCCTCATTCCTAAATTTTAAATCGCCCTTTGAATCACCTTTACCTCAGCTCTGTAGAATGCTCTACAATTTCAACTCTTGAATGCAATTGTGAAGATTAGTATAATTCAATTTCCTTTTTACTTCCCGTTCAATTCATATTTTGAATCTTATATACGTTAATTCCCTGCACTTTTGAATTTTGTATCTCATATACATGTACTTTTCTCTTTTATCTTTTGTATATTTGGTTTTGTATATCTCTATGTATATCATATACATCATTAAAATATACAAACTTAGATTCCAGTGGATTTATAAAAGAATTTGCAATTATTTTCAAATCTGGCTTTGTATCTAAGTTTTTGTATCACTCCTTGTATTTCGCATTCATGTATCTCCAACATACATATGTGGTCCCCACCTAATGTATATAATATTCAAACCTTTAATTACATCAGTCTTTGTATCTTATTCCTTGCTATATCCTCATGTATATCATATAAATGCATCAAAATATACAAAAATCCACGGTATGCATTCTTTGTCTTTTCAAAATGCACTTTATTCCGCATATAATACTCAGTTCAAATCCGTAAATGAATCTTTCACCTTTTGTATATATAATACATGCGTTATGATATACAAACATGTACCTCATTTCAAATTCATTTTGTTTGACCTTACTAATCACCTCCGGTTTTGCATCTGTATATAAGATACATGTAGTTATACATACAACAATACATACAAACATGTTCATTCACTTTTAGTTTCTAGACTCAATTGAATTTTCCTTTCAGGTCCGGCCTTGTATATTTATACCAAAAGCATACAAAAAACCACTTTGAACTTACTTTGACATTTGCCCATGCATATATTGCATTTGTCTTTCTAATACATGCATTATGATATACAAGTACAACTACGGAATTTAACATTTTATACAGTTCGCCATAAAACTTTGTCAGGTTCGGACATGAATATTTTAATGCATGCAATATACATTAAATGATGAATAAAGTAATCCAACCAACCAAAAACATAACATATATATGCAAATAACAATGTATATCAGAGACACATTGACCATTATCAACCGAGCATTGACTTTTCTTAAAACAAGCATAATTCTCAAAGTATGCAAAATTCTCAAATGATTCAAAAGGCAACCCTAGCTGATTTTTCATGCAGATTTTATTGGTAACCACCACTTATACCCAAACATTATGTAACTCAAATTTCAAACACCCATGCCATTTTTGCCTATACTGCCAAGCAAGTAGAACCACACAAGTAAATAGAAAAAGCCACAACAGGGATCCTCATTTTGTTAAAGGGCAGAATGAGGCATGTTGTGAGCATTACAACAGTATTGAAGGCCGGCATGGTTAAGGTAAGAGATACTCAAACCAAGATCCATGATTTATTATTTGAAGAAATGAAGATATTAGAAGAATTGCTAGAAGATGCAGTAACAGAGGAAGCAATCCCAGAAACAGAAGAGGCTATCCAAATATTCAAAGAGAAATTTAAAGAAGTGACAGAAGATCCCTTAGAGCTCTTTACTAAGGATGTTATGGATGACATGTCTTTATTGAATGTAAAAGTAAAGACATATGCCAAAGAAGCAAATAGCAGGACATTTATGTTAGAACCTTTGGAGGAACAAATAAAACCATTAAAGTATGCTAAGTTGAGAGCCATGACAATAAGCAAATTATAAGTGGAGATATTTACTCAAGCATATGATAATTATAAAAAGTCAGACATAGGGAAGTCAGTGCATGAAGAAGGCACATCTAAATGAAGAGGATATTACAGCAGATATCATTTAGGATGTTTTTGTCATTTTATCACATACAGTTTAGTTGACTAAGTCAATGGTCTTGGAATATTCTAGAGTGCTAGCTATATCTCACCAGATAGTTGTCAACTGACAACTTGTGCCGCATGTTTTGGTATTTTGACCCAGTCAATGCAATATGGACCGTTGATTGTAATAGATAAATCTTGATCATAGGATCTCTTGTAACTAATTATCATCCTTGTCCTATAAAAGGATGTAGAATCTCAGTTCTAGATATTTGGAAACTTAATTGAGATTGGATTGTTGAATGTCATAACCAATTCTCAAAGTCAATTGTAAATGTATATTCTTTTGCATACTTAATGAAGATGAAGACCTTTGATTACAACTATATGTAAACTTTGAGTAATCTGTGAATGAATTATGGACATGATACTTTGATTTATTGCATCCCTTGGAGTGCATTTCAGTCTGTGCATGTTGTCTTCATTCCTTTCCTTTGAAGTTAGCATCAATCATATCTAGTTGTGGAATGACCTGGTGAAAATATGGTTTGATTTCTTCTCTTCATGATAGTATCAAGGATATGCATGGATCAATGACTGAAGATTCAACTTATTTAAGTAAATTTAGAAAGCTTTAGTTCTATTTATTTAAATTTCATTTAAATCATCATCATAACTGCAAATACACAGAAAATAACAAGAAGATCATCATATAATATGTTGATATCTGTAAATACATGAAGATCTTAGGCATATTTAGACCAAGTGCATATAAAATAGCAAATATCATGTAAATGAACACGAATAATGATTAGGATCATAAAAATACATACTTATAGTTACATCACTTGAATAAATTTATAGTGCAGAAGTGAAATTAAGCGGGGATTAGTTTAGTTTAAGTGAATTGAAGATAGTTTCAGAAGAACTAATTAGAATAATCATGAATCAACTTTACAAGAGTGATATGCAGATGAATTGATCAAACTTATCATAAATATCTACGTGATCTAGTTAAATACAGTAGGATTTAACATCTTTTGTTAAGAATTTACAAAGAGCAGGGAAAAAATAGAGTAATATTTGGATATCCGGTCTAAAATCCAAAGTAGAAATGTAAGGCCCCAAAATGGAAAACATCAATACAAATCAACCTCTGAGTAACGTCAGATCATTATGAACTAATGCACGAAGACTTGGAGTCATCAATTTATTTTGAATTGATCGTACTTTTCAAGAAGATAAGGTTTGAGTGTAAGTTTTATCATTGTTATTACGACATATACTATGGCTATGGGTTCATCTAGTATGCTAGATAGTCATTGCCACCTAGTACACTAGCAATGGCTATCCAAGGGAAATACTAATTTTGTTGTTGCTTGCATTTCCCCTAATTTTATTTTTATGATCCCCTTATGTTTGTTGTATTTTTTAATACATGTGTTGAACATAGTGTTGGCATTTGATTGTCATTGATGTCAACAATGTCTGGAGAAGTACATTGGAGATTGTCTACATAGGTTGTCATTAATATAACCTATGTTTGAAGATTGATGGTACATATTGTATTGATGGCATGCACAAGGAGTGTTTCCCTTAGACACAAGTATTGCACAGATGCTACTATTGTCACATAGAATTGCACCCTGCCTGGAGAGAGTCCAAGCATTCTAGTGACACAATGGGAATGATCTCGAAGTGTGGGACCTTGCGAACTAAGATCAGACCTCTGGAGAAGGCCATCTTCCTCTCTCTAAGCCTATTACTTAGAGGAAAATATCTAAACCTAGTGCTAATGCTGCAGGGGAAAAGGGGGAGAAGGAAACTCAAATGGAAATAAAGTGATACACCAGGTTGAATAAAAGAACCCTCACAGAACTGAAAAAAATGCACAAAATGACTAGATACAACCAATAAACATACACAGGTCAAGCTGATTTTAACATAGGCAAGGAGAAAGAGATGATTAGAAGGAATTAAACATTCACAAACACATCATTCTTAGATCACATAGAGTCAAAATAGCATGAAGAGGTAAAATAACCAACATGTATTTAATCAGAAGGCAAGGCTACAGTAGAGGAATGCTCTGTTTGGAATCAGAAGCATAGATTACTAAATCTTCCAACCACCTTTACATCTCATGTTTATGCATATATAGCATTTTGCAATTGACCTAAGTCGATTACAATCAATTCTCTCCATGGGCTCTGTCAGAAAATATCATCGCTAGAAGGGACGTCCACCTGCAAGAAGTTATGGCGTGGAAAATGAGAACAGAGCAAATGAGAGATATTTCTGGTCATCAATGTGAAAAGCTGAGTTGTTTGATCTACAGCAATGAATGCTACAAATATCTGGAAAGGGTAGGTGAGGAATCAGATTTGCATTGCACACAAGCAGGATGTAAACCCTTAAACAAAGTTTTACAGCACTGTAGATTCCTGAGTCCTCTAAATCCAGCATCTGATCACTTGAATTTACTGAATGATTGGGCCCTGCATCTGGTACAATCAGCCCCTTGTATATTTCTTGTTTGGAACTACAAATTTTGAAAGCATGCCGTCAAATTTATCTTTGTCGCCATTGGAAACCGCTATTTGTATTCATACAAACATACAAAAAAAGATACACTAAAAAAAAAACCATGATGACGTCAGCATCATATAGAACTTGGGCAAAGAACAGGCCTGGATGACGTCATCATGCTATCGGGTCCTTCAAATCCTTCAATTTTGCACTTATGCGATTTCTTCATTTCTTGCATTTGGCCTATCAAATCGCTTTGCACATGTCTTTGTATCTCCCTTAGTATATACATTTGTATATGCAAATGTATATGCAATACAATTGCCAACATACAAAACTGGGCCTTTACCTTTTGCATCACCTTTTCTATATATGCCCTTGCCACATGTCATCACTCTATTGGTCACTGAGCTGAACCTGGGACCCATCACTGCATCCTCCTTATCGGCCGTTGTATATGCGACTTGAATCGCCATCTAAATCAGCCTCTGAATCTTCCTTTGAATCTACCTAACATGTGGCACTATTTGATTGGCCGCTACCCATCGCTAAACATTTGCATCCTTATCGGCCATCAGAGAGACCTCAAAATGAGCCGCCGATAAGGCATGTCTCACCAAAAAACCCTTTGTATGTGTCTTTGTACATTGCAATTGTATAAGAGATATAATCGCATGTACATACAATTGGCAGACCCCAAAGGATTATCAACCATATTTGATTCTCGAAATAGGTTCAACCTTGTATCTTTGCCTTTTTGCATATCGGCATACACATGCACTTCAACATACAATCTGTGGACCCCACCACTGAGTTTGCCAAATTTAATTTCCTAATCGGGTCCGTAATGTATATCCCTGTTGTATCTAACCTTTGTATATGCAATTGTATATGAGATATAATCGCATGTACATGCAAAGGTAGACCCCAAACTTTATAAAGCAAATCGAAACTAACATCGGGTCTGGCCTTTTTATCTTACCTTTGTATATTCCATTGTATCTTGCCTTTGTATCTTCCCTTTGTATGTTCCTTTGTATCTTTCCTTTGTATATGCATAACTTCTTTTCGATGTACATTCACCTTTGTATCCCGCCTCTTGTATCTTGTCGATGTACATTCACCTTTGCATCCTACCTTCTATATATTCCTTTGTATATTCCTATGTATCTGTGATTGTATATGTGATACAATAGATATACATACAATAACTCATACAAAGAAACCTAATACATATTCACATTGTACATGACCAAGATACAAGGAAAATGTATCTAAGATGCAACTCGACCAAATGATAGAAAACCCCTAAACAAGGATGATGTCATCATCATATACATGAAAATAGCTAAGTATAAAACTGAGAAATCTCTGTGATAGAAAACAATTGGAGACAAAAGATTTCTGAGTTTTTCTGGGTTTTCTACAAGGATTCTCAAGATGAGATTTTGGGAAATTTTGCAAGGCACAACATGGGGAAATGTAGGATTTAAGACTTTCCTCATTCTATTTAGGCTTTCTTTGATCAGATTTCTTTGATAGAAAGAGGGGGACAGGAATATTTTGGGGCAAGACAAAATATGCCAACATCTTTGGTGACCTCTCAAGGATGTTTGCCTACTAAACATCAGACCAGTGGCCTTATACATCCATTGGGCATGGAGTCAAGAAAAAGGGGCATGAAATAGGTCAACACAACTAAAACCTGCCACCAAAACACAAAAAGGGGAAAGGGCCTGCATTCTCCTAATGACAATGCAGCCTGTACAAGAGCACTTATTGAAAGGAAACCTAAAACTGAAATAAAACCTACTCTAATCCTAAACTAACCAGTCAGAGGTGACCTTAAACAAAGCCATTAACTAGTTCTTGAAAATAACTGCTCCTCCTCAACAACTTACAATATCTCACATTCTCATGAGCAGCCTCAAGGAGGTGAATAATTGACAAAAGTATAACCAATTACTACAATGAGCTTTGGAGAAAGAAAACAAGTCCACCTACCTCATGATTTTGATCATGCTTGCTAACTTGTGGTGCATGAATGGGCTGATCCCACTCATTTTGATGCTCAACTTCATGCTTAGAGGTAAGCATGACAAGTGGTGACTCCTCTTGATGTGTCTCTAGCTGGGCTAGATGCCTGATTGGGCATCCCTTTGAAGTGACATGCAAATCATCATGGTTGATCTCATGTCTCTGTTCTGATTCTTTCTCTTCTTGTTAGTCTGAAAACTCTGGCTCTTGTATCTCAATTAGAGATATGGTTGTCTCCACCTCATGAACAAGATGCTCATGATTTTCTAACTTAGGCTCAGAAAGTGAGCCATGCACATGCTCAAAAGAGAAGACCTCTCCACCAAGAAGCTGATATCCCTGCTAGATAATAAAGAACAAATCTTCAATTTGCTCTTGCCCATGTTCAGTCTCCTCATTAGTCAATGGACCATCCTCTTTCACTAGGATAGCCAGTAGTTCATCAAAGCTATCAACTCTTAGAAAACTTTTACAAACAACTGGCCCAAGCTCAAAAATCCCATTATTACTCAAAGAAGTGCCCCCAAAGTCAAGTTTTTCTTCTTCAATAAAGGAAGGCAAATGTTTAAACAATGAGGTAGCCTCTTCCAACAAACCTTCATTTGTTATATCAGCCTCAAAATCCTCTATACAACAGAAAGGAAGTTCCTCCAACCAGCTAAGACCTTGCAAATCAGCTTCATGAAAGGTTTCTTGACTTGAGAGAATGGACTCTTCTTCTTGATTTTGAATTGGTATGAGAGGATTGGCCTTTACAAGGTTTGGTATTTTGTAACTAGAATGCTTGGTCCAAGAAGGCTGCCATGGTAGAGAAGTTTGAGGCTCTTTCATAGATTCACTTTGGTTTGAAGGATGGATTTGTTTGAAGCTAGGAATAGGAGAGAGATGTTTTACTTTGAGCTCTTGCGCTTGAGTAAGCGACGGTTTTATTTGTTTCTCCTTGGCTGCAAGTTGCATGTTCAAGCATTCTTCCTCATACACCCTTCTATTTTCTGCCTCCTACTAATAACAAGAAATCTGATAGGACAACTCCTCTTGCTGCATGTTATATTGTGCTTCTCTATCTATTTCTAAAATTTGCCTTTGGAAATCTAGTAACCAACTCTTACTGCTACCCAAATCAGCATAAACTAACTAGGGAGGTTGCACGTTTGATTTAGAG
The DNA here is from genome assembly GCA_027924645.1 of Cunninghamia lanceolata. Classification (NCBI taxonomy): domain Eukaryota; kingdom Viridiplantae; phylum Streptophyta; class Pinopsida; order Cupressales; family Cupressaceae; genus Cunninghamia; species Cunninghamia lanceolata. The sequence continues at coordinate 2,496,284 of BSBN01000099.1, read as the reverse complement.
TCGAATGGGTTTCACAAGGCTGACTGTAGGAATGAATAGGCTGCAAATAAGGATAAGCAAGAGTGGTTTGAAAATGCTCCTGCTGGTAATGCTGATTATAATGAGGCAAAGAGTTGTTTGGAGGCCAAAAGTCTGAACTTTCATGAAATGGAGGAGAAAAACCATTATGGTGTTGATAACTAGACATTGCAAGGGTAAATCATGAAGCATAGGCAAGTCTAGATAACTGATTTGGAATGTATCTGGACAACAGGGCTTTGAAACACTAAGAAATGAGTTAGAACACCAAATAGAGTCACCAGGTGCTAAGAAAATAGCTTCAAATGGTAGATAACTAACAAGTAGCACCAACCTCATTAGCTACATGTAATCTGGACTACTGAAACTAGTTGATTCGTGATTAGAGTCACCATGGTGTTGTTTGTATTGCCTCCAAAGGCTGGTAATACTAGGAGAAACCCCAAATCTCTTAGTACTTTGATGAGAAGTTCATTGAACTTGTCCCACCGGGCATGCCAAAAACTATTGTCACATAGAATTGCACCCTGTCTGGAGAGAGTCCAAGCATTCTAATGACACAATAGGAATGATCTCAAAGTGTGGGACCATGCGAACTAAGATCATACCTCCAGAGAAGGCCGGCTTCCTCTCTATACGCCTATTACTTAGAGAAAAATATCTAAACCTAGTGCTAATGCTACAAGAGAAACGGGGGAGAAGGAAATTGAAATAGAAATAAAGTGATACACCAAGTTGAATAAAAGAACCCTCACAGAACTAAAAAAAAATGCACAAAATGACTAGATACAACCAATAAACATACACAGGTTAATGTGATTTTAACAGAGGCAAGGAGCAAGAGATGATTAGAAGGAATTAAACATTCACAAACGCATCATTCTTAGATCACACAGAGTCAAAATAGCATGAAGAGGTAAAATAACCAGCATGTATTTTATCAAAAGGCAAGGTTACAGTAGAGGAATGCTCTATTTGGAATCAAAAGCATAGATTACTAAATCTTCCAACCACCTTTACATCTCATTTTCATGCATATATAGCATTTTGCAATTGACCTAAGTCGGTTACAATCAATTCTCTCCATGGGCTCTATCAGAAAATATCATCGCCAGAAGGGACGTCCACTTGCAAGAAGTTATGGTGTGGAAAATGGGAACAGAGCATATGAGAGATATTTCTAGTCACTAATGCGAAAAGCTGAGTTGTTTGATCTGCAATAATGAATGCTACAAATATCTGGAAAGGGTAGGTGAGGAATCAGATTTGCATTGCACACAAGCAGGATGTAAACCCTTGAACAAATTTTTACGACACTGTAGATTCCTGAGTCCTCTAAATCTAGCATCTGATCACTTGAATTTAATGAATGATCGAGCCCTGCATCTGGTACAATCAGCCCCTTGTATATTTCTTGTTTGAAACTACAAATTTTGAAAGCATGCCGTCAAATTTATCTTTGCCGCCGCTTGAAACCGCTATTTGTATGCATACAGACATACAAAAAAAGGATACACTGAAAAAAAAACCATGATGACGTCAGCATCATATAGAACTTGGGCAAAGAACAAGCCTGGATGACGTCATCATGCTATCGGGTCCTTCAAATCCTTCGATTTTGCACTTATGTGATTTCTTCACTTCTTGCATTTGGCCTATCAAATCGCTTTGCACATGTCTTTGTATCTCCCTTTGTATATGCCTTTGTATATGAAAATGTATATGCAATACAATTGCCAACATACAAAAGCGAGCCTTTACCTTTTGCATCACCTTTTGTATATATGCCCTTGCCATGTGTCATCACTCTATTGGTCGCTGAGCTGAACTTGGGACCCATCACTGCATCCTCCTCATCAGCCGTTGTATATGTGACTTAAATTACCATCTAAATCAGCCTCTGAATCTTCCTTTGAATTTGCTTGACAAATGGCACTATCTGATTAGCCGCTGTGTTGAACCTAGGACCCATCGCTGAATATTTGCATCTTTATCGACCATTGGAGAGACCTCAAAATGAGCCGCCGATAAGCCCTGTCTCGCCGAAAAACCCTTTGTATGTGTCTTTGTACATCGCAATTGTATATGAGATACAATCGCATGTACATACAATTGGCGGACCCTAAAGGATTATCAACCATATTTGATTCTCGAAACAGGTTCGACCTTGTATCTTTGCCTTTTTGCATATTGGCATATACATGCACTTCAACATATAATCTGTGGACCTCACCACTAAGTTTACCAAATTTAATTTCCCAGTCAAGTCCACAATGTATATCCCTATTGTATCTAACCTTTGTATATGCAATTGTATATGAGATACAATCGCATGTACATGCAAAGGCGGACCCCAAACTTTATAAAGCAAATTGAAACTAACATCAGGTCTGGCCTTTTTATCTTACCTTTGTATATTCCATTGTATCTTCCCTTTGTATGTTCCTTTGTATCTTGCCTTTGTATATGTATAACTTCTTGTCAATTTACATTCACCTTTGTATCTAGCCTCTTGTATCTTGCCGATGTACATTCACTTTTGCATCCTACCTTCTGTATATTCCTTTGTATTTGTGATTATATATGTGATACAACAGATATACATATAACGACTCATACAAAGGAACCTAATACATATTCACATTGTACATGACCAAGATACAAGGAAAAATGTATTTGAGATGCAACTCGACCAAATGATAGAAAACCCCAAAACAAAGATGACGTCATCATATACATGAAAAATAGCTAAGTATAAAACTGAGAAATCTCTACGATAGAAAACAATTGGAGACAAAAGATTTCTGGGCTTTTTTGGGTTTTCTGCAAGGATTCTCAATGTGAGATTTTGGGAAATTTTGCAATGTACAGCATGGGGAAATGTAGGATTTAAGACTTCCTCTTTCTATTTAGGCTTTCTCTGATTGGATTTCTTTGATAGAAAGAGGGGGACAAGAATATTTTGTGGCAAGGCAAAATATGACAACAGCTACAAAAGAAGACTATTATATATGCTCTCCCTCAAATTTTCAAGTTGTTGCAAGATCCGATATACTTCAGAATATGTTCTTAGTGTATTTTTATAAGAGTTTTGATTACTCTGGATCTGTATTTTACTCTGCACTTTACCGATATTGGAGATATGAGTTGCGGATTCGAGGACAGGAAGCTAATGGTATTGTGAATGTATGTTTCAAATTTCATATCATTTGGACTTATGGAAGAGTATTTTTGTTTTAGGAGTTTGGAAAATGGGGCTTCAATGCTTAAACAATCATAAAAGAGAATGTATTCTGCTCCGTATTTCTTTGAAATTGTAGATAAAGCTTTGTAGTTTGGAAAGAAGGTGTATTCAGGTGTTTTATATGTTATATCCAAGTATCAAGTGTTTTAGTTCTCTGCAAAACATTTTTGCAGTATTAAAAGGCATAACAGTGTATCCGGCCCAGTGTAAAGGAACAATTTTTTCAATATTCTATCAGTGGTTGTGGCATGAATTTTTGGTAATGCTTTCAAAGACTATAATGATTATATCCTTCTCCGCATGTTGATATTTTGCACTCCTTCTCTACCGCATAGCTCTTTGAAGGCCGACCAGGATTGTTAATCACACTTTTCATCTAAAGGTATTTTTGGTGCCAACCTAATTGAGGCTTTATAGTATTGCAAGGGATATATATACAAGAAAAATGGTCATTTTTGAAGTGAATGGGTAAGCAGAAATGAATATAAAGCATGAAATACGCTAAGTCGGTATAATGGAGTGATGGTATAGAAAAGGGGGACTGCAACAATAGCATAAGTCAGATGCTTCTTTGCAAGCAGTTCATATCTATGTTTTCATTGTAATTTTCATGTATCCTACTATCAGATAGTGAGTCTCTTCATCCGGTCTTTGTATCATGCTCTAAGGTTGTAGCCCTAGTTTGCAAGTCAATAGGGAGTAACAACTTCCTTGGGTTGTAGCCTTAAAACAAAGTTGTAAATCTTTATAATAGTGAGCATTATATATTGTGAGCTAACACTCACCGTGGTTTTTCCCATTTTGATTTTTCCATGTAAAAATTGTGGTGTTATTGTTTTGATTGATGTGGTGCATGCTTTACTTTCAATTCTCTAAGTAATTTGATTTAATCTAGAAATGAAGTAGTTAAATTTTTGTATAGACTAATTTACCCCCCTCTCAGTCTCCGGATGTGTTCATCAATTGGTATCAGTGCCAAATACCTTTCATAAGCCTAACAACTGAGGTAGATCCTACATTTGAACACATGGAACCTGAAGTAGTGCCTAATGATATATTTACTCCATAACCGAATTTAGAGTCAATGGAACCTGAAGGTTAGGACTTAAATCTAGATGAGGTAAACCTTGAAGGAGAACTCCAGTCAACTCTTAATAATTTGGATGAAGCAAGAGAATTGAATATGAAATATGAGGTCATTCTTGAAAAATTAGAGGAGAAAATTGACAAACTGAAGACATAAGCTAGAAAATAAAAGAGGAAATTAGCAAACTGAAAGCTCAGATAGAAGAAGAAAAAGAATGTGGGGATAACCTCAAGAAGGTAGAAGAAATGATCTCTGATTTGAAAGTCAAAATTGAAGAAGACAAGAGGATTGAAGATTGCTTGAATACCAAGCTCACTGAGAAAGAAAACGAATGTTCAAAACTTGAAGAAGAAGTTGTCACTCTGAGAAAAGAACTGGAAAAAGCAAAATAACAAATTGACAAGGGGTTAAACTAAAAGGAGGTTTTGTAATTCTTGATGAATTGATTAACTCTAAAAAGCCATCAAAAGAAAAATCTAGTCTTGGTTTTGAAAAAAAGAAAATTCCTATAACTAGTACATCTACAAACTTATATGATAATTTCAAAGCAGAAGGAAAATCTAAAATAAAGTAAGAAAAAGCTTGCACTAAAAATCCTAAGAAGAATGCCTCCATAGATGTAAAAGAATATGGATTCACTCAAGTTAGGAGACAAAGAAGATTCAGAGGTCCTCCACTTGCAAGACAACCTACTCCTACTAGTTACTCTCAAGCTTTCAATGGTAATTGCTATGCTTGTAATAAGATTGGTCACAAGGTTGTTGAATGTAGGAGTAAGATGAATCAGAATTCATTTAGGCCTCCAAGGTACAATGCGGTGAACTCTCATTTATTTCATGGTTTATTTTTTCCTACAATAAATATGGACATAAGGCTATTAACTGTAGATCTAAGGAAAGAAGAAACAACTACAAGAGAAATAATTCCTTCATGTCTCCCACGTATAATGCTAGGTTCTCTCATTCCTTTTATGGATACTGCTTTGTATGCAACAAGTTTGGTCATAGGGCTATTGATTGTCAATCCAAGGCCAATCACAATAATTATAGGAATAAAAATACCAGTGCATCACCAAAATATAGTGAGGTGTGCTACAAGTGTAAAGGTTTTGGACACAAAGCAAAATTTTGCAAAAATGGTTTCAAGAAACCATTCGGTCAGCACCAAGAGATGGCAAAAGAAAAGAAAGTCAAACAGGTGTGGAGAAAGAAACCAAAGAAGACTCATGGCATAAGGTTGGAAGATACATTACTTATGCCTGGGGAAGAAGATTTCATTGTTGATTAAAAATAAATGGCATGGGTCAGGGGGAGAAATTCAGTGTAAATTAGCTTAATCCCCTGATTTGTTGAGGCTTCTCTTAACAGAAGTGGGTCATAAAAAATAACTGACATGGAACCCTCTAGGGAGGACACATGAAAAGCAATGAAGTTTCATATCCCCAAAACTCTAGAGAATAAGCTTTCAATGCGGCAGATTGCGGAATGATTTAGGGTTTTAGTGATAGAGCATCCACCAAAAGGAAGTGCATTTATGACAAAAAGTTGGATTTATTTATGTGATTGTCATATGATTTGGTCTCATTTTGCATTCAAATCTTTTGAAGATCTTTGCTAAGGAGAAAAAGGAACACTTGAAACGGTTAGTATCTTGAAGCAGCAAAGTGTAAAAGAAAAACCCTTGCAACGAGTTTAGAGGTATTCATCAAATTGCTTAATCTTCATTCTTGTTATCACATTTGTTTATGATGGCTGCCCCTTTTACCCCTCAATTGATCAACATTGTTGATGAACCCCAACCAAAATACAAGAAATATCTATATAAGGCAATGGAAGTCAACAAAAATGGAGCATTATCTAATGTTCATACATTTGTGGTATATACAGAAGATGTTAGAATATATTCATGTAAAATTGGATGAGATAAACCATGTCAAGTTTGAAACCCTAAGATACAACCTATTCGATGATGATGATATCCATTACAAATGCTAGTATGTCAACATTGGAGCAAAACAATTGGATGTGTTTAAAGATCTTCCAGAGTTTTGTAATGAGCATAACTAGGTTAGGTATATCCTTAGTAGAATTCATGATGAATTCATGTAACTTGAAAAACCCTACCAGATAACAAAAGAAGCTATTAGGGCTGTAACAGGTTTATGTTCCACTGGACCCATACTACAGCTAAAATCAATCAAAAATGAAAAAGTCACTAAATTGACAAGTGGCAAATTTGACAAGTGGGATTTAACAATTGATGACATTATTGACCCTAGTGTGAGATATGTAGCAATGGGCATTCCATACAAGGTGTATTACTCCAATAGAGAGGGATCTACAACTGCTACAACAATACACACTGCCTATCAAATGGATAAGGAGGGTAAGGATCTTCACTTATGTGAAGTCATGAAGGATCAATTACTAGAGAACCTGAGAAGAACAAAGGAGACTGGCTACAACTTTAAGTATGGCTCCTTGGTCATTTGCTTGGCATTTTATTTCATGAATGAGTTACCTAGATATAAAGGAAAAATATGGCAACAAGATAGGCCTATAGCATCACAGATTAAAGAGTGTATGAGAAGCTTTGATTCACAAAGATGTAGAACTATCTTCTGGGGATTTTTCAAAAACTTTCAAACTAAAATGCACAAAAGGCATAGAATTTCTTCTGATTTGGTTAGAAAATACAAAGATGAAATAACATTTCTTGTGGATAAGGATTTTTGCTACATGGTAGCAATTGAGCCGAGGACTTCATGGATTCCTAAGCTTCCATATGAAGTACCTAATGAGGAAGTTAAGGCTTATGCAGGGATCTTGCTAAGTCAGCCTAAAGACCTTAAAGGCGAGAGATTTGAAACATATGAAGAGATTTAGGACAAATTATGCAAGAAAAGGTTGAAGAAGATGTAGAGAAGAACAAAGAAAAGTTGTTCCAAAAGGTTGGTATCCCACCAGTAGGTTTCACTACTTAGAATGTTGTGGAATATGTTGTTCCACCTACCACTAAGCATTCAACACCAATAAGGTCAGGTAGAACTACTTCTCAATCTGCTACCACTAGTCTACAACCTACCTTTTCTGCAAGGAAAACCTCTACTAGACATACACATGTTTTAGAGATTTAGACACAGATGAAATCCAAGGGTAAACAACAAGAGAAGAAGAAAGAAAATGTTGTGGAGGGGATCGATAGTGATGAAGAAGAAGAAGTAATTTCAAAAAAGTAGAAGAAAGGAGAACAAAAAAATCAACCAAGGGTCAAGGTGAAGACCAAAAGGAAGATGAAACAAGGTGTTAAAGCAGGTGAAGAAGAAGAAGAAGAAGAGGATCTAGCTCCCCCGCTCAAGAAGAACAAGAAGAGGGCCACCTAGGTACCAACACCTCCTAGAGAACTATATCTCTAGATGCAATCTACAATGCCATTATTTGTTTCAATTTGTTTGATGAAACTATGAAACTTCATCTGGGAGCTCCTCCTGAGGATCAAGCCACTACTGAAAAGGCAATTGCTATGTATATGATGAGACACAACAAGTCTCTTGATGAAAATTTTCCCAAAGTATCAGAAAGTTTATAGAAAGCTCTAAGAAGGGATAGAGAAGGAGCCGTTGTCCTAGATGAGAAAATCAAACAAGAAGCTTTGGATAAAGTTGGTGCTTCCCTGTCTGGGAAAGAAAAAGAAATTTTGATTCAAAGGCAAGCCCAAGAGCTCATAACAAAGCATAGAGTAGATACTCTTATGCAGAATAGAAAGGAAGACATTGAAAATATTACAAAGAAAACTGAGGAAATTACTCAGAAGATACTTGGAGAGGTAAGAGAAATAGAGAATGTGGAGTAGCCACATGATTCTCCACCACAATCACCACATCAAGTTGTTACATCTTCTCTGCAGAATATAGAACAAGTTGGAGAGGAGAAGGATGATGAAAATGTGCAAGGAGATGTGAACACTACTACTGAGGAAAATGTTGAATCTGATTTGTAGAACAATGTTAAGGAAGGTGAAGAGGAAGGAAGATAGAGTAAGCAAATTTCTAAGAAAAATGAACAAGTTGAAAATACTGTGGACAATACTCCTCCGGAAAACACTGAGTATAGTGCCAAGGACAAAGAAGATAAAGGGGCACATGATGATGTACATTCTGGTAATGATATGGACAATTCCCCTCCAAAGAACATAGAATCACATAATGTCATTGATTTGGGAAAGGAGCAAGTGAATACAGATGCTGGGAGCTTTGCTCATGATTCAATAGTCTCCCCAATTGACTCCATTAAACAATTCTTGGCACAACAAAGATAGATTCAGTATGTTGCTTCTCCACAATTATTCCAGTTACCTACTCTAGATGGACAAATTAATTTGTCCAATATTTCTCCTTTGTGGAAGCTTCAATTGGGAAATGTATTCCAAGCCACTGCTCAAGAAGAAATTTCACAGTCTCAAGTAGAAGGAAATGAGCTTCTAGAAGAAGCAATGAGAGCCATTCAGAAAGTGGTACTGAAAGCTAAGCGAGATGCTTCCCTAATTCCTGCTCAACAAATGAAACAACTACTAGAGTCATTCAACAATCACTCTACAATTTTGGAAAAAGAAGCTGAGAAAAAGGTATTGGAACAAATAAATAATAAGATATTGACAGCTCTATTAGAAAAATGTTCCAATGCACATAATATATTGGCAAACAGTGTAAGGAGCATTCAAAATGCTCTAGAAGAAGCAAATGTATTATATCAATTTTTCCTAACATGGCCTATGACAACAAAGGGTCTAAAAGACCAAATTGATGGCCTTGAGTTTCAGATATCCAATATTTTTGTAACATATGAAACTTTAAAGGATAAAAATGGAGAATTAAGGGCTCAAATTGAAAAATCTCATGCACTCATCAAACAACTTTAAAGTCAAAAAGAACAAACCAAGGACCAAATAAGTCAACTGAGAGAGATTGTTAGCTTCAGAATGGCAACACTAACATGAATGCTGACATAAGCTGATAAGGTACTCCAGATGGCAGTTGTACCATCTTTAGTAGAAGAAGAAAAAGAGTTATATCTACAAATCATTGGGTAGGCACAAATACTTACTTCTGCTAAGAAACATTGGGACTCTGCACTACTGCATCTGAAAGTAATCTACAAGAACATTCTTCCTACCACCAAGTAAGGCTTACTCCTTTTTGTTTATATCTTGATATAATGTACATATGAAGAAGAATAAAAAATATCAATTTTGTGTTCATAGATCCAATTCTGGGATAATATAAGATACCTCTTAGGGGGTGTATACACAAAAATGGCTCAAGTCGAATCAAATAAATATTTTATAGTTATTTAATTCTTATTCCTATATCAATAAATAAATATCATAATTTATTTATTTGGTTCACATTCATCATATTCTTCTAACAAATTACATTCCTAAATTCCTCTAATGTCATCTCTAATTAAATAATCCTAAATTATTTAATTATTTCCTCTAAGACAAAGTCCTATGTCTAAAATCCACATCATCCCATCCTTATCATCTTCCACATCATTGGACACCTCATCATGTTGCTCCAAAAATTAAAAATTATTAATATTTAATTAGTCATTTATCCCCTCAACATGTGCCCTATTTCTTCTCAACCATCAAACATGGTCAAAGATACTTGTCTCCTAAATCCTATATTCCCTCTCACATTCCAACAACCAAAGACTTCTTCCTCTGTGTTCTTCTCATGATTCTCCACCTTTGTCTCATTGGTCCTTGTGAGCATCATGACATGTGGCTTATGGTTCCACATATTCCTCTACCTTGTAATCGTAGTAGGAACATCTTCCACCTTTATCTCCCTTATCCCAACCAATTTGATCTTGACCGTACATGTGACAAGACTTATTCTCCACCGTGGATCTTTTGACACTTGGATTGGACCTCTCCTTGGCCTATAAAAGTAAGCTTCTCACCTTCATTTCATCAATCACAAGAGCTATAGTACTTACATGTTGTAGAAATTCCATCAAGTATCTAAGCGTACCTTTGGCGCCCATTTGCATATCCATATCATAATCTCCATTGTTGCATTATCATCTAGCTTCATAGTATCATTTAGTTGCATAATCATTATCCTCATTATCAATATCATGGCTTTTATCATTAGCTTCACATCATCATCATTAGCATAGTCTTACATTGTAGGTTTGTTTACATTGCATTTGAATCCACAATTCCATTCATCTCATTGTCATCTTGAAAAGAAAAGAAGTACAATTATGAGAGCAACATCATTATCAATAAGATCATTGAGAAGATGGGAGATAATGGAACGCACGGGATAAATTAGTTTGCAAGGTATAATTCATGTTTTCTCTATTTTTCCTAGTTTCATTGGTGAATTGAATTTGAGTAGGAATTTAGAGTAATTGTGGTATCTTATTAGGTTCTTACAGTTGTTTCAAATTATCAATCACATTTTGGTGCCCACTGTGGGGCCTTGCCCCATTTTTAACTTCCAAATTTGTGTTTTTGGTGTACGTAAAGTCCTAACAAGTCATTTTTGTGCATTTGAGTTCCAGACCTACGCATCTGTGACAAAATCAAAGCCTATAGGAAGAAAATTACCACACCTATGCATTTGATCATTTCTACTACGCATCTAACACTTTTTCTTGTGCATACAAATTTTGCTGTGCATCTAACACTTTATGTTGCACATTTGTCTTTCTATGCATATAACTCATTCTGTTGCACATCTGTCGTCTATTTCTATGCATTTGAAATTAGTTAGTTTTAGTATAAGTCTTTTGATAATCTTGGAGCTAACTTTTTGTTGCAGTTGTCATTGATCATTAAAGGGGTGTGCTCAAACTATTGATAAAGTGTTTTTGCAGGTTTAGAGATCGGTTTAGACATCATTTACTCATACATTGATAATCTAGTGGCATCTAGTTTAGATTTGGAGTAACTCTATCTTGCATGCAAATCATCACATAGTCTAATTTAGGAGGAGTAACTCTGTCTTGCATACAAATCATCACATGTAGTCTAAATTAGGAGGTTAATTAGATAAATTTTACATACAAATCATCACATTGTCTAAATTATGAGGTTAAATTGGACAAATTTTGCATACAATCTTGCATACAAATCATCACATAGTCTAAATTAGGAGGTTAATTGGACAATTTTGCATACAATCTTGCATAAAATCTTTCATACAATCCAAACATAGCATAAATAGGGGGAAGTAATTTCATTCTTGCATGCAATCATAACATAGTTTAATTTAGAGGCTAAATTTGACTATCTTTTCTTTTAAGTTATCATGCAAATATGACATCTTGTGTTGTTAGATTAGTCACACTTAGCTTAATCTAGGCAGTTAATAAACAAGTGTTTGTTATGCTTGCAAAGGTGATAGGTATATGCTCTCCCCTTGCAACATCTTGGGTGATCAAAAAGATAGACTCATCTATCATTTCTTGTTTATCCTTTAGAAAGGCCTGCTTTTGGATTGCGCTTCATCCAAAAGGGACGACCTTCAGCAGAACTTTCCTTTGAACCACTATATAAATGGGATAAGGCAAAATCCAAGTCCTAACCAGCGTCATCCTTGCCTTACAGTGCCAAATCGAAAAGAGGTGTACTAACACTTTGTGAAAATTATTTTCTCATTGTGTGAAGTATTTAAAACTCTTAGTAGGATTTGTTAAAGCTTTTAGTAGCTTGTTGCATGCTCGCAAGGCATTGGTCCCTCAAAGTTACTAAGAACTATTTGTTTTAGAGGCCAAAATCCCTTTACTTGTTGATGTAGGAGGTCAGACCTCTGAAGTCACCCAACGTTTTCACTATTCATGTGTAGAGGAAGAAATTCCTCTTATAGGGGAATGAAACTTGGTGTGCCCGAGAAATGTGTGCCATGTAAGGGGGAGCCAGCACCACCAAGTTTCTAGTTGTCTGCCTTGTTTAAGTGGCTAGAGAAATCCAAGTTGGGATTCAACAAGTAGTATCCTTTCTTGCATAGGATTGTACATGTCTTCAAATTTGTGTTAAACACTAAATATCACAAGAAAACATCACATTGTATTGTCTGTTGTGTTTTCTTGCCTAAAAATAGAGAAAATCATCATAAGAAAAAAATTAGGTTATCTTGAAAAAAAAACGTGCCAAAAATGAGCAAAACTTGATCAAAAACAGAGTTATTTGAGCATACCTATGCATTTGCAACTTCCCATTGTGCATCTGATAAATCCTACTATGCATATACTTCTGTAGCGCATATAAAACATCTTGCTACGCAAATAAATAATATTGTCATGCATCTAACATTACTGTGCATCCAAACAACAGAACTATGCATATAATCAAAAGAACTGTGCAATTGCACCATGTTCCTACGCATCTAAACCTGTGCATCCACAACAATGAGTTGTTCCTAAGGTTTTGAGAAAAAATAAAATCAATTTTGGACACCCATTTCTGCTTAGAATTCACTTGAGAAATCATTTTAACCATAAAAATGTGTCCCATACAAAATGTTCAAACATTTCACGTACATCCCATATCTAGCCTTTCCAAAATCAAACAAAAATAACTTTTCCCAAAGGTGCCATTGAGATCTTCCTATTCAAACAAATAATCTAGTTAGTTTCCCTATCAGGATCAATCATCCTTTATCTAGGAACTACACCAAACATCTTGACAAGGTTAGTCTACGTCAATAGTGATTTCTATCATCCCTATTTGACTTACTTTGGATCAACACTTTGATAGCTATACACCATAGCTCAAGACCATTGTTTGAACAAAGAATCAAAACACCACCTTTAGAAAATCTTATCACCAACACATTCAATCCAATCTTTCACCCCAAACTACACCATATAAAAAACATCACTCATATCTACAAGTCTCTCATCCAACTTCATTCATATCACACTCTTGTATGGTTGAAACTAGGTCTCAAGCCAAAAGAAGAAAGGAAATGGATTACACAAATAGTAGTGTACACTCTTCTAGTGATGGAGAGGAAGAAATCAACCAAGAAGAACTTGATAAATGCTTACAAGATCCAAAATTTTAAAAATTGTTGGATAAGGTCATAGCAACAGATCCTCACAAATACTTCCTCTTACTTGCACAACAAGGGGCCAAGCTACCCGCTGATTTTGACATTTCAAAATTGAGAGCAACAACCTCATCATACGAAATAGAAGCTCCCAAGAATGAAAAGGCTAAAGATATGTCAAATCCTTTAGATACACTCACACAACAGATCCAAGCCTTACAACAACAACTTGTGGACCTACAAATAGGAACTTCCACAAAACATTACTCATTAGAGGATATATCTCCATATCCTTTTGACAAAAGCTTAGTCATGGTACCTTTCCCTTAGAGATTTGAAGTCCCTAAATTTGACAAATATAGGGGGAAAGGTGATCCATGTGACCACATTAGAGAATTTAGTGTTGCATGCTTAGAAGTCGCCCATAATGAGACATATCTTATGCGACTCTTTCCACGTAGCCTAGGAGGTCAAGCTATGGAGTGGTTCTCTCGTCTACCTCCCAGAATCTGAACATTCAATGAACTAGTGGACAAGTTTGTCACTCACTTCTCTTACAACATTGAACATGAGATTTCAATGTTAGATCTATGCAATAATAAACAAAAGAGTGGAGAATCTTTCACCACTTTCTTACAAAGATGGAGACAACTTACTAGTAAATGTCCTTATCATATTCCCAAAAAGCAAATGATTGAAATGGTTGTCTACAACTTGAACACGGAGTTAAGCTATCAAATAAAAATCCAATGTCCTACTTCTTTTAGCAAGGTCATTGAGATGGGATTACTTATTGAGAAAGCTTTGATAGAAAAAGGACAAATAAAAATCTATAAGGATATCCCTAGTTCAAGCAACAACACAAATAAATTGAGGTTTTGGACTAAGAACAAGAACATTGTAAATGATGGAGTTGTAGATGCAAAACGTGTGATACCAAAACAACATATTCTAAATGTATCAAGGCCACACAACAATGCACCTTCAAACAAACCACAAACAATGAACCAAGACCAACAAACTTTCCTCCTCACAAAAAATTTACACCATTGGGGGAATCAATTGAATATGCCCTAAGGAAGCTCATAGAAAGCAACCTCATAATGCTTCCTACAGTAAGAGAAAATGAACCCAAGTTTAAACCCTCTTGGTGGAATGATTCTAACTTTTGTGAATTCCATAGAAGCAAAAGCCATAAAACCAATGATTGTCAACGACTAAAAAACACCATCCAAGACTTGATAGATCGAAGAGATATATCAATTGATGGACATACATCCAATGATGAACATGTGGCATTCAAGAATCCTCTCCCTAACTATGAGAAGGGAGGTCCCTCTAAACAAAACAATAATGGTGGTATCAATGCCAAATACACAAATGTATCATATGCATATACCGTTAACCACATCTCTAAAAGTGACTCACATGTAAATGTGATTACTATTAATAACAAGCCTGATTGTAATGTTACCACTCGTCATGGAACAATTACTCTCCAAGGGGCTCCACCTAAACCATCTTCCATATCCAATCAGTATAATGTCCTAGACCAACTCCAAAAGAAACCTGCACATATATCTATTTTGGAGCTTTTTCATCACTCACCATCCCATAAGGCTATCCTAGAAAAATCTCTATTGGAAACTATTGTGCCAACAAATCTTGACCAAGAACAATTTCAAGCCATGGTAGGACATCTCACTACACCCCATTTCCTATCTTTTACCAAAAAAATATGACATGTCCATTACTCAACCTCACAATGCATCTCTTCACATCGAATCCCCCATTCATAAACACAGAATAAAATGGGTCCTTATAGATGGAGGGGTAGGTTTAAATATATGCACACTAAAATTAATCCTTACATTGAAGTTCTCCGAGAATGCTTTTGATCCAAAGAAGAAGATCACAATCAAGGCATATGATGAGGAAGAAAGAACCTCTAAAGGCACTATTGTTTTGCTAATATGAGTTGGGCTGGTAAAGAAAGACATGGTTTGCCAAGTCCGTGACATGCAACTAGCCTACAATATTCTCCTTGGCTGACCTTGGATAAATGCAATGAAGGTCGTACCATCCACCTATCATCAATGTATAAAGTTTCCCTATAACGGCCAAGAGATTACTATCCAAGGTGATCCTAATCCATTTCAATACTGCAACACCATCAAACCAAAGCCTAAGGTTGTCATACCTACCAACCATGCAACCTCATCCTCTACAGCCCTTGTTGACCCAAGTTCAATACCTTTTACATCCAAAACCGCCGAACTAAAAGTTAAGCTCAAAGATAAAGGGATAGGAGAGTATTCCATTGAACAAACCTTTCATCTTGCACAACTACCCCTATCACCCAAGTCTTATGAAAAACCATCTATGAACAAACCACAGTCATTAAAGACTCCTAAAGGTCCTTTTATCAAATGGGGTAATCTATCAGATAAAAGTGATGAGAAAGATGTCCTTCAATGGCTATACAAAGAAGAAGATATGGAATCCAAGCCACAAGATCAACAACCCCAATTACAAATTGATCAATATGACCCAAGTTTTACTATCTTGTAGAGAATGGGATATAATGGTCATAGTTGTTAGAATCTGAAAAGATTATTAACCCATAAAACTAGTGCAAAAGAATAGATATTAAACTATGAATGCAAATGATACAAAATCAAAATAGCAACAAAGAGTTAGTCTCCAAGAGAGTAATGCAAATGCTAGAAGCAAAATAGCATTAAGAGGATGCAAAAGCAAAAGATACAAAATACAAGCTAGGTGGCATGCTTATATAGACTAGGGAGAGGGAGGAGGTGGCAACACTGACCAATGAGGAGCAACCATCTATCGGACTAAAGATAGCAAAGTATCTTCCCAAGATAGCTAATGGATGCTCACATGTAGGAAAGTGACACCTCGCAACCACTCACCTAATAAGACATGCTTTATTAACCTAAGCGAGATTAATAGAAGTTTAGGAAAAACCTAGGAATATAGGGAAAAAATAAATAACCCACTAGGAAATAAAAACCTACACTAACACCCCCCATAAGCGAAGCTTAGGTGGATGTAGAAATGGGTCCTAGCAAATCAAGCCTGATGAGGTACCAATGTACATAAAATTCCTTCTTAAAGAGAGAGAAAAGCCCCCCCCTAAAAAAAAAAAAAAATAAAGAGAGAAGAGACCCCCCAAAGTAGAGAGAGTGAAAGAGACTATGAAACCCCCCACAACAAAGTAGTTCCTATTCCAAAAGAGGATGCCCATATATGAATGTTGAAGATGATCCATTTGTGGCAAATGACATTTCTCCCCTTAGGAAGAAACAACTCCAATGGTGAATGTTGAAGTAACTCCCACTCAAAGAAGCAAGGTGAGGAAGGAAGCCTCATGATGTATCCTATCTCAAAACTCTGCTCAAGTGTCTCCATGTGAATATTAGAAGATGCCTCAATGCACGAAGGTAGAAGCAATCCAATCCCATGTGTAGAACCAGGAGGTACAAGATCCAAAGACAAGGAAGATGGGATAAAAGTGATGAAATGACTGTCTTCAAAGAGGAGTTGAATGTCCTCAAGAGTGTCATCTAGATCTGAAATGTGAGACTCTACAAGAAAACAAGAGATGTTTGGTAGAAATTGGTCCAAATGAAGTGAATCTAAAAGACAAATATGATCCTACTGCAAAGAATCACTGGAAGCCCTCAAAGAAGGCTCTCTAAACTCTGTAGTAATAGCAGGTGTAAGGACAAAAGAACTGTCATGAAAGAGGAGAGATAACCCCTCAAACGTGTCCTCTAAATCTAAAATGTGAGACTCTACAAACAAAGATGCAATGTCTGATAGATAGGAATCCCAATGAGGCAGACTAAAATGATCCTGCTACAAAAAACCACTGGAAGCCCTCAAAGAAGCATCTTTGGAATCTGATGAAGCAATAGGTACAATAGGAATGTCCTTAACTATAGATGGGGCATCAATGTATGTCAACCAAATAGATTGATCATCCCATGAGGATGTGTCCACACAAGAAGGGGCAACAGAAGTCTTAGTATCATCCACAAGAGCCTGGTCATCCAAGGAACCATCACTATCAAATAAAGATCCAAAGTCTCAATACAACTGCTGGATGATGGTCCAAGTAGTGAAAGGGCACTCAACGT
Organism: Cunninghamia lanceolata; assembly: GCA_027924645.1. Classification (NCBI taxonomy): domain Eukaryota; kingdom Viridiplantae; phylum Streptophyta; class Pinopsida; order Cupressales; family Cupressaceae; genus Cunninghamia; species Cunninghamia lanceolata. The sequence goes on along the minus strand of BSBN01000099.1, from coordinate 2,478,705 downwards.
GCTCTATGTGATGTAGAATATCCTCAGAAATAGTAATACATATTAGTCCATAGACCATGTCATTATTGTTAAACCATGCATCCTTCTATTCATAGTCACTTGGCTCAGGAAAGAGTCCAAGGAGATGGGGTAATAGATCCTGCTCAAGGTAGTGATTCTTTACCCCTTGTTTCCAAGACAAATAGTTCTTTGAGGTTAGCTTAACAACAGAATGATGGAAAAGCAAAAGATACAAATTACAAGCTAGGTAGCATGCTTATATAGACTAGGGAGAGGGAGGAGGCGGCAACACTAACCAATGAGGATCAACCATCTATCGGACTAAAGATAGCAAAGTATCTTCCCAAGATAGCTAATGGATGCTCACATGTAGGAAGGTGACACCTCGCAACCACTCACCTAATAAGACATGCTTTATTGACCTAAGCGAGATTAATAGAAGTGTAGGAAAAACCTAGGGAAAAAATAAATAACCCATTAGGAAATAAAAACCTACACTAACACCCCCCATAAGCGAAGCTTAGGTGGATGTAGAAATGGGTCCTAGCAAATCAAGCCTGATGAGGTACCCATGTACATAAAATTCCTTCTCAAAGAGAGAGAAAAGCCCCCCCCCCCCCAAAAAAAAAAATAGAGAGAGAAGAGACCCCCCAAAGTAGAGAGAGTGAAAGAGACTATGAAACCTCCCACAACAAAGTAGCTCCTATTTCAAAAGAGGATGCCCATATATGAATGTTGAAGATGATCCATTTGTGGCAAATGACATTTCTCCCCTTAGGAAGAAACAACTCCAATGGTGAATGTTGAAGTAACTCCCACTCAAAGAAGCAAGGTGAGGAAGGAAGCCTCATGATGTATCCTATCTCAAAACTCTGCTCAAGTGTCTCCATGTGAATATTAGAAGATGCCTCAATGCATGAAGGTAGAAGCAATCCAATTCCATGTGTAGAACCAGGAGGTACAAGATCCAAAGACAAGGAAGATGGGATAAAAGTGATGAAATGACTGTCTTCAAAGAGGAGTTGAATGTCCTCAAGAGTGTCATCTAGATCCGAAATGTGAGACTCTACAAGCAAACAAGAGATGTTTGGTAGAAATTGGTCCAAATGAAGTGAATCCAAAAGACAAATATGATCCTACTGCAAAGAATCACTGGAAGCCCTCGAAGAAGCCTCTCTAAACTCTGTAGTAATAGCAGGTGTAAGGACAAAAGAACTGTCATGAAAGAGGAGAGATAACCCCTCAAACGTGTCCTCCAAATCTAAAATGTGAGACTCCACAAACAAAGATGCAATGTCTGATAGATAGGAATCCCAATGAGGTAGACTAAAATGATCCTACTACAAAAAACCACTGGAAGCCCTCAAAGAAGCATCTTTGGAATCTGATGAAGCAATAGGTACAATAGGAATGTCCTTAACTATAGATGGGGCATCAATGTATGTCAACCAAATAGATTGATCATCCCATGAGGATGTGTCCACACAAGAAGGGGCAACAGAAGTCTCAGTATCATCCACAAGAGCCTGGTCATCCAAGGAAACATCACTATCAAATAAAGATCCAAAGTCTCCATACAACTGCTGGATGATGGTCCAAGTAGTGAAAGGGCACTCAGCGTGCTCTATGTGATGTAGAATATCCTCAGAAATAGTAATACATATTAGTCCATAGACCATGTCATTTTGTTAAACCATGCATTCTTCTATTCATAGTCACTTGGCTCAGGAAAGAGTCCAAGGAGATGGGGCAATAGATCCTGCTCAAGGTAGTGATTCTTTATCCCTTGTTTCCAAGACAAATAGTTCTTTGAGGTTAGCTTAACAATAGAAGGATAGAAATAACTGAAATCCATGATGAAGCCCCAAAATGATTACAATAACCCCATAAAAGATGTGACTCAAAGAAAGCACATAAGACACCCCCTTTTTCACTCAATCAAGGAACCCCCCCAAGAAAATATGATTTGGCATTTTATATTAGTGCATTTATAATTGCTACTAGCAAGAAATACTAAGTGGTCTTGATTTAATGCATTACAAAACCCTCATGAAGAGCATATGCTTAAAATACAACTTTGGCACAATACACAGAGAAATAAACAACACCACTGTGATCTACTCAAAAAATCATACACTTTCAAAAAAAGAATCGCCTTGATACGAGGTCGTATGTGAAAGTAATGGTCCTCCGAAGTTCCCAAAATGAGAATTGTGTAGTGTTACGATTGAGAATCTGCAATTTCTAAAAAATCTCTGCAACAAAATCAAAAAATGTCTGCACTAGTGCATAGAACACGAAAAAATAGCCAAAATCAGAAAAACATTCATAGGAAACTGAGTCCATATGAGCAAGAACGAAGCATTTAAAAACTGCCTTCAAAACTACAATTGCCAACAGAGAGGGGTCTTTCTGTAGCTTTTTGAGTTTTTTTCTGCAAAATATATGAGTTGCATGCAAAAACTAAAACATACCCAAATGGTTTTTCTATGTTGCGAACAAAACCCAAAAGGCATTTTTCTTTCTAATGTACAGAAGATGTGGATCTAATATAAACAAAATGCCTTTAGCAACAAAAAATGACCCTAGCAACCAAAAAATGACATGCAAAGGCTGAATCAGCTACCTAAGACAAGAAATGGCATGCTGGAACCTGCAATGTTGATTGAAAACATCAAATATGCAAGCTAGTTGTCAGATTTGAGCTTGAAACCCCAGTTCCACAACTATGTATGATGATCTCTGATTTCGGTGAAATGAAAGCCAAATCTGACTTTCTCAAGCCTCCTGGATGCGTTGGAACAGTCAAAATTTCTATCAATATAACTAGAAACACTGCAATCACCCAGATTTCATAAAACACATGTGCAAATCCCAGAGATTAAAAAAGTTTTCGTCAAACTTTTCTGATTCTCAAGATCATCCGAAGATGCAAGAGAAGAGCATACTGGGTTTTTTTAAAAACTGTAATAAGATTTATTAGGCCCCCCAAATCTCTCAAATAGGGAAACTAAAATCTACTCTTGCACATAGCAAGGCTCTGATACCATGTTAGAATCTGAAAAGATTATTAACCCAGAAAACTAGTGCAAAAGAATAGATATTAAACTATGAATACAAAAGATACGAAATCAAAATAGAAACACAGAGTTAGTCTCCAAGAGAGTAATGCAAATTCTAGAAGCAAAATAGCATTAAGAGAATGCAAAAGCAAAAGATACAAAATACAAGCTAGGTAGCATGCTTATATAGACCAGAGAGAGGGAGGAGGGGCAACACCGACTAATGAGGAGCAACCATCTATCGGACTAAAGATAGAAAAGTATCTTCCCAAGATAGCTAATGTATGCTCACATGTAGGAAGGTGACACCTCGCAACCACTCACCTAATAAGACATGCTTTATTAACCTAAGCGAGATTAATAGAAGTGTAGGAAAAACCTAGGAATATAGGGAAAAAATAAATAACCCACTAGGAACTAAAAACCTACACTAACAATAGTCCCATAGGCTTGAGAAAAGAAGGTATCATGGAACCCATACAACCTTCTTCCTTATCGGCCTGAGACACTACAGGGCTAGGGTAAAAAGGAAAAGACAAGGAAAAGGTTACCACCAATCTAGTTGAGCAAATTCACAAATTGCAAGAAAGAAGTGAGACAGACTCTAATGAATGGGAATGGGAAAGTCTTTCCAAGCTATCTTGTGAAGATAAAGGTCTTGATGTGGTTCAAACATATAGCTCAATAAATATATACCATGAGGGTCAAAGCTCAAGGTCTAGACCACTAGAGTTCAATTCACAAAATACCGAGAGTGAGTCCCAAGAGGAAGGTCAGATGTCACACTTGATAGATAATACTGAGAGTACTATTTTAGACCTTGTACATACCCACACAGACCTATTACAAGTATGGGCCTAACCGGTGTTGTCATTGATGTCAACATACTCCTGTTGCATTAATGATAAGGATTGGATGAGTTGTGTGCTGAGGATGTTAAGGAAATCAGCCTCAATCAGGAACAGTGAAGAATAGTGATGACAGTAAGGTAAAAGTCCAAGATCGGATGAGGATCAGAGGATGCAGTTTAAAGGGTTTGTAGATATGTGTCTTAATGTGGTTTAGTAAAGATTTCAGAGGTCCGCATGAAGATCTGAAGAAGTTGTGGCCACTCAAGTAAAACTGGTTCCGACAGATGTTCAGTGGTGACAGAGTGATACAGATAGGTCCAGTGAGATCTAGAAATGCATTGTCCTATTCTATAGATTTCAGGGAGTGTTGAGGAAATCTTTGTGAAGTGTCAAATCGATTGGTTCATGGTTTGAAGGTCCACAAGCATCTATTCCTTTGTGACAGTAATGACAGACTGTGTTCTTGATGTTCGAGATGAAGGAGAGAAGGATTTCAGTAAGTAGATGAAGTGTGGATGTTCTTGGTGACTTAGGTAAGCTTATGGAGGTCTTTGGATCCTATCCAGTTCGTGTTGGTGGTCCGCATTGAAGTTGGAGCTCGCAATGGAGAAATAACTTCTGGATAATGGTGTTCTTCCTGAGATTGGCCGACCAGACGAGTTACACATCCTGCGGATGTTCTTGTTGATGTTTGCCGACTTAGACAATCATTCCTAAGTTGATGTCTTGTATAAATAAGGGATTGTGAAGTCATTTCAAAGTTGTCCTTGTGCAGATGAGAGCAAAAGGTAGAGCAAAAGTATTGGGCTTAAATGGAATTGATTCAAGCATGGTAAAGATGCTATTTTCCAGTTCAGGTAGGTGCTACTTATTTCTTTGAAGACAGTGTGTCTCTTGTAGGAAGTGAGCCTCTTGTGAGTAGTGTGCTCAAGCAGTGAGCCCTAATTGGCATATGCCATATTGTTCTTTCTATTCTTCTAATAGAGAATACAATCTTGGGTTAATCACCCAATGGTTTTTCCCTTAACCAGGTTTTCCATGTCAAAATCTTGGTGTCTCATGTGTTAATGTGTTTTTGCTCTTGATTTGTTGTATTGTGTTTCCATGATTGATTTACTATTATGCTGCTGAATAACAATGTGGAGTTAAGTGTTTAAATTAGAAGAAAGTTTTGTACAACTGATTCACCCCCCCTCTCAGTTGTCTACCCTAAATCTAACAATTGGTATCAGAGCCAAGTTCCTCTAAAAGAGCTTAACTGCTTGAGGAGATCCAAGATGTCATCTTACAAGAAGGATAGTCTGAAGTTTGATGGAACCAATTTCAATCTTTGGAAAGGTCGCATGAAATGTCACTTGCAATGTATGGGAATGGCATACTAGACCATGGCTAAAACACAATATGTACCTCCACATGGTGGTCTGAAAGCTCCAAATGAAATTACAGATGCTGAAAACAATCTGCGAACTATAGAAGCTCTTCTAAGCACACTATCTAATTCAGAGCTCTCAAATGTTGTTGACCTACCAACTGCTTTTGAGATTTGGCAAAAACTGGAACTTTTGCATGAAGGAGACAAGTATGTTAAATGTGCAAGGTTACAGAGTCTGAAAGGAAAATTTGAAAATCTAAAGATGAGAGATGATAAAAATATTACTACTTTTATGCCAAGGGTAAATGAGATTGTTTGTAGAATTAGAAATGCTGGTGGAGTCTTGGATGAAAATGAGATTGTTGGCAAAATTCTCAGATCCCTTCCTGCCTCTTATAAAATCAAGGTTGTTGCCATTAAAGAATTTAGAGCCCATACAACTGTCATAAGAGATCAATTGGCTTGCAAATTGGCTGCATTTCAAATGACTGAGTTTGGAGATGACCCCCCAAGACTAAATCTGCATTCAAAGCTAGTGCCTCTGTAAAAGGCAAACAAAGGTTTGATCCGGGAGAGAACTCATCAAGGAAACTGTCATGGTATGAAAAAGCAAGAAAAGACCTGGAAGAAGAAGAAGTAGAAACAGCTCAACTTGAAGCCCTTATTGCAAAGAGACTGCCGAGAGGATCCGGTAAGTATGAAGGAAAATTGCCTTTTAAGTGTTTTAACTACAATAAGATTGGTCATTTTGCCTCAAGGTGTCCGAAAATATTTTCAAGGCCAAATCCTAACAGATCAAGGTTCCAAAAGAATTGCTACTATGTTCATGAAGAAGATGATAATGAAGGAGTAACAGATGATGAATAAGAGACAAGGAAACAAATCCGGAAGTGATTGGGTGTTTATTGCCATCAAGGAAGAAGAACCAATATCCTCTGAATCTGTCAATCATAAAGTTGTAGAAAGACCTCTGGCTGCTCAAATTGAAGAATAGGATGATTGGGTCATTGACAGTGGTTGCTGTCACCATATGACAGATGATAAAAATAAATTCATAGATTTAGAAAGGTATGAAGGAGGAGTGGTAAAGTTTGGTGATAATTCTGCTGGTAGAATCAAAGGTAGAGGAACTATTTCTCTTGATGGAAGGAACAAAACTGGTAATGTACTATATGTTAAAGGTTTGAAGCACAATCTTCTCAGTGTTGGACAGTTGGTGGACAAAGGCTATGATCTCTAGTTCAAAAATGGAAAATGCAAGATCTTTGAAAGTTCTGGAACAGAGATTGCATCCAGTACTCAAACTAAAGGTAATATCTTTCACTTGGTTGGTACTGGTAAAAGTTTCTTATTTGTTCAAGTTGATCAAAGTTGGTTGTGGCATAGGAGGATGTGTCATGTGAATTTTGATAATATCATCAAGATAAGCAATACTCAGGCTGTAAGAGATCTTCCAAAATTGGTGAAACCTATTAATAGCTTGTGCAAAGAATGTTAGTTGGGTAAGCTAAGCAGAGTCACATTCAAAAGTAAGGAACTGTCTTCTATCAGATTATTGGACTTAGTTCATACTGATCTTTGTGGTCTGGCAAGAATCAAGAGTATTCAAGGTGATAGATACTTCATGCTACTAATTGATGACTATTCCTAGATGATGTGGGTAACCTTTCTAAAAGAGAAATCAGAAGCTCTTGAGAAATTCAAAATATTCAAGGCTATGGTAGAGAATGAAACTGGATTAAAATTGAAGTGTCTGAGGTCTGATAGAGGTGGAGAATTCACATCCGATGAGTTCATAGAGTTATGTGAGAAACATGGAATAAAGAGACAATTGTCTACTCCTAGGACTCCACAGCAGAATGGAATAGTGGAGAGAAAGAATCGGACCATCCAGAAGCATCTAGGACCATGATGATGGAAGCAAATGTTCCTCAGATCTATTGGAGAGAATTTGTTAGCACTGCAATCTATACTCTCAATCGAGTTCAAATTAGAAGCAATACCGATAAGACTCCTTATGAACTTTGGTTTGGTATCACTCCTACTGTAAGGTATTTCAGAGTTTTTGGTAGCAAATGTTACATTAAAAGAGATGAAGATCTAGGAAAGTTTGATGCTAGAAGTGATGAAGGAATATTCTTGGGTTACTCTACTCAAAGCAAAGCATACTGGTGTTATAACAAGAGATAGAGAAAGATAATAGAAAGCACAAATGTGAAGGTTGATGAGGGAATTGAGAAACCCTCAAGGTTTTATGAATATGATGAACATGATCAGAATGGTGTTCTGATTCAAGGAGTCCAAGCCTCCTCTGTAAGTCAGATTCAAACTAATCTGGTAAATCAGGAAGAAGGGTTGAGTTTCAATGAGCCTGACCAAGAATTAGAAGTGCAAGAAATTCCCAAAGTTCCTAGGTATGTAAGACTCAACCACTCTGAAGATCAAATCATAGGTGATAAAAGAAAAGGAGTACAAACAAGAAGGAGAATCGCTCAAGATTCAAAAGAGTATTGTCTAATTTCAAAGATTGAACCTAAGACAGTGAATGAAGCTTGCAATGATGAAAACTAGACTAAAGCGATGGAGGAAGAGCTAATACAAATTGAGAAAAATCACACTTGGGATCTTGTTCCCAGACTTAGAAACAAGAATGTGATTGGAACCAAATGGGTCTTCTGGAACAAACTGAATGAAGTTGGTGAAGTAATCAGAAATAAAGCCAGATTGGTCTGCAAGGGTTACTCTCAAATAGAAGGAGTTGATTTTGAAGAAACTTTTGCTCTGGTGGCAAGAATTGAACTAGTTAGATTATTTCTTGCATTTGCTAGCTTCAAGGATTGCAAGGTGTATCAGATGGATGTCAAGTCTGCCTTCCTGAATGGTGACTTGGAAGAAGAAGTGTACATAGAGTAACTGGATGGATTTCAATTGTCTGATCATGGTGATATGGTCTACAAGTTGAAGAAGGCACTGTATGGACTGAAGGAAGCCCCAAGAGCCTAGTATGAAAGACTGGACAAACATCTTTTGAAGATTGGTTTCAACAAAGGTACTACTAACAGTAATTTGTATTTCAAAATTGATCATGAAAACATCTTGATTGTTGATGATATCATTTTTGGAGGAAGAGTTAGTATGTGTAAAACTTTTGCAAATCAAATGAAAAGTGAGTTTGAGATGTCCATGCTTGGTGAAATGAATTTCTTCTTGGGTCTACAAATTACTCAAACAAAGAAAGGAATCTTCATTTCTCAAACCAAATATGTGAAAGAATTGTTGAAGAAATTTGGGATGAAAGATTCAAAACCAATGAATACTCCCATGGCAACTGAATGTAATTTGAGCAAAGATGATGACTCTCCTAAGGCTGATCAGACAAAGTATAGGTCAATGATTGGAGGACTATTGTATCTCACTCAAACTAGACCAGACATTATGCAGGCTATTGGTCTTGTTGCTAGATTCCAGGCTGATCCTAGAGAATCTCATGTCATGGCAATCAAGAGGATTTTTAGATATCTAAAAGGGACAGTTGAGTATGGTTTATGGTATCCTAGAGATCATGATTTCTCTCTTCATGTATGTACAGATGCGGATTGGCCAGGAGATGTGGATGACCGGAAGAGTACCAGTGGTGGAGCATTCTTTTTGGGGAAGAGATTGGTTTCTTAGCTAAGCAAGAAACAAGAGGCAATACCTCTATCTACAACTGAAGTAGAATATATTGTAGCAGCAGGTAGTTGCACTCAAGTTTTATGGATGAAGCAGATGCTAAGAGATATCAAAGTGGAGTATGAAGAACCTATCACAATCTTTTGTGATAACTCAAATGCTATAAATATATCTAAGAATCTGGCGTTGCATTCAAAGACTAAACACATATCCATCAAGTTTCACTTTTTGAGATAGGAAGTGAACAAAAATGAAGTTAGATTGGAGTTTGTGCCTTCCAAGGATCAGATTGCAGACATCTTTACTAAACCTCTACCTAAGGACTCTTTTGAGTATCTCAGGGAGAAGTTAGGGGTTATTTCCCCTCTAGTGATGAACTAAGGTGTACTGATGTGCATCAGTCTGGTGGGTATCACAGTCACATCTTGTGATCCAGATTGATGTTGGGGAGCTGCTACTCATGGGGAGTAGCAGGTATGATTCTGAAGTGGTGGAATTGCAAGTATGTGCTCTTTGCCATTGATGTCATAGGGGGAGAGAAGACATGTGAAAAACAAGGAGTTGCTGATCAAAGGGGGAGCAGTAAAGGGAGAGAAGACATGTGAATGGTAGTTGCTAATAGGGGGAGTTGTGACAGTAAGGAGAAGTTCTTGTCTTGATGGTTTTTCACATCATATGTTGCCATCAATGACAAAGGGGGAGATTGTTGCAAGGATGGCCCTAACCGGTGTTGTCATTGATGTCAACATACTCCTATTGCATTAATGATAAGGATTGGATGAGTTGTGTGCTGAGGATATTGAGGAAATCAGCCTCAATCAGGAATAGTGAAGAACAATGATGACAGTAAGGTAAAAGTCCAAGATTGGATGAAGATTAGAGGATGCAGTTTAAAGGGTTTGTAGATGTGTCTTAAGGTGGTTCAGTAGAGATTTTAGAGGTCTGCATGAAGATCTTAAGAAGTTCTGGCCACTCAAGTAAAACCGGTTCTGACAGATGTTCAGTGGTGACATAGTGATACAGATAGGTCCGGTGAGATCCAGAAATGCATTGTCCTGTTCTGTAGATTTTAGGGAGTGTTGAGGAAATCTTTATGAACTTTCAAATCGATTGGTTCATGGTTTGAAGGTCCGCAAGTATCTATTCCTTTGTGACAGTAATGATAGACTGTGTTCTTGAGGTTCCAAATGAAGGAGAGAAGGATTTCAGTAAGCAGATGAAGTGTGGATGTTCTTGGTGACTCAGGTAAGCTTGTGGAGGTCTTTGGATCATGTCCAGTTCATGTTGGTGGTCCGCATTGAAGTTGGAGCTCGCAATGGAGAAATAACTTCTGGATAATGGTGTTCTTCCTGAGATTGGTTGACCGGATGAGTTACGCATCCTGCAGATGTTCTTGTTGATGTTTGCCAACTTAGATGATCATTCCTAAGTTGATGTCTTGTATAAATAAGGGATTGCAAAGTCATTTCAAAGTTGTCCTTGTGGAGATGAGAGAGTGATAGCGAGGAAGAGAGCGAAAGGTAGAGCAGAAGTATTGGTCTTAAATGGAACTGATTCAAGCATGATGAAGATGCTATTTTCCAGTTCAAGTAGGTGATACTTATTTCTTTGTAGACAGTGTGTCTCTTGTAGGCAGTGAGACTCTTGTGAGCAGTGTGCTCAGACAGTGAGCCCTAATTGGCATATGCCATATTGTTCTTTCTATTCTTCTAACAGAGAATACAATCTTGGTTTAATCACCCTGTGGTTTTTCCCTTAACCAGGTTTTCCACGTCAAAATCTTGGTGCCTTATGTGTTAATGTGTTTTTGCTCTTGATTTGTTGCATTGTGTTTCCATGATTGATTTACTATTATGCTGTTGAATAACAATGTGGAGTTAAGTGTTTAAATTAGAAGAAAGTTTTGTACAATTGATTCACCCCCCCTCTCAATTGTCTGCCCTAAATCTAACAAGACCTACAGAAATCCTCCATCCTAACTATCATTAGCCTTGAGTCAGACCAACTTGATGATCCTCTACCATTAGTACATCCCAAACTCATAGATTGGGAACTACAAGAAACCCTTGAACTAGATACCTTGCAAAATGATGATGCCATTATTGACTATCTAGAACTACGGGATCATCTACCTTCAGGAGATCATAAAGTTGGCTTCACTATAGAACTCAATAATGGGGCTTATTTTGGAGAGAGTGCCAAGCCTTTTAGTTGAAAAAATGTAAAAATAAAGAATAGATCTAATGGTGAAAACCGCTCTACGGCAGTATTAGATCATGAAAAAGACAAAATAAAGGGTGAATCCGATGGTGAAAACCTCTCTAAGGTGGCAAAAGATGAAAGGCTTGACACTCTCCCTAACCCTACAGATCAGGAGAGGTCCTCAATTTTGATAGAACCAATAGAACCTATCAACATTGGTACAGAAGATAATCCAAAGATAATCTATCTAGCAGAATCTTTATCTGAGCAAGAAAAGACATAATTCATCAAATTCTTCAAACAGAGATAGATTAATTTTTCTTGGTCCTATGTGGATATGCTTGGACTTGATCCAGATCTCATCATGCATCACCTATCACTAGCTCCATGAGCTAAAGCAGTAAAACAAAAGCTAAGAAAGATGAATCTACATATAGCCCTGTTAGTAAAAGAAGAATTGAAGAAGTTGTTAGATGTCAGGTTTATCAGATCAATTGACTATCCGGAATGGATCTCCAACATTGTTCATGTCTCAAAACTAGATAAAAGGATCATACTTTGCAATGATTTCAATCATTTGAATAAATCTTTCTCCAAAGATGACTTTCCTTTGCCTAATATCGACATCATTGTGGATTTGACAACGGGGCATACTATGTTGTTTTTAATGGATGGAATTTCTAGCTACAACTAGATCAAAATAGCGTGAGAAGACCAACACAAGACCACTTTTAGATGTCCATGGGGTACATATTGCTGGAATGTGATGCCATTTGGACTGAAAAATGTAGGAGCAACATACCAGAGGGCAATAACCACAATTTTCCATGATATGATGCATACCATTATGGAAGATTATGTAGATGACATTTTAGGCAAATCACTCACTCGAGAAGAACATCTACAGGTATTAGACAAAATCTTTCAGAGACTGGAGCAATTCAATGTCTGTTTGAATCCAAAGAAGTGTGTGTTCGGAGTTACATCTGACAAACTTTTAGGATATAAAGTTTTAGCCAATAGAATTGAGGTGGATCTAGCCAAAGTGAAAGCAATAATGGACATGCCACATCCCAAAAATATCAATCAACTAGGGTCATTGTAGGGAAAGTTGTAATCTATCTGTCAGTTTATCTCACAATTAGCTGACAAATGCCATCCTTTCACTCATCTCCTTCACAAGCACATTCCTTTTAATGGGATGAGATGTGTGAACAAGCCTTTAAACTCCTAAAAGAGTATCTGATGAATCCACCAATCTTGTTACCACCTGAAGACAAGAGAAATATAAAGGTTAGAAAACACAAACAAAATGCAAAAACACAATGTTTATACCTTAAGATTTTCCTTCTCCTTGATAAGGTGGAGGAGAGTGCACCCAAGAGCTCTCTTAGCTTTACCCAAGTTGAAGTAGAGAATGTGGATTGCTCTAACTTTCAACACAATATGATGATGAGGATTTGATGATAGATTGGATGGAGATCAAGATGAGATAATATGGATATAGGATGAGGAATAATTTTGGCATGGTAAGGGTATGATGAGAGGAGATGAGAGATATTTTGGCATAGTGATGATAGGATGAAGAAGTGATAAAAATGGCTTAGATGAGGGCTCCATTTATATATTTTTGGTAAAAAGATGGAGAGTGAGGATTGAAAGTTTAGATCAATGGCTAGGAATGCTTGAGGATTAGGGTTTGGAATGGAGTTGTAGCCTTGTGACAAGTGTCACAAGAGGGTTGGATGAGAGAGATCAAGGGTTAATATTTGGTCAATGAGATTAGATGGGTCCCATTATTTGTGAATTTTAAATTCACATTGGGAAGGCTAGGAATGAATAAAAAACTCATTTCCATGGGAGAGTGTTAGGATGGGAATAAAAAAATTAAAAATTCATTTTGGGGGAAGAGTTGGATATGACAAGTTAGATGTGAATTTTTAATTCACATGGGGAAGAACTCTATTAATGGAGACTAGGACAAGTGGGAAGGTCAAGGACACATGTACACTTATATGTGTAAGAGGAAGATGTGACCCTTTGAATAAAAAATTGTTTTTTATTCAAAGTGTGTGGGAGAACGGGTTAAGCAAGGTTTAATTAAGTGTTTAGCTTAATTAATTTAGGTCTAGGGGATAGGTAGGCTAGGGTAGCTAATTAAATAATTGATATTTAATCAACTAGGTTAGGTTTAGGTTGATTAGTAGGGTAGATTAATTAAATAAGTATGGTTTATTTAATTAATAAGGATTAGGGAGATGGACAAATTAACTACATAAATATTGAGAGTATTTATTTAATTAATGAGAGATAGTGTTGTAAGCTATAGTGATAAATTAAATGAATTAATTGATCACAAAGGATCGATAAATGGTTAAGGGTAGATGATTAGGGATAAATTAATTAAATAAAATGAATTTATTTAATTAATAGGAGTGATAATTGGTGTTGTATAGATATAGGAAATTAGTTTGCGGAGCAAGTCAATTTCAAGTGTCTACATTGCCCCTCTTTGAAATGGTGTTGCAACTAAGTAACATTATTTCAAAAAAGTTTAAAATATAGAGTTGGATTGGATAGAAAAAAAATTTGTCTTAGAAGAATAGGATTAGGTTTAGGGATGATTGGTAAGGGTGATGCCCCCTTGAGAGGATAGGTAGGTTGCAAGGACACGAGTGTGCTCTCGAAATGGATGGAACGGATTAGTTAAACTTCTGGTTGGAGGATAAGGGGTGACATGAAAGAATGATGATTTTAGGGTAGACTGGTTGATGGATGATTATTGTGTTGAAAAAGATTTAGAGCAATTCTAGGTTTGTTATAGTAAAGTCGATATTTTCACCAAGGTATAGAAGACCAGGGTGATGATGTTTATCCAACATTTGCATGGACTAGACATGCAAACAAGAGGGTGGTCCCATGCATGCCCAAGATAGTATAGTCTTGTCCAGACGAGGGAAGGGGACTCATAACATAAGCCCTTAACACAAAAAAAAAGGTATGATGAACCTTAGATGCACAAAGAGATCAATATGCTAGAACCGACCCTACGATCCACAAGATATGAATACTAGCTTGGAGTAATGAAACCAACCCATAAGCATAGCATACAAAAGCAAGACTATCCTACATTCTAGATGTTTTCGCCACATACCATGATATAGTGAGATCAAGGTGGTTTTGATGTGATCTTTGAATAGGACAAAAGATAAAAATCAAGAACCAAACAAATAGCTATTGTATCTTTTGCCAAGATGGATGATGATAAGATATATTCTACCTATTGTAGGAATGATATATCCCAAGGTAGGAATTGATGGATGATTAGATCATGCCCATTGTAGGAACAAAATATCATGGTTTTGATGATTGATGTTTTAATATTGGTGCAAGATATAATGGTTACAAGTTGCGGTTGATGTTGATTTGATAGTTGATGATTTTTGGTTAAGGGATGATTTCTTTGATAGTGTTGATCATGATGTTAGTCATGTTAGCACTCATTTTGACCTGGAGGCTGATCTTTCATGTTTAGGGGGTTTCTTCATTGGAACCCTATATCTTCTTGCCTATTTTCCTAAGTGTTGAACCTCCTCGGCATTTTTCAGCTGCATCATCATATTTTCTTCGAGGAGGATGTCATCATCATCATGTTTGCTTCGATGGTGGTCAGCATCATCATGTTCTCTGTTGACTTGTTTTTTCATCAGGATCATCATATTTCGATATCAGGTGATGTTTTGATATCATCCCGATCCTGCTGATGAGCTACAACGTGCCTTAGTTTTCTTGCGGAGGGTGATTTTTCAGATATCCGGTGATCTCCCAATTATCACCCTGCCCTTTTATGATGATGATGTTACCCCGATCTTCTGATGAGGTTATTTTCTGAGTTGTTCGACCTGACCTATTTTTTCTAAGGGTCGTCTTCATCATCATGATCATATTTCCAGTTATCACCGTGTTGCTTGCGAGGGTCATCATATTTTCTGCCTGCATGATCTTTCGCCGGGGTGATATTTTAACATCGGGTGATCTTTGTTAAGATCATCCTGATGATGTTGTTGTAAAGTTCTAAGTGTGACCCGATATTCACCGGGGTCATCATATTTGAACGTCAGGATGATCTTAGTCAATATCATCCTGATGTTGTTGTATCACTTCATGTTCGTTGTTTTATCACCCTGATGATGCTGACGTCATTCTTACGTCAGGGTGATATCTGGTTTTCTGCTGGTCTGCATCATGATATTTCCAAGGGGAGATATCCGCCTGTCGGCTTCGTGCATTATCTAGTGGGGGGTGATTTTTTCAAATATCTGGCATATTCATCCATCACCCCGATCTTACAGTGGAGCTACAGTGCAGCATCATATTTGTGCATCAGGATGATATTTCCAAATATTCGATTACCTTCCAAATATCATCCTAATGTCGATATGATGATGACGTCATCCGGATATGAGGAGGTGCGTAGTAGGCAGATATGCTGATGATGTCAGCAGGATATGACGATGACGTCATCAGGATGTTCATCGGCCAGACTTTTGGTATCGGCCAAGCAGGAGGATCTTCCTCCGATGGATCAAGTTGTGCCGATGGAGGTGTTTATCATGCAGGTGATATTGCGAGGATGATGCTGACGTTAGGGTGATTTTTCGAGCAACAGGATATCATGCTGTTGGAGGATGATGATGAAGTCTTATACTAGTGTCGTCAGGAGCAAAAGCACCGACATCATATATGCTCGCGACCTAGTATATAAGGTGATGAAAAGGTCACCGCGGGGTGCTTGTGGGATAATTGATAACCTGCATATTTTCAAATATCATGACGATGTATCTTGGCGGGAAGTGGTTGCGATCGACTGTCAGATGTTCTTCCCAAGGCCGCGGGTTGGTGCACCATTAATGGCGATTGTTGCAGAGGTATGGGCGATGGCGTGGACGAATTTAGTACCCGATTGAAGATCTGGATCCCTAGGCGGTGGAGCAAGGCTCGAGACCTTTTCCTGTCTCCTCTCCCCCTACTGCATTGAATGTTTGAGCACCATTTTTCTGATACTGTGTATCTGGCGGGATTTTTGGTCAACCATGTAATTAATTGCTATGGTACACTACCTGGCTGTTATAAGCAGGAAGTGATACTCATTTGTTGTTGTTGAAAGTTGAAGATTTTTGGCTCTGTAATTCAAAACAAGCAGATCTGGTTGCTCTGTACAGCTTAACCTGTGAGTCTATGTATCTCTTGTTGTATGTTTTGGCATGAACCCACTGATTTCATGATTAACCTTATATGAGAAATGCAATCTTAGCATGTGTTTTGTTAATTCTGTCTCCAGTATTGCATGTATTCTTCTTCTGAATCTGGATATTTGCGTAATGTTTAGATTCTAGAGCATAGAATTCCTATGTTGAATGTCTGATCTTTTAACTTCTGCTCAAAGGGTAGATTAAACTATTTTTAGGTTGAACATTGGGAAGGGTATACTGCAGTAGGGATGCCATAAGTAGAGATAACTTAACACTCTTTATTGGGAGATATCTGTAAGGCAGGTATCACATATATCCCCCTTGAAATCCAGTTTTAGTTGTTCATGCTGACCATTCACAGGTGTATGTCTACTGACTCCAGGCCCTGGATAGGCACCAATCTTGCTTTGTGTTTGAGTTACAACCAGGTCCAGCTTTGCATCCAAATATAAAATCAAAATCTAAATCTAAAGCAATCTTTAGGACATTAGAGTTAGTTTTAGGATCCTCAGTCCTCTGTCTACAACTGCAAATAGGCCCAAAGCTAGCCCCTTTGCTCTTATCTTTCAGTTTTGGTCTACTCACAGGAGGACTTATCTGCTTTCTGTCAGCATCCCAGCTTTGTATGCATATCCTTATGGATGTTGAGTAGGGAATACCCCCCTAGGTCTTGCAGAGCCTGAAGAAGAAGAGGAGATAAAATATAGAGTCTATCTCCTATACTGTTGGCCCCTGGCCCAGAGATCCTGTTGATCACTGATGGCTACCTTGTAGGGAAATCTGGGAATAAGCATCCAGTCTGGGAAAAAACCAACAAGTCATAAACAAACATAGAATAAAAGTACACATTAACCTTTATTCATCTTGGAAGATACAATGAATTCAGAGAATTCATGATCTCAAGTCTCTGGTGATTAGATCTTAATCTTCTGACGTTACTCAGAGGTTGATGTGTGTTGCTATTTCCATTTTGGGGACTTACATAGATCTCATCAGTAAGATAATGTTTCCTGTAATGATGCTACACAGAGAGTTATTCTACACAGGATATGCTTCAATTAATGCTTCTATCTTTAAATCTTTGCATGATACATGTCATTTTGACATGCTTTAACCTCAAATATGTTGAATATGTTCAATTATCTATGGGATGTCTGCATATTTGTATTATTTGCTTAAGATTGTCAATTATTTGCAATTATGATGATGAAATGCTCTGAAATTGAGAGAAATTGAAATAAATACTTCAAATTAATGTTGAACCTTCAGCTATTGAGCCACATATACATTAGATACAGTCATGAAGAGAAGAAATCAAACCATATGTTCACCAGGACATTCCACAGCTAGATACAGTTGATGCTAACTTCAAAGGAAAGGTATGAAGACAACACATGCAAACTGATATGCACTCCAAGGGATGTAGCAAATCAAAGCATATATCAAGAATTCACACACTGATTACTCAAGATTTATGATGGATTGTAATCAAAACAATCTTCTCATTCATTAAGCATGCAAGAACCTATATGTATACAACAACTTTGAAACGAGCCCTGAATATTTCAGCAAACAGATTTCAATTAAGTTTCGAATGTTCAAAATGAGGTATCCCTGCACCTTTTATAGAACAAGGTGAGGGAGCAGTTACAATTGATCTATGATCAAGATTTATCTATTAAGATCTACGGTTTACATTTCATTGACCAAGTCAATTCTTTCCACGTGGCACAGGTTGCCAGCTGGCAACCATCTAGGCAACTTGTACTTTCCTAAGTACCTAATGCATATATTCCCTTTATGGTGCATCTTCATCATCATCCTTATTGTCATGATCATCACTTTCAACACTTTTGCTATCTTCATCATCATGATGATTGTCTTTTTGAATATGGACCTACATAATTGTCCTAGATATTCTCATATGCTTACACTATCTTCTCCAATTATCTGCCATCCTGAGTTCTCGCTTTGGCGATGGCATGTTTATGCACCTGATATTTGCTCCGGAGAGATTCCAATTTATTCCTTCTGCTACTAGATGTTTCATTATAATCTTCCACCTTGATCTTTATTCTCATTACTTTATCCAGCACTTCTTCTGTCAGGTGGTTGAGAGGGTCTTCAATAACTAGCTGGAAATTACTATGTAGAGCTTTGATGACAAACTCTTCATCCTGATTTTCTATCTTTCCCTCTATCTTTCCTTCTAATGTTTCCAAAACTTTAGCCTCATGAGACATCATATCCTGTAGCTTCATGCTGATATTCCTTAGTTTACTTTTGCATCTTTTAAGCACATCACATTCGAACCTGATGTCTTTATTCCAGATATCAATCAATAGGGCTGTGTTATTATTTAGTACTTGATTCTTTATTAGAATATGTGGATCAATCCTCTTCATTTCATCCAAAATGCTCATGGCCTTTTCTAATTGAAATGACCTCCTGCCAATCTCCATTTGCAGTTTATCTACCTTTTTCCTGGAGGTGCCCAAAGAATTCCACTTCTTCAAAGAGGATTTTACCACTTCTTCAACTTCATCGAGCGTGGATGACATCCATTTCAACATTATTATTGATTCATGTTTCATAAGGTTCAACTTGTTGACCTCCTCCTAAGAAATTGCAGTCAATGGGACTACTTTATCACTTGATGTATCATCAAGGTTAATTAACCCTTTTATATATGCATGCAGCTGAGCAATTTGCTCTTTATGCTACTTATTCTTCTCTTTCTCTCTTTTCACCCTTTGAGTTAATGAATCAATAATGTCCTTACCTTCTTGGCCTTCTTGATCCTCATTGGTAAATCCCAAATCTACTGTAGTAATCTGGAATTCATTCAAAGTGATCTTGCCCTTTTCTTTATCAACTATAGGAACAACTACCTGGACTGTTCTCCTGCCTGTATCAAGATCCCTTCTTATTGCAGAAGTTAATCTTGCCTTCCTCTTTGGCTTCATTAGAGTCTCTAAAAATAATGTCAAAACATCAAACTCTTGTATTTCTAGTCCAGACTCAGTACTTATCTCCTTCTCCAGCCATGAGGTAATTTGGTCTTCGGATCCTGGGTGCCCACCATCATGATGATGATCATCCTGATCTTCAGTAACTATATCTACTCTTGACAGAGATGGTGACTTTCTTATTTCTTCCTCATGATGTTTTTCATGAGGGTGATCTTCAGGTATATCCTCCTATTGAGGACCTTCTTTTTCTGGAGGGTGATCTTGCTGATCATCTGCATGTTTATCCTAATCTTGATCTTTTACTTCCTCCTTGGGTATCTCATCCGCTTTAGCATTTTCCTCATCTAGAGGTATATTGGTATCTGTGGATATTATTTCATCTGACTTAGGCTTCTCTACCTGATTTGCAGCTATAATCTGTTCTGTAGTTGTGATAACTACCTCTTGAGTTTTGTGATCACCAGGACCTGATATTTCTTTATCTTCTTTATCCTTTAGTGGAATTTCTACTACTTTGGACTCAGCCAATGCATCCTGCTATTACTAACCCATATCTGGAGTTTTATCTTCTACTTCCATCTGTTTAACCTCTTCGACATTTTCTATCCTTTCAGGTGTACCTGCTGTATCTTTAGGATCTACATCCTTTACATATGTTAAATCTATTGTACCAGGACTTATCACTTGATCAACTAATGCATCAAGTCCTATTTGTTGTGCAATCTTCTTTGGACTCTTTTCTTTTTCTTGCTCCATTTGCTTTAGCTCTTCTAACACTGCTTGTACTGCTGGGGTTCCATGAGGAGTTATCCGAGTATTAGTAGCAAGGGTTTCCATCTTTTGTGAAGCTACATCTTTCACTACCTCATCATCAGATAGGTCAATTGTTTCATCTAATGAGACTAGACCACTTTGTACTGCCTTAGAGGCCTCTTTCAATTGTTCTTCTACTTGTTCAGTTTTGAACTTTACAATGGTGGGAAGTGGAACACTATGTTGCAGTTCCCTGTTGAATACTTCCCCTCCTGCCCCTTTTAGCACTATTGGGGGTTGTTTTATTTCACCTCTCATTGAAGTTCTTAGTTTCTTAGGTGTAGTTGGTATCACCTGAGGTACTTTTCTCTTTCTTGTGAAGGATATAGGACCTTCCTCTTCTTCAGGCTCTTCTTCCAGAGGGATATCCTTCTCTACTTCCTTATGTGATGTCTGACCCTCTTCATATATATCAGTAGGATGTGCAGCTGGCCTCTGGATTCCTTTAACCTTTTGTTTATCCATGGGAGGTGGTGCAGATGATGCTAATGTTTGTCTTGATCCTGATGCATCTTTAGTTGACATCTCTATTCTTTCAATTATAACCCCTTTGGGTTCAGGATCGGTCTTCTTACCTCTTGAAGATCTCTTGCTTTTTTTAGGAGGTGGTGCCTTTTCTCCTTTGGATTTCCTCTTTTCAACCAGGAAATCATCATATTCATCTTCAGGAACCCCCTGTCTCTTCCTCTTATTATCAACAATAAGGGCTACTCCCTTCTTCTTCAGTGTATATGTTTGTTCATTGACCCATGCCTGGGTCAGCTGTAATATCCTTCCTATGAATGGATCTAAAGAAATATCTTCAGGGATAGTAAGATCTGGCACTGATATTGTATCATTATATATCTTTTTCTCTTCATACTCATCTGCCATTATATTATCATCATCCCTCTTCAACTGTACAGGGACTGAAATGCAGTCAAAGGTCCTGATCTAGTTAAGGGTCAATCTTTGATACCTTCTCCTTCTAGCCTCAGCCTCATCCTCGCAATCTGCCCAAAAATCTTCAAGATTCTTCTGATGGATGGGCTTCCGCAAGATTTTTTGCATCCTCACATATGGATCATATGACCTAACCAAAGGTAATGACTAGAAATTCATCATTGTTAAACTAGTTATGGTTTTCTTAATGTTCTCAGTGTCTGGGCACATATACTAGCCCATTGTTACTAGAAACAATACTGGTGGTAATTTGTTACTTGCTTTGTAAGCATCTAGTATTGTAGCCACTTGCCTCATGAACTCCATTAAAATGACTACATCAGTGGGGTGTCTTGGGAGCATGAGGGGTTCTTCTTTAAAACATTCAATTCTTATATAAGAGAATGTTGCAAATTGAATAAACCAGGCTCCATGCCTATATATGACTTCCTGAGCTTCCATGCTCAGTCTTTTATTTCTATCCTCCTCCATCATTCTTACCAGATGCATAGAGAATGCATCATTCACTAATTTGTAATCCTGGAGGTAATTTACTCTCTGCAGCTGGGGAAGGTGATCCCATATATGTGCATCATTTGTTGTGCCACCAATTTGCCCATCTATAGTCAATGCATCAAATGTACCCTTGTAGGCACATGAATAAACAATGTATGAAGTCATGTAAAATGAACAATCTGGACCTCCTAAATTCATCAGCTGCTCATTTAGAGCATCACTTATCATCTTAGCCCACATTGGCTTGTTATCTGTGTAAAGGCACATCAGGATGACTGCATACATCCAATCTTTAAAACTTCCAGCATCAGGCTGGCCTGTCACTCTGCTGAGCAGGGCTATCATTTATTGGTACTCATCGTCAAAATTAAATTTATATAAATGATCCAGAAGTTTAGCTACTGCAGGATAGGGACTATTCTTCGCCCTCCATTGGTACATTTTCGTCCTAGAAGCCTTCTTATTATTTTCATATTCTACTTCTGATTTCTTCAAATCTATGTTGGAAACCTTCTTGCCCAATGGCAAACCGAATGTAGTAGCAAGACCCTTGATTGACAGATCAGCATATACTCTACCATGCTTCTCTACCTTCCTTGTCCGTGGGTTATAATTTCTTGCACATTCAATGACTAGCTCAGGAGTTTCCATAGAATATGGGAAACCAGCTGCACTCCACATTCCAGATACAAAGACTGCATCCGGCAAGGTGCTGTTATTCTTTTCATCGATCATTTTAACTGACCAGGCAGCCAGATCTGTATTCCCTTAGTGTGTGTCTGTGATGGCACCATAATTGAATTGGACGCCCTAGGGTTTAGCAAACATGGGCTTTAGAAATTCTACCTCTGACTTAGCTAACTGCTTATCCGCCATGGATGCCTGCAATTAACAAAACTAGGTCTTACAATTGATACCTATAAGCATGCACATACATTACATATTCATTATTCATCATGCATACTATACTCTTTCAATATTTCATTTATCTCGATATGCATAATCTAGAACTTCAAGCCAGAAGACACCATGATACCTGGATATGCAAAATATGACAACCAGAGGGTTTCAATTACTTACCTGATGTGTTTATCTTCCTAATTATACTGATTACCATGTGAAAGGAATCTAATACCTGTAATGCACACGTATCTCATTCTGGTACCAGCTCTATGCATCCGCAGGTAGCCTTATGAGGATTTGCAATCTCTGCTCTGTAAAAACTCGTTTTATCACAAGGTAAGTGTAAAATGGTTCTGCAAATTCACTTTTAACCTCTTCACTAAGGCAAATTAGGGCAAATTAATTAAAACAGCTGATCTTCTATACGAAACTGTCGGATCCCACCAAGTGTATGTATTGGGTTCGTAATCGGAGGGAATCACCTACCACATTCAAGTGCATTTAATGTTATGGTAGCATGGCATGGGGTGATCTCTGAAGATTAGGTGATATTCAGAATATCAGGTGATATTGAGAATATGACCCCTTTGGTATAATATGATCATCCGCTTTAGGTGGAAGGACCTATGTCGAAATATCGGGTCGAGTTGATAATATCAGGTGATGTTCAAAATATCAGGGGATGTTCGGAATGTCTGGTGATGTTTATAATATCACCCCCTGGACTATGAGTTCTCTCTCAGAATATCAGGGTGACGTCAACAAGATAATGACTTGGTTCATCGTTGCCGCACTATGACGTCACCGTCACGTTATGTAGGAAGGGTCATGTTTGGAAATATACCTCCGTGAGGTAAAAAGGATGATGATGTCATCATCATGTTTATTTCTTTGTTTACCAAGTTTGGATGACGTCGTCAGGATATTTGTTCGGGGTGATATTTTGCGACAGGCCGATATTCAAATATCAGGGTGATATTCAAATATTGGGTGATATTCAGGAATATGACCCTTGCAAAATATATGATGTTGTTTGTCGGGTAGATATTGCTATCACATAAAGTTGACGTTTGGACCTCTGGATAAATGATTTATCAGGTGATAATTTTGAATCAGGGTGATCTTTTATAATATGACTGATGTTAAGAAATATGATCCTCCCCTCGGAATATCAGGTTTGACTAGGACTTTGACTCACCATAACTCTTGTTTTCTAAGGAATATCAGGGTGATCCAAAAGACAAACCTGCATGAAATTTCATGTCCTATCTAACCATGAGGCTATTATCATGAAATGTTAACTTCAAAAAAATTGACCTCATCATGATGACCTACCCGGTCCCCTTTATGCAGGATCTTCTACATTGTCTTACTTTTACCAGACCACCAGCAAGCAGAAAACACAAGCAAAGCTAAACAAAAAGTTGGGTCCCTATTTTGTCAAGTCAAAATGGGGTGTGTTGTGTAACCACACAACAAATAGGTAATGTGATGTTTGGGATATTACGTTTGGATCTAGTTTAAGCTCATCAAGTAGGGACCATAAAAGCGGGTTGGATGAGTGTATCTTATGTACCTGAGTACTGGAAACTTCCTTATTATTCCAAATTGCCTACATACCCTGTATCCACGGGATCAAGGCACATTAAGATGCGGGTGGTGATGGTCTGGGATGATTGATTGGTGATGGGATGTTTAGGTTGGTGATGAGATGTTGATGGAACGATGTTGATTTTGGGATGGATATTTTGGGGATTTTATGGATATTTTGATTTTTTTGGTGTTTTTGTGATTTTGGATAGGCAATGGTTTATTATGAGATGGTTGTATTGGATTGTGTTTGGATAGCCTTTGTGCTAGATACCAATGACAAGGGAACACTAGGTCTAGAGGTGAAGGTGATGGGGTTGGATAGGGGGATTGGCGATGAAAGGATAATGGATAGGAGATTTTTGATAGATAGATAGATAGATACATGCGGATAAGGTGTAGGATGGGGGATAAAGGATTGGGTAGGGATACATAATAAGTAGATGGAGGGATTGGCAATGGAAGGTGATAGAGAGGAGATTCATGATAGATGGATTGGAAGATAGAGAGAGGGATACAAGATAGATGGATGGGAAATGGGGATAAGGATTTTCTCCAAGGTCTAGGTTGCAATGAATCATATGCCCCACTCTAGGTATGATGCTTAGGATTTTGTATGAAGGGTAAATGCTTGGAAGGGATGAATGGACTTTGTAGTAGATGGATGGAGGATATGCTTGGGAAGGGAGTATGCTAAGAGGTGTCCAAAGCATGTTGTCGATATTTTGCCCTTTTCTTTATCAAGATCTAAGGAGGAAGATATAGTGGATAGAATGGATGGGGAATGATAGGATAAATAGGGGATGATGGATAGGAATATGATAGGATAAGGATAAGATAGTGGATAAGATGTGCAAAGGATATTATGGATATGGATGAAGGGTATGATTTTGCCCCCAAGTGTAGGGATACAAAATGGATGGAGAAGGGATTACGCATGACACCCACAAGGGGTTTTCATCATGGTACTTGCCCAAGGCACCACAAGGAGTGGTTTTCACCATTGGACGGATTTTTCTCTTTACTATTTTTTTTATTTTTTTATTTTTTATTTTTTTTGCCTTTTTGATGGAATGGGGACTCTAGCGTCTATTTCCATAGCAAGGAGAAGATGGTCCCATGTTGAATAGCATTATGAATGATGATTGCATGGATGTTGGTAGACAGGAGAAGATGGAATGGATGGTGGATAGTGGATTATAATGTGGATTATGTAAGGTTTATGCAAAAGCATGGACCATAGGGATGTGATGGGGGAGATATGTAGGATAGTGGATGAAATATGGAGAGATGGGGGTATGTGGGAATGTATTGGAATGGAGAGGAACCAAGACCAACGTTTGCACACACCGTGATATATTTGGAAGCTTATATTTTGGATGTGGAGTTGGGAGTAATGGAGATTGAGATACGAGATTTTTGGATGGCCAATTTAGGGTTTTAGGTACCCAAATGGACTTAGGAATTATGGAATTTTTAAATGGGGAGTGGGATGTTTGGGATTTTAGGGTGGTTTGGGAGGTGGATGCCTCATTTTGTTTGTTTTCTTTGTGCTTAGGGACCCACACCATCTTTTCTTTTACTTTTTCTTTTGATGCTAGGGCCTTTGGTAGCCTTTTGGATTTTTTATTTTGGTTAGAAGGGATAATGTCTTTAGGCTTTTGTGATTTATGAGTTGAGGCATTCAAATTATTACTTTTGAATCCCATGGATTTGGTGGAAGCTTCATGTTTGAATGATGTGTGCTTTTGTTGGTCTTGATTGGGTATTTTAGGGGATTTATGGGTGGAGGGGTTAAAAGTGGATTTATGGATAAATAAATGAGGGGATTTGAGGATAGGGATATTAGGAGTTGGGAGGATGGGAGGATAAGAAGATTTGTGGATGGTGATGTTTGGCGTTGGTAGGATAGGAGGTAAAGTGGATTTAATAGGGATATTTGGAGTTGGAAGTAGTGGAGGTAAATTTGATGGAGGAAGATGGATGGTCACATGCTTTTGCTCATGATATGAAGATAGAAGAGGGATAGCAACATATGATTTGGGGGTGCGATGAGATTCACCATGTTTGGGATTGGATGAATGGATTTTGGAAGGTGGGTGGGTGGTACCAACATGTTTAGATTGTTTTCCTTGGGATGTATGGCCAAGACCATGCAAGGATGGATGGAATGTGGTGTGGATGGGCTCCAAGATACCTTGTCCGTGAATGCCTAAGCATTTGCCTTGATAGTTCATATGTTGGAGTATGTGACATGCAATGGGATATTTAGTGCTTTGGAAACAAGATGTGAGTCCATTATTTGTTGGAAGAAGATATGTGGTGGATGGAAGTTGTTCACCTCCTACGAGAGAGTCACCATAGATGAAAGTTCTTTTTCCAAGTGGATAAGAGGAGGAATTTGAGATGGGGTTGATAGGTGGCGGTAAAGGATTAATGGGGGATGATAAATGGGTGATAGGAGATGGTGTGGGATCAAAAGGTGAATCACTAGATGAAAGGGGATTGGGGATGGGATTCGATGGGGTGTTTAGATCTTGATTAGGATAGGAGCTTGATGCTTCAACATGCTTTGGATTTGACTCTTGACATTGCTCATGTGTTTGGGTAGAAGTGGAAGTGATTTGGATAGATGTGTTGGGTGCTTGGATGGATGTGGCAGGTGCTTGACTTATGGGTTCTTGAACATGGCTGCATGATGGTTCTTGACTTATGATAGGAGATTTTTCAAGAGGTTTGGTGGGTGTTGGATTGCATGGGGGTGTTTGATTCCTTGCTAATAGCCAATGGATGACATCCTTCATGAGTGTATGGGTTGAAGAACAATATAATGGATGGATAGTAAGGGTGGATGGTGTAGGATTAGGATTGGGATTGGATAGGTGGGTGATGGGATTAGGTAGTGATGGTTCTTGGATGGGTTCAAGGATAGGTTTTGGATTAGATGGTGGTTTTGGAGGTGTGGAGGATTTGGAGGAATCTCTAGCTTCTCTTTTTCTTTAGAGAAAATCCCTCAAGGATTCGTTGGGTGTTCTTGGCTTAAGATTTGGAAGGTTTGATGGTGGATTAGATGGTGGATGGATGATAGGGATTGATGGATTGGGAGATACATAGGATGATGGATTAAGGTTGATAAGATTAGAGGGATATTGTGATGGAGTGATTGGAGGATGGGGATTAGAGGATGGGGGATTTGGATGGGGAAATGGTTTTTGATATAGGCTTTGGATTCTAGCTATAATGTGTGCTAGATTGTTGTTCCCTTGGTCAAAGTTAGCATGACAAAGGTTGGGGGATGGATAAGTTGGAGGTATTGATTGGTTGGATAGGTATGATGGCATCGATGTATAAGGGGATGATGATTGATATGAGGTTGAAGGTTGATATGATGTGGATGGGGTGGGAGTTTGGGATTCTCTAATGATGAGGTGTGCTAAGGGGATATCTTTAATGATGTTTTTGCATTTCTCCTTAGTAATAGGATCAAAATCATCATAGGCATATTTAACTCTTAGTAATTATTGCATTGCTACATAAGGATCCATGTTGTTGGAGAGATATGAGATGAAATGGGGGATAATGGATGATTGTGATATTTGGGGATCAAATTTCAAGACCTTAGGGTGATTTGTTTTTCTTCAAAAAGATGGATGATTCTCTATACTTAAGGTAGACTAATGACACTTAAGTAATAGAGTTGATTGGGTTGATTTTTGTTTTGATGACTTACTTAAGATAGACTAATGATCTCAAGCAAGTTTGGATAAAGGTTGATGTGATCGACTAAGGTCTTAATTTTTTGGTTTGGTTGATTTGGATTTGGATTTTAATAATGATGTTGGGGGATTTTGATAATGATTGGGATTTTGAATGAAAGATTGATGGAGGATGGAGGAGACTAAGTCCTTAACCAAGGTTTGATTTGCAAGATGATGGTTTGTTGATTAAGGATTAGGGATTGGGATGTTTGATTAGAGTGGATAATAGATGAGGGATGATTGATGTTGGATTTGACTTTGGATTTGATTTGGATGAAATTTATCAAATGGATAGAGTGAGATTAAGATAATGATAATGGTTTGGATTAAGGATGATGAAGATGATTAGAATGGTTGAGATGAAAGAGGTATGATGGAATGAATGATTAGAAGGATAATATGGGATTAAGCTCCTAGGTGGGGATTAATTAAACTCAAATCATGGAATTTTGGGAAATGTCAAATGTTTCAATGGTTCAATGACTTAGGAGGTTTCAGATAATGTCAATGATGGTTTCTTGGAAAGAATACAAACATTCCAAACAAGAGAACATAATGGCCAAAGGTTTGATTGTGAAAATGTGAAAATCATCAAGCACTTGTACAACCTAAGGTGAGGAAAGGACAATATTTGTTGGATTCCCACTTGGATTTCTCTATCTGCTTTTACTTAAAGTGGATAACTTAGAATCTTGGTGACACTGGCTCCCCCTTACATGGCCCTCACTTCTCGGGTACACCAAGCTTCGAATTCCTAAAGACCTGAAGATCTCAAGAAATTTGTTATCTCTACTTTGAATTGCGAGAGTGTGGGACAGATTCAGAGGTCTATCTTCTGACCTCCTGTGCCAACAAATAGAAGGTTTTTGGCTACTAAAACAAATGGTGTTTAGTGGGGGAACATTTGGGGGATTGGCACATTACGAGCATCTGATAAACCACTTAAGGTTTTGACTAGCTCTACTAGGAGTATCATATACACAAGGTACTACTTCCTTTCGAGCTAGTACTGAATGGTAAGTGCTAGTACCGATTCAGACTTGGCTTTCACCTTATCCTATTTTATATAGCAGACCGAATGAAAGTACTTCTTGGGGTCACCAATGAGTTCTCCTTGTGGATGTGTCTCAAGAGCAGGCCCCTCCTAAACAGAAAAAGAGAGTAGAACCATTTCTCTTCACCCAAGATCCTTTTGAAGGTGAGGGGAGAGGATACTTTGATTCTATCCCTTGGGTAACACAAATGTACAAGTGCACAAGACATGTCAAACAATTGCTAATGTTCTTTTTTAAAGCCCAAAATGAAATGTGCCTATGATTGTTTTGCAAACAAGATTAATTTTAATGCACCAAATGTAAGTGTTGTCTAAGTTACGCACACAAGGTTATTTTTAGTGCACCAAAAGTAAGTGTTTTTAAGCTAATAAAATCCTACAAAAACTATTAGTAGTTTGATTATGGGTCTTGGACAAACATTATACAACTTGCAAAACATTGTCAAACACCTACACAAGTTTCAAGGTTAGCTCAGAAAAAGGCACCAAAACATAGAGTTATGGTGCTACATGATGCAGAAATGGCACTACAAGATGTCAAAATGGCGCTACAGGAGGTAGAAATGGCACTATAGGAGGTGCGATAGGAGGTGCGACGAGAGATAGAAATAGCACTACAGGAGGTAGAAATGGTGCCAAAATAGCAAATGGCACCAAAGCAGAGGATGGCGCCACTCCAGAGGATGGCACCAAACTAGAGGATGGTGCTACAGGAGGTACGACAGGAGACAAAAATGGTGCTAAAACAGCAAATGGCGCCAAAGCAGAGGATGGCGCCAAAGCAAAGGATGGCACCATTCCAGAGGATGGTGCTACAGGAAGTATGATAGGAGATGCAACAGGAGGCAAAAATGGTGCCAAAACAGCAAATGGTGCCAAAGCAGAGGAAGGTACCACTCCAGAGGATGGTGCCAAAATAGAGGATGTTACTACAAGAGGTGCGACAGGAGGCAAAAATAGTGCTACAGGATGAAAAGGTGCTACAGGAGGTGGAAATGGCACTACAGGAGGTAGGAATGGCACTACAAGAGGTGGAAATGGTGCCAAAACTATTTTTTTATCTGTTTTATCTGGTCTATTGGGCATGGTAAGGGTATGATGAGAGGAGATGAGAGAAATTTTGGCATAGTGATGATAGGATGAAGAAGTGATAAAAATGGCTTAGATGAGGGCTCCATTTATAGATTTTTAGTAAAAACATGGAGGGTGAGGATTGAAAGTTTAGATCAATGGCTAGGAATGCTTGAGGATTAGGGTTTGGATTGGAGTTGTAGCCTTGTAACAAGTGTCACAAGAGGGTTGGATGAGAGAGATCAAGGGTTAATATTTGGTCAATGAGATTGGATGGGTCCCATTATTTGTGAAATTTAAATTCACATTGGGAAGGATGGGGAATGAATAAAAAACTCATTTCCATGGGAGAGTGTGAGGATGGGAATAAAAATGAATTAAAAATTTAGTTTGGGGGATGAGTTGGATATGACAAGTTAGATGTGAATTTTTAATTCACATGGGGAAGAGTTCCATTAATGGAGACTAGGACAAGTGGGAAGGTCAAGGACACATGTACACTTACATGTGTAAGAGGAAGATGTGACCCTCTAAATAAAAAATTGATTTTTATTCAAAGTGTGTAGGAGAATGGGTTAAGCAAGGTTTAATTAAGTGTTTAGCTTAATTAATTTAGGTCTAGGGGATAAGTAGGCTAGGGTGGCTAATTAAATAATTGCTATTTAATCAACTAGGCTAGGTTTAGGTTGATTACTTGGGTAGATTAATTAAATAAGTATGGTTTATTTAGTTAATAAGGATTAGGGAGATGGACAAATTAAATAAATAAATATTGAGAGTATTTATTTAATTAATGAGGGATAGTGTTGTAAGGTATAGTGATAAATTAAATGAATTAATTGATCACAAAGGATGGATAAATGGTTAAGGGTAGATGATTAGGGATAAATTAATTAAATAAAATGAATTTATTTAATTAAGAGGAGGGATAATTGGTGGTGTATAGATATGGGAAATTGGCTTGCGAAGCAAGTCAATTTTAGGTGTCTACACCACCAATCCAAGGCAAACCACTTTTGCTTTATATTTCAGCTACACCAGCTACTTTAGGAGCTCTACTGGCATAGCAGGACTATGAAGGAAAGGAATAGGCTATTTACTACATCAGTCAAACATTGGTAGGCTATGTGAGCTACAATACACACCTATTGAGCGAACATGTCTTTCCGTAGTTTTTTCATCCCAAAAACTAAGACATTATATGCTCACACATTCAATCAAGTTGGTAGCAAAGATAGATCCATTGAAGTATTTGCTCAGTAAGGCAAGCCTGACAGGTAGATTATCAAAGTGGGTAATGATTCTTAGCAAGTTTGACATTGAATATGTGGATAGAATAGCAATAAAAGGCCAAGTGATTTCGGATCAGTTAGCGGATGCACCATTGAATGATGGCAATCCATTAAGCTTTGAATTCCTATATGAAGCCATCTTCAACATAACAACCCAAGCATGGAAACTCTATTTTGATGGATCTTATACTCAACATGGATCAGGAGCCGACATTTTGTTGGTCACACCTCAAGGAGATATAATCCCAAAATCATATAGACTACTCTTCCCTTGTACCAAAAACATGGTAGAATATGAGGCATTGGTCATTGGTCTCAAAATGGTTGTAGAATGAAAAGTCTGAGAGCTTCATGTGTATGGAGATTCACAACTAGTCATCAATTAGGTAAATGATGACTATCAAACCAAAGATGAGAAGTTAATACCTTACAAGCGTATGGTAGATGACTTCAAAGAATATTTTGTTGTGATTTCCTTTGAACAAATACCAAGACTGGAGAACAAAGCTATAGATGCCATGGAAACCATTGCATCACTCCTAGATATACCAGAAAATTAGTCACGTTATGAGTTCTTAGTGGAGCCAATGTCTCATCCTACATATGATATCCTTGAAACAAGAATCAAATGTCACATAGTAGGATCTGATTCCCCCTTGTACAGAAATATCTATACCTATATGAAAGAGAATACATTACCACCTGGTTTATCCAATAATCAACAAAGAACCTTCATCCGTCAAGCCACTCGCTATACCATAATTGCCAATACCCTTTATCGACGAGGTCTTGATGGTACTCTCCTTAGGTGTCTAGAAAGTCAGGAATATCAAACTGCCTTAAGAGAAGTGCATGAAGGTATTTGTGAAACATACTCTAGTGGTCCTACCTTGGCTAGGAAACTTATGCGTATGGGATACTATTGGCCAAGTATAGAAACAGACTCTTATCATTTTGTGGAAAGGTGCAAGAAATATCAAATTCATGGAAATCTAATACATGCACCGGCACAAGAGCTGTAGCCCTTAACTACTCCATGGCCTTTTTGTCAATGGGGACTCGACCTTGTGGGAAAGATCCATCCCTCTTCTTCCAACAGATATAAATTCATAATAACCACCACAAAGTATTTCACTAATTGGATCAAAGTCGTACCCTTAACCAATGTCACAGGCAAGCAAATTGCCTCATTCATCCTGAACTATATCATTTGTTGTTACAACATTCCCCTATCCATTATCACCGATAATGGAAGACCTTTCAAAAAATAGGATGTTAAAGAGCTCTATGACAAATCCCATATCCAACACCATTTCTCCACCCCATACTACCCCAAGGAAACGGCCAAGAAGAGGCGTCAAATAAAAAAATCTTGAAAATCTTGAAGAAGAATGTCAATGATGCTTACCGTGATTGGCATATCCAACTAAATCCCGCTCTGTGGGCCTATTGTACTAGTATTTGTACACCCACAGGTGTAACACCATACACCCTAGTCTATGGCTTAGAAGCAATCTTACCCATTGAGGTCAAGTTACCATCCTTACGAGTATTATTGAATGGCTTAATAACTAATGAAGAGTATCGGGTGTCCAAACTTCAGGAGTTAGAGTTGTTGGAGGAAAGACAATAAAATGCCTTTATTCATCTCAAAGCCTATCACAAAAGGATGTCAAGAAGCTACAACCATAGAGTAAAACCCAGAGTCTTTCAAGTCAGGGACCTAGTTCTCAAGGAAAACCCCAAAAATTAGTAGTACAAGAAAAAGAAAGGCAAGTTTGAACCCAATTGGCTTGGTCCTTACATAACCATTGCTACCTATGGATCAGGAGCCTATCAATTAGCAACATCAAAAGGTGAGTTGTTTGATGATCCCATCAACAATATGCATCTTTGAAAGTTTTATACCTAAAAACCCCAATGCAAGGGAATAAAAAAAAGGTGTAATAAAAGCAAGTGGTGAAAACCTAGAAACAGACACTATTTGTGATAAATCGCTTCCTCTATCTTGTAGGATTTAAGTTTTTATCCATCTTTTCTTCCGCATCCATCAAAACACATAATGATACTTATCATGGCTTGTTACTCACTCACCTTTACCGCCCTATCAAATAAGGTTATCCATCTAATCCTTCATCCATCTTGTCATCTATCGCAACTCCATGATCGAACTATGTTGCCTCTGAGCTATCACATAGGCAAGGCCATCATTGATGATCCCCTGAGGCTTCCCACTCACCTAGGCCTTAGGTCCATATAGTCCACATAGTCTAACTACGTTGCCTCTGCCATGTCACGTAGGCAAGGCCATCATCGATGAGCCCCCCGAGACACTAGGTCAGTCCCTTAGGGCCTATCGCATTGAGTTTTCTGTATGTTTCATCCATAATAAATTGATCCTTTACTTGACTGGGGGCAAAATCCTTGACCTAGTTAAGGAATTGGATTCTTGAATGCCACAATCTAGAGGATAACAAACCAGATTGTGATACTATCTCTAGACAACATGTAGCACTACAAGAAAACATTTTCAACAAAAACTGGATGCAAGACATTAACCTATATTAGACAACAATGTGCCTAAACTATGAGGATGGTTATATCTATTATCATGGCAAGAAAACATATCTATGGCAAGAAGATTTGATGGTTGTTATAAGTTTACGTCTTAGGTCTTGATTTTCGTTATCATATTTCCTATGCTACTCAAGCATGTCCAAGACTAGAGAAGCTATGATGGGGGCATGATTATTTCATTTGTTTTTTGTTTGTGGGTTTATCTTTAGTAATGTGACAACTTGTCTAATGACATGATCAACAAAAGATCATCAAGGACATTATGGGTCTAAGCATGAAAGAGTGCAATCCTTGTCTATTGATACATGCAAGCTATACTTAGATCATCTCAGTTCATTTTTTCCTAGATGCTTGTATTAACTTGCTAAATCAAAATCCATGTAAGAGATACTCAGGTCATCATGGTTTAATTATACCTAGATGCTTGTATTTCCTTAAAACATTTTAAAAGCTCAATGATGAAAAAAGTACTTCAAATATTTGTATACAAGATGACTATTTCTCATTGGTGCATATTAGGGTTGCATTTCATTTATAAGCATTCCATAATTATCATCTTCCAAGTGGTTTAAAATTTATTTATCCAAGTCAATTTCATTCATCTAGGTCATTTCTTTCATTTATTGTTCCTCTAATTCTTCTAAGTGTTCTTTTATTCATGATGGAGTATACTTGGCATAACACAAAAATAAATCATTATCATTTTGTATATTATAAACATGTCCAATCATAAGTTCATATCATTTAAGTTCATTAGTTACATAAACATTTAGATCATGATTGTTAACAATAGTTTCATATAGTGATGTCATATATCCTTATAAGTCTCATGCATAACATTTATCATCAAAAATTGAAAAACATAGATATCATTGTCATAGCATTTGCACATTAGATCATCATACATAGAAACTTAAACATCATATATTGCATTTAAGAATCATAAACATATGCATTAGGTCATCCTAAACTATAAGCATATAGGATCATTACTCATAACATTACACATAGCTATAAGTCATCAGGTGAACCATAGAAGCATCATATCATCAATATCATGAGCATCATAGAATCAATATGTTAGAATCATCAAATAGAAGCATAACATCAACATCAAACATATAGATAACATCCATCCATAAGTACACATGCATATAGTCCATTGAACTCATATATATATCATCATAAAAAACAAATGTCCAAGTATACAATGATATCATGAAAGTGTATCTTGAGCTGTCAAAAATAATGTGTATACAAACGATACAAAGTCATGCATGTCCCAAAGTGTCTATACAGTACTGCCTCTAGAAGGTGCTAGCTGTTAAGGCTAAGGACTTGAAGGCCCTATCCCTAGTAGCCCTTGAGGAGGTGGTGGCCCCATGACCCCTCCACTCTCAGTTAGTGTCTGCCTAGATCTATTGTGTGAACTAGGATGAAAGCTACCTGCTCATTACTCTAGGGGCACCACCTACTCATATGGAGCTCTCCAATAGAAGATCTCCTAACCTACATGAACCATCTATGAAATAATCTATCCACTGGGACCCTATGCTACAGTCTCATGTACCTACTAAAGTAGGGCCTCTGCCCTAGTGTATCTCTATATAGCGGTATCCTACTCTAGTATCACAGCCCTCACATCTCCCTGCAACTAGGTAATCTGCATGTGCATCTAGCTAATTTGCCCCTGCATCTATCCAACCTATCCCTATAGATGAGCCACTTGGTCTTGTAGTGCTACTACATCCTCATCACCCTCTCCCTACATGGGAACCTGCACCTATGCCTAATCTTGTGGCTGATCCTACACCTGAGGCAAGGGTTGCACCTGTGGTGCCCCATGTACTCTCTGTCTAACTCTCCTCTATCCCCCATCATCCCCATCATCTCCTCCATCTCCTCAGGCACCTCTGCCACCCCTCCCACCTCGTCTTCACGTCCTCCTCCATCGTGGAGTGTCATCATCCTCATCTCCATCCTCTAAATGAGGAGCTAACTCTCCAGGTCCTGAGTACCTCAGGAATGGATGAGATATGAAATGTGTTGAATAATCTACAATCATAGCAACATCTACAATGTCCCACCTTAGATCCCAAGCCTGATATGGAATATGTAAGAAGTTAGCTCTGGCCTACTCATACGATACAATAGGACCCCACCATGGACGCTCCTTGTGCGTCTGAGCAAAGACAGCAGTACCTTGGGGCAGCCCCTGGACCCTATCAAACTGTCGGTACACATGAGAAATAATACAATGCTCAAGTATATAAGGGATCCTCCCTATCAACCACTACATTTGAAAAGAAAATGGTAGCTCTACTACATCCTTATCCCACGCCTCACAGTCTAGGTAAGGCCGCCAGTCAACTACATCTATTTTGTCAAATGCATGCATCCAATACTCAAGTTTTCCCAGCTTGGGCTGGGAAAGGCTCTCCTAAAACATGTGGGAGTAAGGTCTATCTTTGCATCTAACTCCCATCCATATAGGCAGTGTAATAGCTATGTGGCACCATGCCCAAATTTGTAACAGCAAAACTCCAGCTGATAGACTCGCAGCTCCATCATATACAAACTGGTGAAGATCATGATATAAATGCACAAGTAGGAACACACCCTAAGCAAATCATGTACCCTTAGTCACCATCCTCTCCAAGGTCCTCCCCCATCCAATGGGAAATCCATGTGATCTCCTATTCAGGCAGGCCACACCTCCAATCAACCCTGCTAGTGTGGACAGTAGAGGCTCATAATAAGCAACCATATATGCCTAGCTGATCTCTATACCTTAAATGTCCTCATCCTCAAACACTTGTCAGCACTCCTCCAATCCAACTCCTAACTGTGGTTCATACTCCACTAGCTCTCCCTATATCAGAATCTACAAAATCTGGTGCACATCCTCTAATGTCACTATAATCTCTCTAATTGGCAAGTGAAATGTACCATGCTCACTATGAAATCTCTCCACCAGAGTAGTTAACATCCCAAGGTTTGCCTGAATCTTGGGCATAAAACAAACATACCATAGTCCAACTGATCCAAGAACCAAGTGATCAGTCTTGGTCAAATAAGGTCATAACATTTATGTCATGGGAAACCTCTCCCGTGACATCATCACATCGATCTCATCTTGTAATCAATAACAAAAGTGCATTAATCAAACACTTAACTAATCTATCTATCTATCAAATCTATCAAACCAGCTACTTAGATATATTATCATTAAACCTATCCTATCATCTCTTCTGAGATTCTATCAATATCGAAGATGACCTATCAGTTGGCCAACAACAATCAAGATGCTGACTTAATCAAATCAGCTAAATAATTGACTAGTTAAATCAGATGCGCAACTCTATTTATCAAAAGCGCAGCTTTACCACACATGCACAACTTCATAACACATGTACAGAATGCACAATTTTAGGCATATGCACAGAATTAGGCATCATATGCGCAGCTTTAATACATATGCACATGACCATATCAGATGCACAGAACCCCCAATTAGATGTACAACACTAGGGTGCATGCACAACACTGCTTATCATATGTAAAAATATCACGAATGTGCAAATTTAGCTCTCAGATGTGTAGAATCGGGATACATGCGCAGAAAAAATTATCAAATGTGCAAGACTAGTCTTTTTGCACATGCAAAACCCTGGACTTTGACCCTAAATTTTGACCCTAATAAATGCACTTCGAGAAAAATTAAAAGCATACATACAGGATCCTCTTGAACCTGTGGTTAGCTACTAGAATCTGTTGCATCTTTGCTGACTGCTCTGCTCTGCTATGCTCTAGGGCTCCCTATAATCTCTCTTCAAATGACAAGTGTGTAAATGACTAGAAAAGAGACCCCACATCCTTATTTATAGCCAAGTGAACCCTAACTGGAGGTTTTTGACCTTGCACATGCATGCCATGTTTTTCATTCATTTTTCATTCTCCATCATCTAAATTTTTCACCCGTCGATCATGTCATCAATTCTTCTTCATCGTGAGATCGTTTGTCATCCTTTTGCAAAATTGATCCCAACCAATCTCCTGAAGGGGGCATCCTACCATCATTAAACCTATACCAGGGGCAAACTAGGGCATGTATCATACTCATAAAATTTTTATTCTTTGAAACAATGTGATAAAACACATTGTCTCAAAGAGGGGCAAAATGTATACACATAAAAATGGCTCGAGTCGAATTAAATAAATATTTTATATTTATTTTATTCTTATTCCTCTATCAATAAATAAATATCTTAATTTATTTATCTGTTTCACATTCATCATATTCTTCTAACAACTTACATTCCTAAATTCCTCTAATGTCATCTAGAGCTAATTAAATAATCCTAAATTATTTAATTATTTCCTCTAAGATAAAGTACTATGTCTAAAATCCACATCATCCCATCCTTATCATCTTCCACATCATTGGACACCTCATCATGTTGCTCCAATAATTAAATATTCTTAATAATTAATTAGTCATTTATTCCCTCAACATGTGCCTTATTTCTTCTCAACCATCAAACATGGTCAAAGACACTTGTCTCCTAAATCCTATATTCCCTCTCACATTCCAACAACCAAATACTTCTTCCTCCATGTTCTTCTCATGATCTTCCACCTTTGTCTGATTGGTCCTTGTGAGTATCATGACATGTGGCTTACGGTTCCACATATTCCTCTACCTTGTCATCATAGTAGGAACATCTTCCACCTTTATCTCCCTCATCCCAACCAACTTGATCTTGATCATACATGTGACAAGACTTATTCTCCACCATGGATCTTTTGACACTTGGATTGGACCTCTCCTTGGCCTATAAAAGAAAGCTCCTCGCCTTCATTTCATCAATCACAAGAGCTATAGTACTTACATGTTGCATAAATTCTATCAAGTATCTAAGCATGCCTTTGGCCCCCATTTTCATATCCATATCATAATCTCCATTGTTGCATTATCATCTAGCTTCATAGTATCATTTACTTGCATAATCATTATCCTCATTATCAATATCATGGCTTTTATCATTAGCATAGTCTTGCATTGTAGGTTTGTTTACATTGCATTTGAATCCACAATTCCATTCATCTCATTGTCATCTTGAAAACCAAAGAAGTACAATTTTGAGAGAAACATCATTATCAACAAGATCATTGAGAAGATAGGAGACAATGGAACGCATAGGATAAATCAGTTTACAAGGTATAATTTGTTAGAGTTGGCTATAATTGGAGCCACCCAGGATCTAGGACTTCATGAAAGCACAAGAGAGATCAAATGAGAGAGTAATTCTATTCTATCATTGAATGCAAAAGATTACCAGATTACAAGAGATTACAATACATGAAGAAAGCCTTTCTTATGAAGGCAAGGTGAGAGCTAGAAAGGTGGAGTGGAAAGTGGAGATATTCCTACAACATATGACAATTAGAGGATGATAACTAATTGCACATGTGGAGGATAAAACAACTTACTCCAACTATCAACAACTCAACACACAACTAGACTCAACTAGAAACACCTAGAAGACTCACTAAGTCAACTTAACAGGTGTAAATTATGTGTGATGTGTGAATATTATTTAACTCGTAAATAATTAAATAATGTAAATTATCCACACAAGGGTAAACCGGTTAGGTGATAACCCTATTCACACCAACACCCCCCTTAAGTGCAACTTAGGGAGAAGATGACTAAATCAAGATGGAATGATGGATGGGTCTTGGCTATTAGGCCATGTTAGGTACCCATGTACAACAAATCTCAAGTGGAGAAAAGGAGAAAACCTCATGGGAAAAAACTCCTCTCCAAAAATGAGAATGCATGAAACAATGAAAATGAAAGAAGTGATAGTAGGAGGACTCAACATGACCCCCCAAGGACAACTTCTATCACATATGTACAATAAATTACCCCCCCATAGGAGAGCAAGTGTGAGACTATAGGTCCCCCCCATAATGAAGTAGCTCCTATTCTGATGGTGAATTCCTGAAGATAAACACTGGAAAGTGTCATGTACCTACAAACAACATTCCTCCCCTTAGGAAGAAACCAATCCAAAGGTTGATGTAGAAGAAACTATATCTCCAAGAAGAGAGATGAGGCAATAAATCTCTATTGGAATTAGTCTGGACAACTAAGAGGGGGGGTGAATCAGTTGTCCCACAAAATTAATCTTTTTTGCTTTCAATCTTCTTTATCAACTTACAGTCAGATAAACATTAAATCATGAATCAACAACACAAGAGCAGAAATAAATTGAGCATACATAACACCAAAATTTTTACGTGGAAACCTGGTTAAGGGAAAACCATAGTGGGGGTTAACCCTCAAGATTTGTACCTTGTTAAAAGTACTTAGAAGAAAAAGAGAAGGCACATGCCTTCGAGCTCACTACCCAGATCTCACTATTCAAGGGAGGCTCACTGCCTATAGAATTTATGTTTAATACAGAAAGAATTAACTGATAAATAGCATCTTCTTCATGCATGGTTCAGTTTCATTGAATGCTCACAAAACTTCTACTCTACCCCAAATACTTCTTCTCTAACTCTTCATCAAAACAACTTTTGTTCTTCTGCTTCTCTTGTGCTTACTCTGCCTTTGATCCTTTCTTTAGATTATATTATTTTTGCACAAGGATGATTTTCCACACCTTAACTACACACCTTTATAAGCTTTATCAACCTTGGAATAAACATCAAGGTCAGCTTGACTTAACTCGGATCACTATGTTGTTGGCCAAACATATCTAAGACTTGAATCTATCTTCAACAACATGCCATGCTCCAGAGAATTGCTCTTAGATAATCTGCAACACACTTGAATCATCCGATCAGCCAAGACTGGGAAGAATAACAACACCAAAAAGGAAATCTTCATCAACAAGCTCAAACTTCAATGTTGACCTCCAACATAGCAGTCCAATGATCTAGAGACCTCCACAAGCACATTGAATTCAACAAGAACATCCACACTCCTTCAAATCATTAGAATCACTTGCATCTTCATTTGGAACCTCAAGAACACTATCTGA
This sequence comes from Cunninghamia lanceolata, assembly GCA_027924645.1. Classification (NCBI taxonomy): domain Eukaryota; kingdom Viridiplantae; phylum Streptophyta; class Pinopsida; order Cupressales; family Cupressaceae; genus Cunninghamia; species Cunninghamia lanceolata. The sequence goes on along the minus strand of BSBN01000099.1, from coordinate 2,437,772 downwards.
CGTGACTATCACACTAGAAAGATTGCTTACGGACCTCTAAACCATGAACCACTTGAGTTGATGATACACACTAACTTCCCAAACATGCCTCTAGATCTATAGATCATCATTGTACATTTTTGGAACAATCTGGACCACTTTCCTGTCACTCTATCTCTTCTGAACACTACAAAACTAGTTTTACTTAGATGGTCATAGATTCTTCAAATCTTCATGTGAACCCTTCAAATCTTAACTAGAGCTTCTTCAGACAATCCTCTACTCATCCATATGGTCCGTATACTTTGATTAATTTTCTCAATATCCTCAATGTTCCAGTCTTCTGAACAGGCAACAAAAATAGGATACAGTTGACACCAATGGCAACAAGGATATGTTGACATCAATGACAACACTGATTAGGCAAATATTTGCAACAATCTCCCCCTTTGTCATTGATGGCAACATATGATGTGAAAAAATTGATTCAACCATCAAGACAAGAATTTCTCCCCCTTTCTCTTCTCATTTCTACAACCAATATCTTCACTGCTCCCCCTTTCATCAACAACTAGTTTTTCACATGACTTCTCTCCCCCTTTGACATCAATGGCAAAGGGCACATATTTGCAGTCTTTTCTCCTTCTTTTTGTTTCAGACAAATCTCAAAACTTGCATACTGACTACTCCCCCTAAGTAGTACCTCCTTATCATCAATCTGGATCACAAGATATGACTGTGAATTCCACCGGACTGATGCACTCTAGTGCATCTTAATTCTGATCTGGAGGGGTAATAACCCCTAACTTCTCCTTGAGATACTCAAAAGTATCCTTGGGAAGAGGCTTAGTGAAAATATCTGCAATCTGATCCTTTGACGACACAAACTCCAACTTGACTTCATTCCCATTTACCTTCTCTCTCAAGAAATGAAACTTGATGGATATATGTTTTGTCTTTGAATGTAGCACTAGATTCTTTGAGATGCTTATTGCACTTGAATTATCACAGAAGATTGTGACAGGCTCGTCAAACACAATTTTGATGTCCTTCAACACTTGCTTCATCTATAGAACTTGAGTACAATTGTTTTCTACTGCTATATACTCTGCCTCTGCTGTAGATAGGGATATTGCCTCCTACTTTTTTCTTAGCCAAGAAACCAATCTACTTCCCAAGAAGAATGCACCGCCACTAGTGCTTTTTCTATCATACACATCGCCTGCCCAATCAACATCTATATATATATGAAAAGTGAAGTCATTATCCTTTGGATACCATAATCCATAATTAATTGTCCCTTTGAGATATCTAAAAATTCTCTTGACTGCTCCAACATGGGATTTTCAAGGATCAGCTTGAAATCTAGCAACAAGTCCAATTGCATTCATGATATTAGGTCTGGTTTGAGTTAGATAAAGTAGTCCTCCAATCATTGATCTATACCTTTTCTGATCTACCTTAGGTGAATTATCATCTTTACTTAACTTGCATCCAGTTACCATAGGAGTATTTACTAGTTTTGACTCCTCCATTCCAAATTTTTTCAATAATTCTCTTACATACTTAGATTGAGATATGAAGATACCCTTATCTGACTGAGTGATTTGCAAACCTAGGAAGAAGTTCATTTCACCAAACATGGACATCTCAAATTCACTTTGCATCTGATCAGCAAATATTTTGCACATATTCTCATTTCCACCAAAAATGATATCATCAACAAATACCTCAACAATCAAAATATTCTTATGATCAATCTTGAAGTAAAGATTACTGTCAGCAGTGCCTTTGCTATAACCCAGCTTTAACAAATACTTATCTAATCTTGCATACCAGGCTCTAGGGGCTTGTTTGAGTCCATACAATGCTTTCCTTAATCTGTAGACCATATCTCTCTGATGAGACAATTGAAATCCTTTTGTTTGCTCAATGTAGACTTCTTCTTCTAACTCTCCATTTAGAAATGTTGACTTGACATCCATCTGATAGAGTTTGAAATCATTATAAGTAGAAAAAGCAAGAAACACTCTGAATGCATCTATTCTTGCCACCGGAGCAAAAGTTTCTTCAAAATCAATTCCTTCCACTTGAGAATATCCTTTGCATACCAACCTTGCTTTATTTCTTACAACTTCACCATCTTCATTTAGTTTATTCTAGAAGACCCATTTAGTTCCAATCACATTTTTATCCTTAGGTCTAGAAACAAGATCCCAAGTGTGATTCTTTTCAATTTACATGAATTTTTCTTCCAGTGCCTTTATCCAGTTTTCATCTTTGCAGGCTTCACTTACTATTTTTGGTTCAATCTTTGAAATCAGACAAATCTCTTCTTGATCTTCAACAATTCTTCTCCTAGTTCAAACACCTTTATTTCTATCTCCTATGGTTTGATCTTCAGGATTTTTCATCCTTATATACCTAGGGGTTTTGGGATTTTATTGAACTTTTATTTCTTGAGATTGTTCTTCAACTTCTGCACTATCCTCTTGAGTTACTGGATTTTCTGAATCAATCTGGATCTAAATTTGGGTCTGAACTTGCCTTCCTTACTTTTGACTTTCATCTTGATCTTCTGAATCATATCCGCAAGACCTAGAATGACCTTCTTTGCTTTCATCAACTCTAACATTTGCACTTTTGACAATATTTTTCAATCTTCTGTTAAAGCACCGGTATGCCTTGCTTTGAGTAGAGTAACCTAGAAATATTCCTTCATCACTTCTTGCTTCAAACTTACCTAGATCCTCATCTCTTTTCATATAGCATTTGCTACCAAAAACTCTAAAAAATCTCACAGTAGGAGGATGACCAAACCATAGTTCATAAGGAGTCTTACCAGAGTTGCCTTTGATCTATACCCGGTTAAGAGTGTAGACAGCAGTACTCACAACTTCTCTCCAATAGACTTGAGGAATATTTGTTTCCATCATCATGGTCCTGGCAGCTTCTTGAATGGTCCAGTTTTTTCTTTCCACTACTCCATTTTTCTATGGAGTCCTAGGAGCAGATAACTGTCTTTTTATTCCATGCTTTTCACAGAATGAATCAAACTCACCGGAGGTAAATTCTCCACCTCTGTCGAATCTCAGACACTTTATCTTTTCACCAATCTCATTCTCCAACATAACCTTGAACATTTTGAATTTTTCAAGTGCTTCTGATTTTTCTTTTAAGAAGGTTACCCACATCATCCAAGAGTAATCATTAATTAGCAACATAAAATATGTCTCCTTGCACACTCCTAATTCTAGTAGGACCACATAGATCAATATGCACAAGTTCCAACCGTTCACTTGAAAATTGTTCTTTACTTTTGAATGAAATTTTGTTCTGTTTACCCAATTGACATTCTCTACACATGCTATCAGGTTTCACAAGTTTTGGTAGATCTCTTATAGCCTGAATAGAACTTATCTTGACAATGTTATCAAAATTCACATGACACATCCTCCTATTCCATAACCAACTTTGATTTGTCTGAGCAATCAAACAACTTTTGCCAAAACTACTTAAGTGAAAGATGTTCCCTCTAGTTTGAGTACTGGATGCAATTTCCATTCCGGAGCTTTCAAAGATTCTGCATTTTCCATTCTTGAATCAGAGATCATAACCCTTGTCAACCAATTGTCAAACACTGAGAAGATTATGCTTCAATCCTTCCACGTACAAAACATCATTGGTGTTATTCTTACCATCAAAAGAGATGGATCCTCTGCCATGGATTCGACCAGCTAAGTTGTCTCCAAATTTCACAAGCCCACCTTCATATGTTTCAAAGCTTAAAAACTTAATTTTATCATCAATCATATGATGAGAACATCCACTATCAATCACCCATTCACCCTTTTCAACAACCTGAGCAGCCAAGGCACTTTCCACATTTGTACATCCAGTAGATTCAGTAGACATCGAATCTTCTTCTTTGATAGCAATAAACACCCAATGATTTTTAGTGGAATCTCCATGATCAGATTCATCATCTGTGACTCCTTCTTCTCCAGCTTCTTGGACATGGTAACATTTCTTATGACCTTTACATCTATTAGGGTTTGGTTTTGAAAACCTCTCGAGACATCTTGAGGCAAAATGACCAATCTTATTACAAGCAAAACATTTGAATGGCAACTTTCCTTCATACTTACTTGAAAACCTCTCGAGACATCTTGAGGCAAAATGACCAATCTTATTACAAGCAAAACATTTGAATGGCAACTTTCCTTCATACTTACTGGATCCTCTTGGCATTCTTTTGCCAATAAGAGCTCCAAGATCTGTAGTCTCAATTTCATCATCTTCAAGATCCTTCCTTGCCTTCACAAATCTATTTGATCTTGCTAAAGAGCTTTCACCTGGATCATATCTTTGTTTTCCATATACACTGGCCTTAAATGCAAATTCAGACCTAGGAAGAGAATCACCAAACTCACTTAATTCAAAAGCTGAAATTTTGTCAACCAGATGATCTCTTGTAACTTTTGAGACAGTCCTGATCTCCTCTATAACAACAACCTTATGTTTGTATGAATCAGGTAAAGATCTAACCACTTTTGCCACAATCTTTGATTCTTCCAAAGTTCCACCAGCACACTTGATACCACACACAAGTTCATTTATCTTTTGCATGTAGATTGTGATGTTTTCATCTTCACTCATCCTTAGATTTTTAAATTTTCCTATCAGACTTTGTAGCTTGGCACATTTGACATGTTCATTGCCTTCATAAAGATTCTCCAACTTCTTCCAGATTTCATGCATAGTTTTTAGTCCAAAGACATTTGTCATTTCTAAATCAGTCAGGGCACTCAACAAGGCTTCTTTAGCTCGAAGGTTATTTTTAGTATCTTTCAATTGATCTAGAGTTGAAGGACCCTTCTCCCGAGGTTTACACTCATCATTGGTTATTACCCAATAAGCATCACCCATGCATTGCAAATGGAACTCCATGCGACTCTTCCAAATAGAGTAATTTGTTCCATCAAATCTCAAACTATCCTTCTTGTAAGTTGACATCCTGGCTCTCCTCGGGTGGTTAAGATTCTTTTAGAGGAACCTTGCTCTGATACCAATTGTTGGAATTAGTCCGAACAACTAAGAGGGAGGGATGAATCACTTGTCCCACAAAATTAATCTTTTCTACTTTCAATCTTATTTATCAACTTGCAATCAGATAAACATTAAAGCATGAATCAACAACACGAGCATAAATAAAATGAACACACATAACACCAGAATTTTTACGTGGATACCCAGTTAAGGGAAAACCACGGTGGGGGTTAACCCATAAGATTCATACCCTGTTAAAAGTACTTAGAAGAAAAAGAGAAGGCACATGCCTTTGGGTTCACTGCCCAGAGCTCACTGCTCAAGGGAGGCTCACTACCTATAGAATTTATGTTTAATACAGAAAGAATTAACTAATAAATAGCATCTTCTTCATGCCTAGTTTAGTTTCATTGAATGCTCACAAAACTTCTACTCTGCCCCAAATACTTCTCTAACTCTTCATCAAAACAACTTTTGTTCTTTTGCTTCTCCTCTACTTTGCTCTGCCTTTGATCATTTCTTTGGATTATATTATTTTCGCACAAGGATGATTTTCTACACCTCAACTACACACATTTATATGCTTTATCAACCTTGGAATAAACATCAAGGTCATCTTGACTTAACTCAGATCACTATGTTGTTGGCCAAACATATCTGAGACTTGAATCTATCTTCAACAACACACCACACTCCAGATAATTTCTCTTAGATCATCTGCAACACACTTGAATCATCCAGTCGACCAAGATTGGGAAGAACAGCAACACTAAGAAGGAAATCTTCATCAACAAGCTCAAACTTCAATGCAGACCTCCAACATAGTAGTCACACAATCTAGAGACCTCCACAAGCACATTGAATTCAACAAGAACATCCGCACTCCTTCAAATCATCAGAATCACTTGCATCTTCATCTGGAACCTCAAGAACACTATTTGCCATGACTGTCACACTAGAAAGCCTACTTGTAGACCTCCAAACCATGAACCACTTGAGTTGATGATACACATTGACTTCCCAAACATGCCTCTAGATCCACAAATCATCATTGTACATTTCCAGAACAATGCAGACCTCTTTCCTGTCACTTTGTCTCTTCTGAGCACTGTAAAACTAGTTTTACTTAGATCATCATAGCTTCTTCAAATCTTCATGCAAACCCTTCAAATATTAATTAGATCTTCTTCAGATAATCCTTTACTTAGCCATATGGTCCGGATACTTTGATTAATTTTCTCAATATCCTCAACATTCTAGTCTTCTAAACAGGTAACAAAAATAGGATATAGTTGACACCAATGGAAACAAGGATATGTTGACATCAATGACAACACCGATTAGGCACATATTTGCAATAGTCTCATGATGTATGATGTCTCTAAAAACTATTGAAAGGTCCACATGCCAAAATCAAGGAATGGTATAATGCAATGAGGTGTGACCAATCCAAAATCTTGGGTAGACTCATGAAGAACAATCTCCAAAGACAAAGTAGATGGGATAGCAGTTGTGTTGTAACTGTCATCAAAGAGGAGAGATATCCCCTCAAGTGTGTCCTCCAAATCTACAATATGAGACTCACAAAACAAGTCTGATATACCTGCCAAGAAAGTATCCCATAAAGTTGTGTCTGAAAGACTGGAATGATCCTACTCTACTGAAGTAGATGAAACCATGTCAATGTTTATCTCTGAAGAAGCAGAAGGTTGAGGTGATGGAAGGTCAGCACGAGTCTCATGAACCAAAGTGGGTGAAATAACACCAAGGTTCAAGTGACCAAACTTCTCCTCAAAAACCTAATTCACACTTGATTCATGAGTGTGAATATCAATCAATGGATCTACATCATCAGCAGAAGCAAAATGTGAGAATTTATACAAGCGAGATGCATGATCATCCATCCCAACAACAATGATATCTTTACTCTCCAAGTCTCGTATGATCACAAAATCAAGAGTGAACTCAACTATCTTGCCTACACCACAATGAGTAATCTAGTAGATGGAAAGGAGATTGGATGTCAAGGAAGGTACACATAACACATTGTTGAATGTATTCTCACCAACATTAATAGTTCCTTTACCAGTTGCATGCATGTATGTATTGTTACCCATCAAGATAGGTGGTGAAGTACATGACTCAAATGAAGAGAACATCCCCTGTGAAGATGGCATATAATGAGAAGCTCCAGAATCAAGAAGCCATCTCTCTGACTATAGACTTGTTGAAGCAAAGAGTGCTTGTCCTTTTCTTTTGTTTGTACCATTAGCAATGCCTATTGTCCCTATATGTGTAGATGATGATGGTGTCAAAGAAGAGGATAGACTAGGTGATGATGATGGCATTTTGATATTGTGCTTTTGAATAATGTGAGTCAACTCATCAATTTTCTTCTCATAACACTTATGCTCATCATGTCCTAGTTTCTTGCAATATGCACACTTTGGCCTCTCCTTCTTAGGTAATTCATCCTTGGGAGAGGATGAGAACTTAGGTGATTTGGTTGACTCCTTTGCTTGATCATTTTTCTTGAAATCCTTATTTTTCTATTTCTTGCCTTTGCTAATTGAAGCCTTTTGATCCTGTGTACCTTGACTAACAAGAAGTGCATGAGGTCTAGGAGACTTCAATGTGTCCATGTGTACTAACTTAACTTGCTCCCTTGTGAGTGATGTGGCAAACTCATCAAGTGAAGGCATTGTGAAAGCTTTCCCAAGTGCATCCGTAGTAGCATAAAAAGAAGAAACAAAAACTAAGTAGTCAGGATCAAGCTTAGCAAGGATTGAAAGAATCAATTGAGTGTCATCTTTCACAATTCCACATTGTTTGAGTTGCAATCTAAGTGATTTTAACTTTGTGAAGAAGTCTTGGATGCTTGAAAAATCAGATGGATTCAAGCCAATTAGTTCATTCTCCAATTTGAAACCTCTCATAGTATCTTTCTTACCAAAGAGATTCTCTAAGGTAGTCCACACTTCATTAGGTGTTGTACAAGATTCAATATGAAAAAGGAGATCAGGAGAGATAGACAATCATAGTGTTCCATAGGCTTGATCACATCTATTGTACCACTTTCTCTTTTTTGCAACTGCAGCTGGTTCAATTTCTGTACCCATTGTTACTCTATGAATTTTCAAACTTCTTAAATGAATCTCCATTTTAGTTTTCCACTCATGATAGTTATATGGTGTGAGTAGAGGAAGTTTGTTTGGATCCATGATGCAAGAGTACAAAAAAGAACACAAGTACAACCCCCTATTACTTAATCAAAGAGATCAGCCCCCCAAAAATGAATGATTGTGGCACTTCATACTTACTGTGATTTACAATTGTCCTCAAGGGACCAAAAATGGTAAATAATCAAAATCTCTTAAAAATGAGATCCAAGGAGATTATAGTCACTCACACTAATTGATCAGAGCAAACAAATCCCTTCAAAACAAGTTTCACTTCCTCAAGTATCAAAATGCCCAAGTTATCATTCAAAAGCCAAAAAATTGACAAATTGAATAAAATGAACCTGGAGCTAAATCTAATAAAAGTGCATAGATGGATTTGAAGATCTCCTGAAGACCTTTCCGATGCCACAAGAATCGTGAAAATCAAAGATCGTGGCAGTAAGTTGTGAGCTCAGAAGAGAAAAATGAAGATCTATCTTCAAATTGTTGTATCAGTCACCTATAGTAGAATATCAGAAAACTACTAATGCCACTACAAAGTACTCTCTATCATATTTCCAACAATATCTCATTTGCCCAATTTCACCTCTGTGGGCAAAAGTTATGCAAAAAAGAAAAAAGCCCCCTTTTAGGGCTTTGAGGGGCAAAAATGGCCCCCTAGCGCTGATGTCAGCAGAATATGCCTGGAATATTCCCTTTCACTAGAAAAAAGCCCCCCTCTTGAAAAAGTAAAAAATGTTGGTCAAATGCAAAAAACCACCCCGATTTGCTTGAAACTGCCAAAAGAACATGAAACCATTGTTTTCGGCTGGGAAACCACCTGTGGGGTGTTAACTGCCTGCGCTGAGATTCAAGCCGGTTGTTTTAAACCATTGTTGGGTGGTTAATGGTTGCGTTGGATTTTGAAGAACTGATTAGTGGTTTGTGGAGACCGCTTACCTGTTAGTGGTTATATTACCACCAAAAATTTGCAAGGCCGCCAGTCATTTGAGAGGGCACTGCTTTGATTAAATGCCGCTGGTAAAAGGCATGAGACTGCCTGATTTTCACCACAAAACTCTCATCGATGAGTTGATTTGGGTGGAAGGATTTTGATAGATCACTAATGTAAATAGTTGGGTAGATTTTGGTGTTTGTTTACCACCTGCTAAGACAGCGACCAGATTCGGTGAAACTCCCGCCGAAGTCGGATGGAGATATGTCGGATTTATAGACTACCTATGGGCGGTTTGGAATAGGCCGAAAGGAACAAGTGATGAGTTTAGAAGATTTTTTGGCATGAGTTAAATGCCACTGGAGGTGAGCGTGCAAACTGCCGGTTGTGAGAAGGCCAGGATTGTAGACTGTTGCTGCTCAAAGAATATGCCACTATTTGGTGACTACTAATGCGAATGGGATTTGATCGTTGATGATGATATTTCTGCCAGAGTTTTTACTGTGGATTCAATGGGCTAGTGAGATTTGAATTTGTCAGGGTTAGAAGGTAGATATTTGTTCATAGACCACCTTTGCCAACTGCCATTGAAGGATCTGCTAGAGAGAGTTGGCTGTGAACACCACAAACTTTGGATTTGACTGTAATTATATGCAGAAACTGCCAGAGGAGTCTGCCATTGGGATATGAGGAGGCCGACTGGGGATGTGAATGATGTGCCAGCTGACGATATGATTTGGACATCAACTAATGTGGGGGCCCGTGCCACACGTGGACCCCATGATTTGTGTAAACCCTGCAGGTCTACGATACCCTGTAGACAAGGTACGTTGTACAAAACAACTCTATAGAAAAAATAATTAACCCACAGAATAATGGATTTAACCTACAAATAAAAATTTTACCCACTAGATAATAGAGATGTGCCAAGATTCACCTATGCAGGACGTTGCAGTCAAATATTTTGAAGAATATGCTACAGAATATTCCCTACGACAAATCCGTACGGCTGAGAGCTAAAAAAATTTCCTTTTGCTGCAACTTTGTCCGATTTGGATGATTTTATAGTTGATTTACAGGTTTTTGAGTGTCCTGAGCACAATGGCAAGGGTTGATTTTTCTCAAACTACTTCACAATTGCAGATGCCTCCCAAATCAGGCATCCATCCCCTGGATTGAAAACGTTATAGATTTGGCCTCCAGTGTATGATTTGGATGAAACAAAAGTTGATCTTGACTATCTCAGACCTCCTAAACACAATGGTGTGCTCTGATTTGCAATAGCATGCTCCGAAATGAACCTACAATATAAGGCAACAAAGGGGAAACCCTCATAAATTTGGTATTTCTATCAAGTTTTTCTGATTCTCCAGGTCATCATTCGATGCAAGAGAAGATCATACTCAACTATCAAGATCAACCATGAATTGCACTCAAGATCTCTCAAAAAATGACTAACACAAAGTGATTCTTCCTAGAGCTCTGATACCAAGTTAGAGTTGGCTATGCTTGGGGCCACCTAGGATCTAGGACTTCATGAAAGCACAAGAGAGATCAAATGAGAGAATAATGCTATTCTATCATTGAATGCAAAAGATTACAAGATTACAAGAGATTACCATACATGAAGAAAGCCTTGCTTATGAAGGCAAGGTGAGAGCTAGAAAGGTGGAGTGGAAAGTGGAGATATTTCTACAACATGTGACAATTAGAGGATGATAACTAATTGCACATGTGGAGGATAAGACAAGTTACTCCAACTATCGACAACTCAACACACAACTAGTCTCAACTAGAAACACCTAGAAGACTCACTAAGTCAACTTAACATGTGTGAATTTTGTGTGATGTGTGAATATTATTTAACTAGTAAATAGTTAAATAATGTAAATTATCCACACAAGGGTAAACTGGTTAGGTGATAACCCTGTTCACACCAACATAATTCATGTTTTCTCTATTTTTCCTAGTTTCATTGGTGAATTGAATTTGAGTAGGAATTTAGAGTAATTTTGGTATCTTATTAGGTTCTTAAAGTTGTTTCAAATTATCAATCACAAGGGGAGTATGCAAATATAAATGATAAGATCAACTTTGAGATAGGGGGAGAAGTTTTTATAAGTGTATATAGTGCATCCTTTGCCCTTGATGTCAAAGGGGGAGAAGTTTTTGGTATTGGCATGTGTTTCCATGAATGAAAAAGGGGGAGATTGTTGGGATTTGATTTTCATTGATGTCAACAGTGTCTGGAGAAGTACATTGGAGATTGTCTACACAGGTTGTCATTGATATCAACTATGTTTGAAGATTGATGGTACATATTGTATTGATGTCATGCACAACAAGAAGTGCTGCCCTTAGACACAAGTATTGCATAGATGTTCCAGAAGAAGACTATTATATATGCTCTCCCTTGCATTTTCAAGTTGTTGGGACATGATCTGGTATACTTTAGAATACGTACTTAGTGTATTTTTAAAAGAGTTTTGATTACTTTGGATCTATATTTTACTCTACACTTTACCGCTATTGAAGATATGACTTTGCAGATTTGAGGACAGGAAGATAATGGTATTATGAATGTATGTTTCAAATTTCATATCATTTGGACTTGTAAAAGAGTATTTTTTATTTAGCAATTTGGAAAACAGGGCTTCAGTGCTTAAATAGTCATAAAAGAGAATGTGTTTTGCTCTGCACTTCTTCACAGTTGTAGATAAAGCTTTGTGGTTTGGATAGAAGGTGTATTTTGGTGTTTTATATGTTATATCTAAGTATCAAGTGTTTTGGATCCCTGCAAAACATTTTTGCAGTATTGAAAGGTAAAACAATGTACCCAACCCAGTATAAAGGAACAATTTTTTAATATTCTATCAGTGGATGTTGCATGAAGTTTTTGTAATGCTTTCAAGGACTATAATGATTATATATTGCTCTGCATGTTGATATTTTTCACTCCTTCTCTACCACATAGCTCTTTGAAGGTCAGCTGGGATTGTTAATCACATGTTTCATCTAAAGGTATTTTTGGTGCCGACCTAATTAAGGCTTTATAGTGTTTTGGAGGATATATATAGAAGAAAAATGGTCATTTGTGAAGTGAATGGGTAAGCAAAGATTAATATAAAGTATGAAATACGCTAAGTCAATATAATGGAGTGATGGTGCAAAAAAGGGGGATTGCAACAACAACATAAGTCAGATGCTTCTTTGCAAGCAGTTCATATCTATGTTTTCATTGGAATTTTCATGTACCCTGCTATTAGACAATGAGTCTCTTTAGCAGGTCTTTGTATCTTTCTCTAAGGTTGTAGCCCTAGTTTGCAAGTTTGCAGGGAGTAGTAGTTTCCTTGGGTTGTAGCCCTAAAACAAAGTTGTAAATCTTTATAATAGTGAGCATTATATATTGTGAGCTAACACTCACCATGGTTTTTTCTATTTTGGGTTTTCCACATAAAAATCCTAGTGTTATTGTGTTGATCAATGTGGTGCATGTTTTACTTTTAGTTCTCTAAGTAATTTGATTTAATATAAAATGAAGTAGTTAAATTTTTGTATAGACTAATTCACCCCCCCCCTCTTAGTCTACGGATGTGTTCAACACATACTCAAGGGAAGACATAAAAGCTATTCAAGGGTGAATATAAAATGAGAAAAGGTGATAAGATTTCTTATTGGTAGGGAGATTGTGGCAAAATTGCAATGAACTATAAATTTAAGTAGGTATGATACTCTTTATATATCATAATATCCCCTTCATTGACATGGAAAATTTTGTAAATAAATGAATAGCTCTTTGTTGTTTTCCTTTCTTTTTAATAAATTTAAAGTTTCTCATATTGGATTTCTTAAATCTGTTGAAATATACAAGGAATTAACTTTGACAATCTTAGTGTGGTCTAAAAGAATACTTTTACTATGGTTATCTAGAGATACTATAGATGACATCAGAATTAATAATCTCAACCAAAAATGGCATGCTTTTCAAAGTGATTATTTTCACATGAGACAATAAATTCTCTTGTTATGGATGAATTAATTAAACTCAACATATCAAACATTATCAGCTATATTTTACCCACTTGCAACACTTCCATTGTTTTTTTATAATGTTGATGTCTAAAATGTAACTAAACTAAATATTGTTAGTGTAAATAAGGACATTATATAACTAGTTAGCTTTTATCCTATCTAGGAGAATCTTATTCACAGTTGTTAAGTCTTCACTTAGAGACTTTTACATTTTTGTCTCACTTCATGTGGTTGAGACGTGTACTCACTTTTTGAGACACCTATCTCATGCACACATGACACCTTTATCACACTTGTCCTATGTGCATGCAAGGTGTTTAGAGTCCATGCTACGCCCTTAATCTTATATTGGTATAGGGTTATGAGTAGTTGTCTTGTGGCTACCTTAACTCTTAATTAAGTTATATAATCATTAAAATAGACTTATACAGGTATTTAAGTTAGCCTAGGAAATATATTTTGGTATCCAAGTTGGCTTTGTTGATATCCAAGGCTTGAGTATGGTATATCTAGGAGATAGAGCTAAGTCATTAGCATCATATTACGAATTGTGTTTTCATTAGAGAATTTTGGAGGTTTCCCCCTCCAAGTGGCATATTATTATCAAGTATTTGTAACATATTTCCTATTATATTCTTCTATTGTGTAACTTGTTTTATTACAAGTGGTATTAGAGCATGATCTTGGCACTATGAAGGCAAAAACTAAGGCAATTTTTTAAAATTTTGGAGGTCATTTTGGGAAGTGCATATCTCTCTCAATTTGATGAATCTTTTCAAGATTTTTGGAGGGTTCTTCAAGGACATATTGAATTTTCTACAGTCTAGATTTGAGGTCATTTTATTTGAGAAATTTATTGGAAAATTACGGTTTCCCCCAATTTCTCTCTCAAGGCTACAAATTAATGAATTTCTTGGAGTTTTCTTTTGGGAAGTGAGATCTAGGCCCTGGTAAGTTACAATAAAAATTTTATATTAATTAGATTTGTTTTGTGTGATTATTGCAAAATTATTTTCCCCATCATGGTGGGGTCGACTACAAGAGGCAAAAAAAATCCTATCACACCTAGAAAATCTCCAAACAAGGAGGAAATAGAAAGTGGGGAGACTTATACTAATGATATGAATGAGGAAATCACCAAGGTGAAGGAAGATATTTAATCAGTAAAGATGGCGAATAATGAAATGTCTAGGAAAATGGATTCCCTTGTGAATGTTGTGAACAATAAGAAAGGAAATTCACATAATCAAAAGTAGGAAGGAGAAGATGTTTCTAAGGGACATGATTATTCGGTGTTTGAATTAGATCTCAATATAGATCAACACTCCTATCATTCTATGGCTGAACTTCATATCAAGTATGCATATGCAAAAGTTTGATGGTCAAGATCCTATCAATTGGCTTTGCCAAATGGAGCAATTCTTTGATATTCACCGTGTTCCTTGTCAACAAAAGGTGTCCATGGCTTCCTTATACTTGGAACCTGACCAAATCATTTGGTATCATTGGCTATGTGAATAAATGAAAAAGAAGGGATGTGTTGTCATTTGATCTATTTTTTAAGAGGAACTCACTACACATTACAGTGACAATCTTATGGATAGCCACTTTAGCCAGATTACCAAATTAAGAAAAATAGGTATGGTCAAGCATTATTTTCACTAATTCTACACTTTATCTTTATGGCAATAGAAAATTTGTTGGAGTTATTCCTTGAAATCCTAAAGAATCATATCAAATATGAGGTATGCATTTTCCATCCAAATTATATCTCCCAAGCAATGATTATGGAAAGGCAAGTAGATGAAAAATTTATGGTTAATAAAAGGAAAGGGTTTGTAAACATAAGAGATAAAAGAACTCCTACATAGTCACTTCCTTAGCCTACTAGATTGACACTACAACAAATTGGAGAGAAGAGAGAAAAAGGATTACGTTTTAACTATGATAGAAAATACAGACGAGAGCATAAATGCATTGAAAATAAAATGTTCTATATTGAAGGATCGAGTGAGGAAGAAGAGGATAACAAACCAATATTAGATGGTGATAATGTTGGCAAGAGACACTGCTTTGCATTGACAGGTGTTGTCATTGATGGCAACTAAGATCATCCCAAGCATCTGCATAACACAATTTTTTCATACCGGAAGTCAGATTCAGAATTTATCTAAGTCTAGGTAGTTGGGAAGAAAGTAGTAATAGGGTCCGATATTTTGGTCTGGATCTCTCCAGTGGAAAGTCATGATTAACTACAGATCTAGGGGAGTCATATGCATTGTCAAGACAGTCTAAATCCAGATTTTTGTCCTCCGGTGATGAAGGATTCAAAATATATTAGCCTCTGAGTACCAGGTTCTAGTTTGTCAAAGAAGACAGAAGAACAGTCCGACCTTGCAGAAGACCTTGATTCTGGATGTATGAAATTTGTTTGTTGGACAAATAGTGATAATCAGTGATAGTGGCTGACATGAGTAATGATTTTTCATAAGAAATTTTTGGTCCGCACCTTAAGTTATGTACAGATCTAGCCGACAGAATAGAGCATTCATAAAAGTTCTAAGTGTTGTTGAAGCTAACTGATAGAATGATTGTAGATCATGTTGCGGATATATATAGATGATAGAATTGGATGATTTAGTGTGTGTGGTGTATGCGAAGAAGGTGTATGTGAGAAGAGCAAAAATCCAAAGTGCGAATGAAGGCAGAATAGTAAGAAGAGTAGAGCAAAGATGAAGTGTGTAAGATCATTTTTTGTACTTAACCTAAACTGAAACTCTTGCATGGGTAGATGCTATTAATTAGTTTAGATCTTTGTTATTCTATTGTAATATTTCCATAGGTAGTGAGCCTCCATTTGAGAAGTGAGCTCTGGGTAGTGAGCCCGAATGCATGTGCATTCCCATTTGTAAAATACTTTTAACAGGGTATTAATTTTTGTGGGTTAACCCCCACCGTGGTTTTTCCCTTAACCGGGTTTCCACATCAAAAATCTTGGTGTCAAATGTGTTATTTATGTTTCTGCTCATATGTTGTCGTTTAATGCTGAAATGTTTATATCATTGATTTGATTTTAAGTTGTAAAGGAAGAATAACAGTAGAAAAGTTTAAATTGAGTGACAACTAATTCACCCACCCCTCTTAGTTGTCCAGACCTAATCCAACAATTGGTATCAGAGCTAAGTTCCTTTGAAAAAGTTTAACAGCTTAAGGAAGATCTAGGAAGACAGCAATGGATGAATATAACCTTCAAGGGAAACTTAATCTCACCCTAGATGATCTTGAGTAGTCTAAGGTAGAAGTTCAAGAGCTGCAAGATAACCTCAAAAAGGCTGAAGACTTCATTGAGATTTTAAAGGAAATTTTGAGCAAATCCAATGCAAAAGGAAAGGAGCAACCTCTTCAACTAGGAAAACATTATGAAGACAAGGCCCTGAATGAGAAGACAAAGAAATGTGAAAAGTTAGCTAAAGAAGTTACTATCCTAAAATATGAGATGGAAACTGGGGTGATGAGACTAACCAAGGAAATTGAAGATAGGAAGAAAGTTGAAGAAGAGATGAATTGAAATCTAAAAAAAAGTTTTGAAGAATATTGCAGATTGGATGCAATAGTTGGCCTTCTAGAATCTAATCTACAAGAAGGTAGAGACAATGAAAGAGAACTTGAGAGACAAATTATCACTCTCAGAAATGACCTAGAAATTGCAAATGAGTATAAGGAGAAGTTCAAGATAAGCTCAGCTAAACTTCAAGCACTAATTGAAGGGCTGAAAAAGGATGATCTTGGGTATGAGAAAGGTGAAATCTCTGGATCCGGGCAGAGAAATTTTCAACCTAGGAATAGGAGAAATAGAACCAGAAAACCTCCGGTAAGATAGCCTAATGCTCAAAGATATCCATCATTCAATGGAAATTGTTTTAACTGCAATAAATTTGGTCATAGAGCTACTCAGTGCAGAAGAAAAGTAAATCAAAATAATCCATCTTTCTCTGGTCAATGCTTCAAGTGTAAGAGGTATGGTCATAGATCAAATGAATGCAGAAATATGAAAATGAATAATGCTAACAATAGAGGAGCTAGCAATTCTTTCAATAATTACTGCTTTGTTTGCAATGGGTTTGGACATATGGCTAATCAGTGCAGATCAAGAGAAAATTAGATTTATAAGAAAAGAAATGTTGTATGCTTTAACTACAATAAATCTGGTCATATTGCAAGATTCTACAGAAGTAGGAACAACGGAAGAAGAGGTCTGGTAAACTGAAAACTAGACGAGCAGAAACAAGACAGAGGAAAAAAGAAAATTGATGTGAATGAGATATAGAGTGAAATGAACAAGATTTGGATAAATAAAGATACAATAAACAATGATAATGGGTCCGCATTGGAATCAGGTGCTGAGAATTCCTCTAGGAATTAAGTCAGGAGCTCTGGCTCAGGGGGAGCTGTATTGAACACCAAATTCCCCCAGTCAGTAAGTGGGTGCCTGAATCTAGCACAATAAAAGAGGATATTTTGAATTTGTTCAAAACCTTTGGAAGGATTTTTGGAAGAAAAGAAGTTGATATGAGAACTTGTGGAGTGATTCATGAAGAACCTTCAAAAACAAAGTAACCGGATAAAGTTAGGGCAATGCATTTATTACAATGCCAAATTAGGGTTTGTAAAAGATAAAAGGTCACTTGTTCACACATTTGAATCACTTTGCATTTGGAGGAAATAAGAAGAAGAGGATTCAAGCTAAAAATCTAGAGACTGAAGCACAAAGAGTGAATCCAACCGGCAATCGATCATCCCTAACCCCACGGAAGAAAAAGGTATTTCTCTGTGAAGTTTTGAATCTAAAATTTGTTGAGATGGCTACTCCTCATGTTGTTGACATAATTGAAAGACCTTGACCCAAATTTAAGAAGCATCCTCACAAATCAATAGAAGTCAACCCATTAGGTGCTTTTTCAAGTGTTTTGTATGGTGTGCTGCATGTTGAAGACATTAGGGTTTATATTCATGCAAACATAGATGAATTTGGAGATTCAAGGTATGTAGACCTATTTGAGAAACAACTCAGGGATAAAAATCACAAACTTAAATCCAAATATAAGATACTACAAGATAAACACTTTATTCAGATCATGGGGTTTCTGACATTTGATGAGGATGAATGGGTCTGATATGTTTTAAGTCGGATGCATGATGAATTTATTTGGTTGTTAAAACCATTAAATATTACCAAGGATGCTATCAAAATTGTAACCGGATTAAACTCAACCAGTGGGTTGCCCATCCTGAAATTCGTGAAAAACTAGACAGTGACTGATGCTACCGGTGCCAAGTTTGACAGAAGGGCAATGACCATCAATGATATTACTGAACCAAATGTCAAATTTGCCTCCATGGTGATTGGGTACAAGATTTACCACTCAAGTAGAGAAAATTTTGTCTCTGGAACAACCATTTATGTTGCATACCAGATGCTAAAGGAAAATACTGATTATGACCTATGTGAATTACTACAGAATCAATTGATTGAGAATTTGAACAAAATCAAGAAAGATAAGAAAAACACTTTCAAGTATGGTACATTGGTTCTATGTCTATTCTTCTATTTTATGAATGAGGTACCTGGGGTAAAAGGTGTGCACTAGACTAAGGATGAGCCATTTGCCATTCAGATCAGAGATCATCTTTGCAACATTGGTGATTTCAAAGCTTAGAAAACTGCAATATGGGGTTACTTCAAAAAAATTTAGAGTATAATGCATTCAAGGGAAAGAATCCCAACTTCAATTGTTGAAAAATACAAAAATGAAATATGCTTCATGGTTGACACTAATCAATGTTTGATGGAAACTGTAGAACCAAGAACAGTATGGATAATGCCAATGGGTTATGAGGTGGATGAGAGAGTTCTAAACATGTATGCTCAGCATCTTCTAAGCAAGCCTAAAGACACAACAGTTGAGAGATTTGGGACATATGAGGAGATGGGTTTAAAACTGCATAATGAGCTCAGAAAACCTGAAACAAATAAGAAGGTAAGAAAAGAAGTTGAGCAGTTGGCTAAAAATCTGGGCCTAACTAAGGAGGACGTGAGGAAATTCATAGAAAGAACTAAAAAAGCTGAGAAAGAGAAACAAACAAGTACTCCAGTGGAACACACTTCCACTTCAAGAACTACTAGGAGCTTTGCTACTATCCCTGCTCCTTCCAAGACTACAAAACTAGAAGCAAAATCAACCAGAAAATGGGAGAAAAGGAAGAAAACAAAAGCATCCTGGACCTACGAAAGCATAAGAGAAGAAGAAGAAGATACAGATTCTGGCATTGAAATCAAGGATCTAAAGGCCTCTGAAACAAAAGCTGCAAAAGTAACCAAAGAAATGTCCTTTGGAAGCAGAAGGGCTATTAAAAAGCAAAAGATAGAAGCATATGAGGAATATATTGAGAAGCCCACACTTTCCTTGGAGGATGTGATTAAGTTAGTTACTGTAGATGGTAATCTAAAACCCATGATTGAATTCTATGATGAATACAATGATATGGATAAAAGGGTGTTGGAGGAAGCAACTGTCAGATATCTCAACATTTACAACAAGGCACTGATTGAGATAACTTCTGAGTTGCCACAAAGTCTAGCAAATATCTTGGAGATGAGAAAATAAAATGCCAAGAGTAAGGACATGGAGATCAGGGAACATGAGATAATAAATTTGTGTCCTCATATTTCTCCTAATCAAATAGATATGATGTTCAAGGAAGTCAAAGATGACTTTAGAAGCAAAAGGAGAATGAACAAACTCATGCTTGGAGAAACAAGTGAAGTCATTTAACAAACTCAAGAAATTCTCTTGAAAGCATTGAAGAAGCACAATTTTCCAATAGTCACAGAAGAAGTTCCGGTTGGTGAAGAAGAGAACATCATTGAGCAGCAATCTGAGTTGGGTGAAGCCTCTGTTCCAAAAGTAGAACAAGCAAATCGGGAGGATACATAAATATTGGATAAAGTAGTTGATGGAGAAGTAACCTCTCTACCTGATCATTCTAGAAAAGAAGAGGATATTGCTAGTACACAAAGCCCTCTGGATCAAGTAGCAAGTGGTGAACAATTAGAAAAGAGTCCCTCTATAGAGAACACAGAGAAAAATAAAGTAGAGAAAGAGGAAGAAAGAGAAAAGAAAGATAAAGAAGAAGAAGATGGTGCAAATGTTGAATCACATAAAGTAGATACTGAGAAATCTTATGAACAAAAGGATGGTTCAGAAAATGTTACAAGATATACTGCAGATGTAGTGAAAAGTCTTATTGAAAAAGAGATGATTGAGCTTGATGAACCTGAACTACTTCAAGGTCTAGCCAATCCATATTCCACATGGAGAACAATGAGCTACTAGGGATTGCATCTAGAATTTTTGAAAAGTTAATGTCTACCTACCAAAAGAGTCCATCTGATTCCCCCTCCGAACATCTCAAAAGTCTTGTAAGTTCTGTAAATACTCATTTTGAGTCCTTTGAGAAGTCTGCGGAGGCAAAAGTTTAGAATGAATTCCTGGATAAGAAATTTTGTGAAATAAAGAACCTGATAGGAAATGATAGAAGAATACTTGGTATTAGCATAAAGAGTATTCAGAATGCTCTAAATGATGGAAGTGATATGTACAAATTTTTTCTATCATGGCCCAAAGTTAATGAGGATATTGAGAAAAAGATAAAGGAGCAAGAACAGAAATTGTCAAATCTCTCTCAAAATTTTGATCCTCTAAAAGTTTCATCTATAAGTCAAGAATGTCAAGTAATCAGCCTGACAGATGAAATAAAGAGGCTTGTTAAAGAAAAGGGTAACATTATGAAGAGGATGTGTGAGCTCCGGGGATTGATTGCCCCTAAGTTAGAAACAATACATAATGCCCTATCTGAAGCTCAGACTACAGCTCAAACCAGTGATCCATCAGATCTATCAAAAGCAAAAGCATATTCATTTTTGTTGAGTGGGTATATCACAATTTTGGATGGAATGAAGAGTACTTGGGCCTCCGAACTTGTGCAAATAAAAACTAGTTTTGTAGACATTCTCAAGTTTATGTAAATAAGACTTAATGATTAATTGTACATATGTGGCAGTATATACAAAATTCTTGGAGAATTTTATCTTGTGGACCTCGCCCTTTGCCATTGATGTCAAAGGGGGAGTGAAGGGTAGTGAAAAATGAGGCATTCAGCAAAGGGGGAGCACCAGAATAAGTGAAGTGCACGAGTGTATAGACAAAGGGGGAGTTGTACTAGACACTTAGTCATTTTTCACTAAATGTTGCCATCAATGCCAAAGGGGGAGATTGTTGGCAAGAGACACTGCTTTGCATTGATAGGTATTGTCATTGATGGCAACTAAGATCATCCCAAGCATCCGCATAACACAATTTGTTCATACCAGAAGTCAGATTCAGAATTTGTCTAAGTCTAGGTAGTTAGGAACAGAGCAGTAACAAGGTTTGGTATTTTGGTTTGGATCTCTCCGGTGAAAAGTCATGATTAGCTGTGGATCTAGGGGAGTCATATGCATTGTCAAGATAGTCTAAATCCATATTTTCATCCTCTGGTGATGAAGGATTCAAAAGATATTAGCCTCTGAGTATCGAGTTCCAGTTTGTCAGAGCAGACAGAAGAAGAATAGGCCGACCTTACAGAAGACCTTGATTTCGGATGTATGAAAGTTGTTTGTTGGACAAATAGTGATGATTAGTGATAGTGGCCGACATGATTGATGATTTTTCAAGAGCAAGTTTTGGTCTACACCTTAAGTTATGCACAGATCTAGCCGACAAAATAGAGCATTCATAAAAGTTCTAAGTGTTGTTGAGGCCGACTAATAGAATGATTGTAGATCATGTTGTGGATGATTTAGTGTGTGTGGTGTATGTGAAGAAGGTGTATGTGAGAAGAACAAAAATCCAAAGTGCGAATGAAGGTAGAATAGTAAGAAGAGCAGAGCAAAGATGAAATGTGTAAGATCAGTTTTTGTACTTAACTGAAACTAAAACTCTTGCATGGGTAGATGCTATTAATCAGTTTAGATCTTTGTTATTCTATTGTAATATTTCCATAGGCAGTGAGCCTCCATTTGATTAGTGAGCTCTGGGCAGTGAGCCCGAATGCATGTGCATTCCCATTTGTAAAATACTTTTAACAAGGTATTAATTTTTGTGGGTTAACCCCCACCGGGGTTTTTCCCTTAACCGGGTTTCCACATCAAAAATCTTGGTGTCAAATGTGTGATTTATGTTTCTACTCATATGCTGTCATTTAATGCTGAAATGTTTATATCATTGATTTGATTTTAAGTTGTAAAGGAAGAATAACAGTAGAAAAGTTTAAATTGAGTGACAACTGATTCACCCCCCTCCTCTTAGTTGTCTAGACCTAATCCAATAGATAATGAGTTGGATGAGGAATTAAGATATAGTCAAGCAATCATTTCTTTTCATGCACTTGTTGGAGTTAACACCCCACAAACTCTCAAGGTGGTGGGTTTCTTAAAGAAAGAGAGAGTAACTATGTTGATAGACTCAAGAAGCACTAACAACTTCATCAACAAGAAGTTAGCTACTCATCTGAATTGTTTTATATATCCCACTCTAGAATTTCAAGTCCAAATTGTAGATAGGGGTACTATCAGTTTCTCAAGAAAATGCCATAGCATTAATTAACCATGCCAGAATATTGACTTGATTTTCTAATGTTTGTTATTCCCATGGGTGCAACAAATATAGTGTTGGGAGTAGAGTCGCTCACTACATTAGGGACAATTTAGATGAACTTCTAGTAGCTATTCATGAGAATTCACTCAAAGGGAAGGATAGTTGAACTAAGAGGATGGTGTACAAAGTCCCCACAAATGGTAAGCTCTCATCAAATGTAAAAGATGCTTAAATTTAGGGGGCTAATGGATTTGTGGCCCAATTATTTTTAGTAGTAGCCTATCAACCAAATGTTTCTATTCAGCCATATTTGTAAGCAATTATAGACCATCATCAATGGTTTTTGGGGATATGCCTAAAGGATTACCTCAAAAAATGGATTTCGATCATGTCATTCAGCTAGTACCAGGAAGCCAACCACCCAAAATTAGGCCTTACAAGGACCCATATATACAAAAAGGTGAGATTAAGAAGATAGTTCAGTAGATGCTAGAGGTAGGTATTATAAGGTATAGCTAGAGTGCCTACTCCTTGTTTGTCATGATGGTGCATAAGAAAGATGACACTTAGCACATGTCTAAACTATAGAGAGCTCAACAAGTACACCATCAAAGATAAGTTTCCTATTCTAGTCATTGATAATTTACTAGATGAGTTGAATGGTGCTATGTTTTTAACAAAACCTAATCTTAGATCAGGTTATCACCAAATTCAAATTAAGGAAGCTCTAGATATTCCCCTTGAGACAACATTTAGGATTCATGAGGGTCATTATGAATTTCTAGTGATGTCATTTGGTCATACTAATTCTCCATCTACATTTCAAAGTTTTATGAATTACATCTTTAAGCCATTTTTGAGGAATTTTATATTAGTGTTCTTTGATGATATATTAATTTATAGGAAGACTCAGGAGGAGCATTTGCATCATGTAGACCAAGCATTATGAGTTCTTATACAACACTAGCTTTATGCTAAACCTTCCAAGTGTGCGTTTGGTCTCAAAGAGGTGGAACACTTGGGTCACATAATGTCACATGAAGGAGTAAAGGTTTACCCTAAAAAAATTAAAGCTATGATAGAGTGGCCTATTCCTAAAATCATTAAGAACTTGAGGGGTTTCCTTAGACTCACTAGATATTATAGAAGATTTGTGAAGAACTATGGCCACATAGCAATGTCAGTATCACTTACAAATTTGTTGATGAAAGATGATTTTCAACAGAACAAGTTAGCTAATACAACATTTCAAATATTGAAGGAGGCTATGTATACCACTCTATTTCTATCAACTCTAGACCTCACCAAGGATTTTATTGTGGAGTGTCATGCTTTAGGAAATGATATAGGATCCATTCTCATGTAGGAAGTGATGTAAGAGCATCCTTGGTTCAAGAGAAATCATGTATCAACCAAAAAACATTTCCATTTCAGTTTGTTTGCATTTCAGTTCTTTCATTTTCCAGTTTAGTTCAGGCAGTTCAGTCAGAAGCAGTTTTCAGCTTATGGTCCAATTTTGGCTTTTCACAACTTGAAAATCTAGACTTAGCATCTACATCCATTCATCTACATCATATCAATAATTTAGATCATTTGGATTAGTTATCGGAAAGATATCGCTATCAGAAGATCAACTGTTCTCTCAGAGCAGAGCATCCTGATAGTCTCACACAAATCAGCTAAAGGAGAAGGCTTGCGGATCATTCCTTGACTTACAGATCTTAATGATACATCATTCAATGATCCTTGGTTTGTGGCTGACCCTTTCCGGAGGTCTGCACATTATTCCATTCATTTGTGGGCATGTTCTATGCATTTAGGTCTGACCTATCTGTGAACACGTTACAACTCTTCATTAAAGTTTGTGATCTTCCTAGGCTGACGCAGAGGAATCTATCAGTCTGGAAATGATATATAAAGATGTAATAGACCCTTAGGAAAGTAGTTATCAATTGATTCATAATCCTTAGTTTAGATTCTTTACAAAGGAGCTTCAAAGTTTTATCTTGCGCATATATGTAATCAGGCCTGTGAGCCCCAATCGTAAGCCCGTATGTTGTCGGCCATATTGTATTTGAATTCTATGATATATTGAATGACTGAATCTCCATTCAATTTATTTCTTTGAGTTATTTCCATTGTGTTTACTCTTGTTGCATAGTCCAGACAGTTCATTCTATGAACCCTCCTACCGTGACTGCACCAAGTGGTATTAGAGCAAAAGTTTGATTCTTTGGAGTGAATTGGTGAAGGGGATTCCGTAAGATCTTGTTGTGGACAAATCATTGATCCGAGGTAGGTTACTTGTGCGCAACTGATCACCGATTGAGAGGTTGTTGTCGCTTGTAGCCCAATCACCAAATTTGAGGTACTTTACACTTGATCTGAGGAAGAATGCCACTGCGAAGAGTTCCTCATGTTGGTATAATGACTAATAGAATGGATGAGATGATGGAATTGATAAGAACAATGTGAATTCATTTGGATGCTGTTGAAGAAGATAGGTGAAGAGGATTGACACCTAGACCTAATTTTAAAAGTGATGATGAAGAAGAATTTCAATTTGCTGAACAAACTGGTGAAACCCTAGAAGGTCATGAAGAAGAAGAATCAGATCAGGTAAAGATGTTACGAGCTATTTCAAAGATTGGAAAGAAACCTAGACTTGATGTGCCAAATTATACTAGTAATTGAACCCTAAAGAGTTGATTGACTAGATAAATGACATGGAAGAATACTTTGAATATGAGGAGGTTGAAGATCCAGAAAAGGTGAAATTTGCAAAGACAAAGTTGAAGGGACATGCTGCTATATGGTGGAAAGAAGTTCAGTTGGAAAGAAACAAAAAAGGAAAATAAAAGATTACAAAGTGGGATCGGATGGTAACAAAGTTGAAGAATCAGTTTATACCTGCTGACTATGAGTTGGAGCTGTTAAAGAGATTACAAAACCTAAGACAAAAGGAGAAATATGTGGAGTACACTAAAGAATTTCATAAGATGATCATAAGGACAGGACATAGTGAAGAAAAAAAGGAGAAAGTGGCTAGATACATCAATGGACTCAGATTGAACATTCAAGAGGAAACAAGCTTGGTAAGGATGACATCTTTGGAAGAAGCATATCAATTTGCCCTGAAAGTTGAAGAGAAGCTGAATAAGAAGCATGATTAGAGACAGAGAGGTAGAGGAGGTAAATTTCAGAGAGGTAGAACATTTTTTGGATATGATAGATCATTTGTGGAGCAGAACAAGTTTAACAGCCCCTTTAAGAAGGATGACAGAGATAATAATGCTTACCAAAGAGATGACATAAATTTTTACCAGAGAGGAAACCCTAGTGCATACTGGAATGAAGGATATAGAAGAAAATCAAGAGGATTTGATAAGAGAACATTCAGAGGTACTTGTTTCAAGTGTGGAGGTGAAGGACATAGAGCATTTGAATGTAATCAGGGTAGTACAAGTAAGAGGACATAAAACAGTGGAAGGGTAGCCTATGTGGAAGAAGAACCTATTGAATCACCCAGTTCAGTTGGCAAACCT
Source organism: Cunninghamia lanceolata (assembly GCA_027924645.1). Classification (NCBI taxonomy): domain Eukaryota; kingdom Viridiplantae; phylum Streptophyta; class Pinopsida; order Cupressales; family Cupressaceae; genus Cunninghamia; species Cunninghamia lanceolata. The sequence goes on along the minus strand of BSBN01000099.1, from coordinate 2,411,356 downwards.
AAGAAAGGAGAATCACTGGTGATGAGGAGAGCACTATTTCAAGTAGAGATAGATGAGGAACCACTGCAGAGGAAAAGCTTGTTCAAAACTAGATACAAATTAGGAGGTAAGTGTTGTAAAGTTGTAATTAATAGTGGTAGTTCAGATAACCTAGTTTCGGAGGAGATGGTGACTAAGCTAAAGTTGGAAAGATTGAAACACCCTAATCCCTATCAGATAGCATGGATTCAGGATGATCATAAGGTACTAGTAAGTGAAAAATGTTTAGTGAAATTTCATATTGGATCTTATCATGATGAAGTCTTGTGTGATATTATGCCTATGGATGTTTGTCATATCTTGTTGGGTAGACCTTGGTAGTATGATACAAAAGCTATATATGATGGTAGAAAGAATACATATACTATAATAGCAAATGGAAAGAGAATTACCTTGATCCCTTTGGAGGATGATTCTAAGAGTGAAGTATGTGGGAATGCTAGAATTTGTTTTGTAGATGGAAGAAAATTTTTAGATGGTTTGAGACATGAGAATATGTGTTATGTCTTGATTCCTAAGATGCCTAAAACATTGAAGAAGGAGATTGAAGAATCACAACTAGAGGAGATAAGAGAGTTGCTGATAGAATTTGAAGACATCATATCAGACAATGTATCTAAAGGATTGCCACCTATAAGGAGTATTAGTCATCACATGGATCTTATACCGGGAGCACGTTTGCCTAACAAAGCAACACATAGAATGACACCGACAGAGAACGAAGAACTAAATAGACAAATACAAGAGTTGTTGAGGAAGGGTTTGATCAGAGAAAGTTTGAGTCCTTGTGCAGTACCTGCAGTTTTGGCACCTAAGAAGGATGGAGAATGGAGAATGTGTACTGATTCTAGAGCAATAAACAAGATCACAGTTAAGTATAGATTTCCTTTACCTAGGATGGATGACATCATGGATTGTTTGAGTGGAGCAAGATATTTCACAAAGATAGACTTAAAGAGTGGATACCATTAGATCAGAATTAGAGAAGGTGATGAATGGAAGACTACTTTTAAGACAAATGAAGGATTGTATGAGTGGTTAGTGATGCCTTTTGGATTGAAAAATGCACAGAGTACTTTCATGAGATTGATGAATTAAGTATTGAAGAAATTCTTGGGTAAGTTTGTGATTGTATACTTGGATGATATTCTAATTTTGAGTAAGACAAAAGAAGAAAATTTGTGGCATATTAGACAAGTTTTGCAGAGACTGAGAGAAGAGAAATTGTTGATAAACATCAAGAAGTGTAGTTTCATGAAGAAAGAGTTGGTATATTTGGGATTTGTGATTTCTACGGAAGGATTGAAGATGGAACCTGAGAAAGTGAAAGCAATTGTTGAATGGCCTACACTGGAGAGCATTGGAGAGGTTAGATCATTTCATGGATTGGCTAGTTTCTACTAGAAGTTCATCAAAAATTTCAGTTCAGTTTGTAACCCTATGACAGAGACAATGAGAGGTGACATAAAATATTTCAAGCGGACATCAGGAGCAGACAAAAATTTTGAGTTGTTGAAGCAAAAAGTGACAGAGCAACCTGTTTTGGCATTACCATATTTCAATAAGGTATTTCAAGTTGATTGTGATGCGAGTGGAAATGCAATTGGAGCAATATTAAGTCAAGAAGGTAGACCTGTAGCATATTTCAATGAGAAGTTGAATGATGCGAGGAGAAGATATTCAATTTATGATCAGGAGTTCTATGCCATAATTCAAGCCTTGAAGAAGTGGAGACATTACTTGTTGCCTAAGGAGTTTGTGTTGTATACAGATCATCAAGCTTTGTAGTATTTGAACAGTCAAGGTAAGTTGAATCAAAGACATAGGAGATGGGTAGAGTTCATGCAAAGTTATACTTTTGTGTTGAAGCATAGGAGTGGAAAATCAAACAAAGTTGTTGATGCCTTGAGTAGGAGAAGAAACTTGTTGACAGAAATGGGAGTTGAAGTGTTGGGTTTTGATGAATTGAAGAACATGTATGAGGGAGACACTGATTTTGTAGAACCTTGGAAAGCATGTAAGGAACCTTTTGTGACAGATAGGAGTAAGTGGTTGGACTATTTCATTTAGGAAGATATGTTGTTTAGAGGAAGTTAGTTGTGCATACCTAGAAGTTCAATGAGAGATAATCTGATCAAGGAGAAGCATAGTGGTGGATTGGCAGGACATTTTGGCAATGATAAGATAGTAGCTTTGGTGAGTGAACATTACTTTTGGCCTTAGATACATAAGGATGTTCAGAGATTTGTGTAGAGTTTTAGAGTTTCTCAAGTTGCAAAAGGGAGTAGTTAGAACATTAGATTGTACAAACCTTTGATAGTACCAGAGAGTCCTTGGGAAGACATAAGCATGGATTTTGTAATGGGATTGCCTAAGACACAGAGAGGAAATGATACAATATTTGTAGTTGTTGATAGATTTTCAAAAATGGCTCATTTCATACCTTGTAAGAAGATAACTGATGCAGTACATGTAGCTGGCCTATTTTTCAAGGAGATTGTGAGATTGCATGGATTACCTAAGAGTATAGTTTCAGACAGAGATACAAAGTTTGTTGGATACTTTTGGAAGACACTTTGGAAGAAGACGAAGATAGATTTGAAGTTTAGTTCAACTTTTCATCCACAGATAGATGGACAGACAGAGGTAGTGAATAGGAGTTTGGGAAATTTGTTGAGATGTTTGGTTGGAGAGAAAACTGGAAGTTGGGACTTGATTCTTTCACAAGCAGAGTTTACATACAACAATTCAGTAAATAGGAGTACCGAAAGAACACCTTTTGAGATTATTACTGGAGTGAACTCTAGAGAAGTTGCATAATTGAGAGACATCAGTACAGAGGAAAAGATAAGTGTAGAAGCAGAAGAATTTGCAGATCATATGAAGACAGTACATAATTAGGTGAAGAAGCATTTGGAGGATATGAATAGTAAGTATAAAGAGAAGGCAGATGAGAAGAGAAGACAGAAGGAATTTGAAGTGGGAGATGAAGTGATGGTGTACTTGTGAAAAGAAAGATTTCCAATTGGGACATATAACAAGTTGAAGATGAAGAAGTTTGGACTTTGTAACATACTCAGAAAATTTGATTCAGGAAATGCATCAATATTGTAGACCTTTATCAGTATCATGAAGTAAAGTTTAGTGATAGCATGGAAGAAGACTTGAAGAAGCAATTACCACACAAAGCACCGAAGAAGATAGAAGACATTTTGGACAACAGAGTTGGACGCAGCACTAGAGGAAGACAATACAAAGAATATCTTGTGAAGTAGAAAGGCAGACCGGAAGAAGATTCATCATGGATTTCTTAGATTGAGGTGGATCGTCTTGGTTCTCCCCTAGCCCCAGCAAAGTGAGGGACTCACTTTTTCAATAACCCCAGATGTCTAATGCAAGAACATCCCTAGTTCAAGAGCAATCTTGCATCAACCAAAAAACATTTTCATTTCAGTTTGTTTGCATTTCAGTTCTTTCATTTTCCAGTTCAGTTTAGACAATTCAGTCAGAAGCAGTTTTCAGCTTGTGGTCTGGTTTTGGTATTTCACACCTTCCAGATCTAGACTTAGTATCTACATTCATTCATCTACATCATATCAAGAATTTAGAGGATTTGGATCAGTTACCGGAAAGATATCGCTATCAGAAGATCAATTGTTCTCTCAGAACAGAGCATCCTGATAGTCTCAGACAAATCAGCTAAAGGAAAAGGCTTGCGGATCATTCCTTGACTTGCGGATCCTAATGACACATCATTCAATGATCCTTGGTTTGTGGCTGACCCTTCCCGAAGGTCTGCACATTATTCCATTCATTTGTGGGCGTGTTCTATGCATTTAGGTCTGACCTATCTGTGAACACGTTACAACTCTTCATTGGAGTTTGTGATCTTCCTTAGCCAATGTGGAGGAATCTATCAGTCCAGAAATGATATATAAAGATGTAATAGATCCTTATGAAAGTAGTTATCAATTGATTCATAATCCTTAGTTTAGATTCTTGGCAAAGGAGCTTCAAAGTTTTATCTTGCGCATATATGTAATCAGGCCTGTGAGCCCCAATCATAAGCCCGCATGTTGCTGAATAGATTGTATTTGAATTCTATGATATATTGAATGACTGAATCTGCATTTGCTTCATTTCTTTGAGTTTTTTTCATTGTCTTTACTCTTGTTGTATGGTCTGGACATTTCATTCTGTGAACCCTCCTACCGTGACTGCACCAGGAAGGAAGGCCCATTACTTTTGAAAGTCATCAATTGAAGGGTAAGAATCAATTCAAACCCATATATGCAAAGGAAATGCTAGCTATTCTCCATGTATTGAAATAGTGGAGGTGATATCTGATGGGTAGACATTTCAAAGTTAAGATAGATCATGTCATCCTAAAGTATTTTTTGGAGAAATGGTTGTTATCAAGAGAGAAACAAAAATGGGTCACTAAGATGTTGGGGTATTACTTTGAGATCATCTATAAGAAAGGAAAGGAGAAAAGGTGATCGATGCACTATCTAGGAAGGATGAGAAGGATGATGCATTATTATGTGCCATTTCATTAGTACAAGAATATTGGGTGGAAGAAGCTAAAGTAAAGTGGAAGATTAACATGGATATAATAAATTGCATTCAATAAGTACAAACTAATCCTAGCATCTTAGATAAGTTTTGTTGGAAGGGGGACAATTTGTGGTATAAAGAGAGATTATATACCTATGCAAAAATTCTAGCCTCAAACATAAGATTTTTGAAGAGCTTCATGGTTCTCGAGTTGGGGGTCATTCAGGATTTTTGAAGACATGTCATCAAATCAAGCAAGATTTTTTTGGGAATGCCTTAAAGGTGATGTTCAAAAATTTGTGGCAGAATGTTTGATATGTGAAAGAAATAAAGGGGAGACAGACACCTAGTCTCTTGTAGCCATTAGTTATTCCAAGCTAGTGGTGGGAAGAGGTCTCCATGGATTTCATCATAGGCCTTCCAAGATCTAAAGGTAAGAGTTTTGTCATAGTAGTTGTGGATCACCTCACCAAATATGCCCATTCTATTGCATTATCCCATCCTCTTACAACTAGTACAATGGCAAAAGAATTTATGGAGAATATACAAAAGTTACATGCTACCCCAAGGGTTATTGTCAGTGATTGTGATCCTATATTTACTAGTAACTTTTGAATAGATTTATTCTCTTGTTTGGGTATTGAATTGGATCACAAATCTTCATACCATCCTTAGTTTGATGGGTAAATAGAGGTCATCATTAAGTACTTCGAAGGGTATCTATGTTGTTTTACTTCAGATAATTAATCTCAATGGGTGGGTTGGATACCACTAGTAGAATGGTGGTACAACACTTTCTTCCATACTTATTCAAAAATATCCCCACTTATGACATTATATGGATACCATCCTTCATCCATCACATCAATGTTGAAGGTGACACCAAGATTTTAGGTTGTGGAGGATCACATGAATCATCAACAATAGGTACTTTCAAGACTCAAAGAGAATTTGGACATGAAACAAAATGAAGCAATCAGTAGAGCAACATCATAGTGAAAGGAGTTTTGAGGTTGGTGATTGGGTTATATTGAGACTATAACCCTATAAGAAAATGTCCCTGAAGCAACAAACAAAGAGTAATAAGTTGTCACCAAAATATTATGGTCCACACCAAATTCTATAGAAGATTAGCAATGTAGCCTACAAGCTTGAGTTACCACTTACAAAAAATATACATCTAGTTTTTTCACATTTCTTGTTTGAAGAAGGTATTGGTTGACATATTCATATATAGAATGTGTTACTAGAGCTAGATGAAGGAAGAATCATTTTGGATCTAGAGTTAATTCTCTAGACATGCACAAAGAACTTGAGGAATAGGACAATCACTAAGTATCTCATTCAAAGGAAGAATTTACCAGTTGAGGATGCCACATGGAAAGATGAAGATTTAAGTTGTCACCAAAATATTATGGTCCATACCAAATTCTATAGAAGATTAGCAATGTAGCCTACAAGCTTGAGTTACCACATACAAAAAATATACATATAGTTTTTTCACATTTCTTGTTTGAAGAAGGTTATTGGTTGACATATTCATATATAGAATGTGTTACCAGAGCTAGATGAATGAAGAATCATTTTGGATCTAGAGTTAATTCTCTAGACATGCACAAAGAACTTGAGGAATAGGACAATCAATAAGTATCTCATTCAAAGGAAGAATTTACCAGTTGAGGATGCCACATGGCAAGATGAAGATTTTATGCAAAAACATCCACAGTTGATCAGCATTGAGGATAATGCTTTTCTAAAGAGGAGGGGCATGCTACACCCTTAATCTTATATTGGTATTAAGGTTATGAGTAGTCATATTGTGGCTACCTTAACTTTTAATTAAGTTATATAATCATTAATATAGACTTATATAGGTATTTAGGCCAGCCTAAGTGATATATTTTGGTATCTAAGTTGGCTTGGGTGATATCCGAGGCTTGAGTATGGTATATATAAGAGGTAGAGCTTAGTCATTAGCATCATATTGTGAATTGTGTTCTTCATTGGAGACTTTTGGAGGTTGCCCCCTCTAAGTGGCCTATTATTATCAAGTATTTGTAACATATTTCCTATTATATTCTTCTATTGTGCAATTGGTTTCATTATAGTCTACAACTATCTTCTCATCTCACCCCTTTCTATATAATTAGGGGTTTATATGTAAATTGTAAGCTCTTTGAATTAACACATATTGTATGAATATATTGAAAATTTTGGCATATTAGAAATCTCTTGTAGAAGGCATATCCTTATTTTGTAGGATCTATTGGGCTATGAGGATCAAATATCCAACTCCAACATGGTATCAAAGCTCTGAAGCTACAAGAACCTTCTCAATATAGGGGGTTTTGGCCCAAAACTTTCATACCATGTGTATTGGAGCCAAATGGACCTTGCCATTACACTCAAGAGGATCGAGAGATGATTTTTGACATAAAATACGTCATATTTTAGAGCCAATTTTTTTTGACAAATTTGAATTTGGGGGCCCTTCTGCTATGTACAAAAATCTATATGGACTATATGGATCTGTACAACCGTATAGTCATACAGTCACTGTATATCCATACAACCTGTGTGTCAACCCACGATTCAGCTTTGCAAAATTTTTGTTTGTTGGTTAATCAGTTTATCCATCAGGTAAAACCCTTTATCCACTAGTTTTTGGTGAAATTTGACAAATAAAATCTTTTTGCAATGGTTAAGATTTTTGGTGGTTAAATTATTTTTTACCTAGTGGGTAAAAGATTTACATAGTGGGCAATTTGTTTTCTCTACATTTTTCATACCCTATGTCATCACTAAGGAGGATGTACATTGTATGCCTACATAGGCAGATACCTAGGTACAATAGTAGAAGAATATTCCATCAATATTCCACCTAGATTCTTCAAATATTCTAGTGGTTATTATAATATTTTGGTGAAAGAATATTTTGAAGTATCTTTCAAGATTCTAACAATGCCAGCATAGTTCAAGAATATTTTATTTTGTAGTATATTATCTATATATTCCAAGAATATTATGTTGATGTCATGATGATGTCAGCATAATGTCAGTAGGACTTTTTTAATTTTCTCCCCCCTCTCCATCTACATTTTATTTTTGGCCCCCAACTTCAAAGGCTCATTGTTAGGAAAAGTGTCTCAACCTTGCAACTACAAAAGGTTACTATTCTTCCCATTTTTGGTCTTTTTGAATACCCTTTATCTTGGAGAATGGTCTAGAACTTTCAAAGTTTCCAAAAGGGCTAAAAATGGTGGGACTTACTATTTTTTAGTAACTCTACATTTGACCTCAGATTGACCCAAATTTTTTCCCAAAAGGTGAGGAACTACTCAGTAAACATCTTGGGTGAGTTTTGACTCAAGATCATATCTAGATATCGAGATATTAAAGTTTCTATTTTTTAAACTATCGAAAAAAGTTTTGAACTCAGTTTTGAGGCACTTAGAGGTCCCTAAATGCCCTGAAAGTTGTCGTAAGAAGTTGGTTATAGCTTGATAGATCTCTTCACAAACTTTTCGATGCATTAAACGGTTCGTCAATTAGACACCCAAATGAAAAGTTATGACCTCTCGAAGTTGGACCTCCTATTTTTGGGAAATGTGAAAACATGTTGGACACTCAAAAGAGCTATAAAGGGGAGAGTTACACATGTTGATGTGTGATTTGGCACATCACAATGCATCTTTGATTGGAGATAATTTGAGCACCACTTTTGGGTGGTTTTGACTCACTGTTTTGTATTACCATTGACAATTTACTGTATTGTATCTCCTATATATCAGGAGCTTGAGATGGAAGTTGGGTGTAAGAGTCCTATAGATGTTGAGTTACCTCCTAGATCTTTGGTTTGTTATACTCCTATGAAAGCTTGCTCTACAAGTATATTGTAATCTTCTTGATTCCTGAATAATATATTGGGCAGCTTTGGAGTGTGAGGTTTTTACCTAAAAAGGTTTTCCCCACATATATCTTGTGTTGTGAGTTTTGCATTTGGAATTTTTTATTATCTTTTTCTTAATGTGCATCTTAATCTATAACTATAAAAGTTTAAATTTGCATAAATCTTTCCTTAGTAGATCAATGCAGTAAGCATTTCTGCATACCTTGCTTCCTTTCACTCATATCTTAAGCATGTATAAACACATTTTTTAGTGCAATTTTTTTTATTTGGGGTAAATTTTCATGCTCTAGCTCATGGTGTAATCAAATTGTAATTTTAATGTATGGATTTTTGTAAAATATCAAATTCTCAACTATAGCCTTGCTCAATTCCCACTTTTTGAACTTCAAAGGGCTCATTCAGGCTCATTTGAACTCCTTTTTGGGTCCTTTTTTTAAACTACATATTTTTTGAGCACTACATAGTGGTGTTGTTAGTTTTTCTTAACAATATGTAAGAATTATACTTTCAACATGTTGTCATATTTTATCCCCAGCCAAAATTCCCTGAAATCCCTTAAATCCTGCATTCCTTCCATTAGAGAAATCTGATCTAAGACACCTTAAATGGAAGGAATTTTCTCCCCAAAATTCCTAAAATATTCTAAGTGTTTTTCATTAGCCCATTTTGTAGTGTCAGTAAACTTGAAGGTTCGTGAACTCATCGGTTTGTCGATCGGCAAGTTTACTAACAAGCCAGTTTACTGATAAGGAGAAAGAGAAAATTTCACCAAGGCAAGGCATTCTTCTAAGGAAAAGAAGGTGAATATTCTATCTATGAAATGATTAATTCACAAATCTACTGGTTTGCCGACTAGCAAGTTCACTGATGGAAGAAATCACCGACAAAGGAGGAAGTTTCAAGAAAAAGGGGCTGACTAAAGCAGAAGAAAAGGTCAAAGGAAGAAAGACTAAGTGCTTGTCGATGGATTTAGTGGTTCACAAACTGAAAAGTTTTCTGATTGGTCAATTCACTGATAAGATGACCCACCAGCAAAGAAAGAAAGAAATCGGCTAAGGGAGATGGTTCGCTAAAGGGTGATTTCACTGATAAAAGAGAAAAGGAGAAAAAGAGAGAAAATTGGCTGTGGCCAGTGAAGTCAAAGTTTGTGGATCCAATAGTTCACCACTGAGAGGTTTTTCTGACAGAAGAAACTCTGACAAAGGCAAAGAGAAAGACAAGTCATTAATAGAGAAGTGGTTCACCAAAAGGTAAATTCGCTAACAAAGGAAAGATAAAGTGAAGAAGTAAGCAAGAAGAAGAGAAAGGGAGAAATTAGTGAACTGGCAAGTTTGTGAAATTGCAAACTCATCAATCAATTTGCAATTTCTCAAGTTCACCAATAGGGTGATTTGCCGATAGAAAAGGAAGCAACAAAGAACAAAGTGGAATAGTTCAGAAAGGTAGAATTTTGCTAATAGAAGAAGACAAGGGGAAAAAGTGGATAGTTCAAAAACCTTAGAGTTCACCGATTGGAGAGGGAGTTGATAAAGTGAAAGAAGAAGATAAAAGAAGACAAAGAAAATAAGGTAGAAATTCAAATTCTCCTAAGGTACTGAAGTAAATTCAAAATATGAAACACTTTTAAAGTATTGTAAAAGCTTCATAAAAGGGACATGATTTTTTGAATCCCTAAAATTGTGTCATTGTTGCAAGATGAGGAGGTACCCAACAATTAATTTTGTAGGTCAAAGTTAGATACATGTGGTTGAAATAGTGTGAACCCTCAATGCTCAGGTACCTGAATTTAATGAGGGGACAAAGTGGATGAAAAAGGTAATGCAGGTACCAAGAAATAGATTTCCAAGGACTCATGTCTTCCCTTATTATTGTGTCAGGTACCAAGGCATGTCGACAATCTTCCTCTATAAATTTTGTAGACATACCAGGGCATGGCTGCCATCACAATTTGTAGATTTCTTGATAGAGCCATGGGTCAAATTCAATGTAGCATGGGCATATGTTTGACTGAGTTTCAGCGCGTGGAGTTACACAACAATAGAAAAACTATATATACATGTGTAAAAGATGCATTTATGTTGGTTATTTCCCTAGGTCACTACACAGGCAGAAGATTTGTATTAGCAAAAAACCTTGTGATATCTCCAATAACTGTATGGATTTTATGCATTGTGCTTGATTCTGAGCCTTTGAAGTCTCCATTTTCAGTTCACCTATGAATGGGAGTTCTCATTTTGTGTTTATATCTTTGTGTAATGAATCTTTCTTCTTTTGTAATGGCTTCTTAGTCTTCATGATCAATATAAATTGCCATTTTGCCTCTCTCTAAAGCTTTGCACTATGTTTATTTGATAGATGTTAGTTGTGTATAGTGGGTAAAATGGTCCCTTTCATAGTTTTATCTTTCTACCCAAACCTCTGTGATGTCTTCTCTGAGTCTATGTGAGTATATTTTAGTTTGATATCATTGTTGTGTTAATTCAGGTTCAACTGAACACCCCAAACCTTGGTGCATCACCATTTCCTTTTCTATATTCCTCCTTTCCCTTTTCCTTGGTGATAAGTAGCATAGGTTTAATTATTTTCTCTGAACCTTAAGTTTAGAAAGAGGAACTAGCCTTCTTTGGAGGTCTGATTGATGGTGTCAGATTGTCATTGATGTCAAAATGTCAAAAAGGTCTTGCAGGATCTTGGGTTGTTCAGTAGTTTGGTCAGTGTGAATGCTTGGTCATCAAGGTTGGAACAAGGATGGGTTGATCAGGAGTTTGGTCAGTGTGAATGCTTGGTCATCAAGGTTAGAACAAGGATGAGTTGATTACAAAATATCAAGACAGAACAATGAAATGATCT